>JAOTRR010000020.1:4081213-4092048 GCA_028570945.1 Gogo arcuatus | reverse complement strand
CAGCCAGCCTTTTCAGCAATGACCTTCTGTGGCTTACCCTCCTTGTGGAGGGTGTTGATCGTCTTCTAGACAACTGTCAAGTCACCAGTCTTCCGCATAATTGTGGTTGCATGTACTGAACTAGACTGGGGAGAGACACAGTATTTATACTGTTACTCAAACTCAATGAAATACTATCTTGTGTTTTGTTTTGTTTTTTTTGTTTGTTTTTTTTAAATTTGTGCTGTAGGCCATAATTATCAAAATTAAAATAGAAAAATGCTTGAAACATTGTGTAATGAGTCTAGAATATTTTCACTTTCTTAAATAACCAGAAAATATTGAACTTTTTCACAATATTCTAATTGTTTTGAGATGCACTAGTAAAGCTGGATTCAGCATGGAATTCGTGTGTCACACGTATAGCTGGTACACCCTTGTCTTCCCTCAGGTTTAAGTTCAAAGCTCTAGAGCTCAATCGCAAGATCCTTGAAGGGGCTTTGGCTCCTAAGAAACCTGCTCCTAAAGAAGTGACTCGTCCAGAGGGCTTCCAGCTGGAGGTGGAGAAACGTCTGCAGGAGCGACATGCCACCAAAAAGACAGTAGAACAGGAGGACTACACCTTCCACTCTAGACCTTTACCAACCCATATCCTGGAAGGGGTGGTGGTAAGAAGCACTTACTTAAACTGTTTAGAACGCAAGCTTTTTGTTGGTTCAAATGAACTGGTTTGCATTGCGCTTCCCGAATTGGCTGTTGGTTTTCATTTACGTGGCAAATACAATTGGAACCAAATTTGTACATACACGGCGTAATGTAACTGTCACTCTAAAATGGCATGCAAGTGTACCAAGTAGCTAATGCTAGATAAGAAACTTTGCCAACATTCCTATGATGTGGATTTGTGTGGGGATTGTCTTTCAAAGTAAACTAAAACACTTGGTAGCATGCTGTTACAGGAAAGTAATCAGTGATTGGATGGAGTGATGCACTCCAATGAGAGATGCAGTTACTGTTGCACCCCAAACTGTTAGTCCACTTACCACAACGATTTGCCAACAATTTAGTTTTCATTAATCCTAAGTTTTTCAGTTTAGTTACATTTTAATGTTGAATGAGTGCGAAACAAGTCACACTACGTGGTCAAAAGTTTGTGGACACCTGCCAATCACACCTGTTTTGTTTTTTTTTGTTTTTTTGGACTGACCATTCCAGATTTATTCCCCTCTATGCTATAACACCCTCCAGTTTAATGAGAGCTTTTGACTAGATTTGGGCATGGCTGTGGGGATTTGCCCATTCAGCTAATTTTATTTGCCCTTCAGTCTACTATCATCAGATTCAAGAATTCAAAAGCACTGTGGTATAAATATACTTGCACTGAAAGTGCAGAGTCATTCATGGCAGATAAAAATGAATAAATTGTTTCCTGCATTATTCTTCTTGAAGCTTATTAGGCTTCATGTAAACAAATATACTTGGTGTTCTGAGCTTCCTAATGTCTTGCTTTTGTTCTCAGGGTGTCCCAGAGAAGAAAGTACTGAACCCTACTGTCCCCGAATCTCCTGCTTTTTCACTCAAAAACCGTGTACGTGTGGAACGCAAGACAGAAGAGGTACAAGCTGGCTTCTTAATTTGGATGAACTTGGAAGAAAATGTTTTTTTGGGGTGTTCCTGAAGTTGTTTATGTGCACATTCACAGGTGAAAGCACCAGCTCCACTGAAAGCACTTCCTGTGCCCCACCATGTGCCCTTCCAGCCCAAACCTGCAGCGAAGAGCCATATAGAAATGTGTCCTTTCTCATTCGAGCAGCGTGAGCAAGAACGCAGAGCACAGAAAGAGAAAAGACTGGAAGAACTGAGAAATGAAGAGGTATGACTTCTGAACGCAACAAACTCCTTCGTTAATAAAAACGTTTTTAGCAATCAAATTTCAAGAAAATGTAAAATCGCGTGATCTTAGCATTGCGGAGCAACGTTTTGGTTTTCTAACTTTTCCAGGTGTCCAAGTTCAAGGCTCGGCCTCTGCCTGACTTCCATGAAGTGAATCTTCCAGAAAAGAAAGTGATTGAACCTACCAAACCTGCTCCTTTCAAGCTGAGTGTGGATGAGCGTGGATCTCTGAAGAGTGAACGTTGGGAGAGAATGGTACCATCCTTCCCCCTCTACTTTTGTTTCAAAACAAAACAGTAGGCTTTTTAGCGAAACAATGCGATGTCTTGCAGAAGTACTAGGTCCTGTGCATTATGGAAATGCCTGGATGCTGCCGCTTTTTTTTTTAAATAATGGAAATTTCTTTATGCTATTTTCTTTTACAGATGAAAGAGGAGTTAAAGCAGCAAGCTGATGCAGCATGCTTCAAGGCGAAACCTAATACAGTTGTGCATAAGGAGCCTTTTGTGCCCAAGAAAGACACCCGCTCCATCTTGGGTATGTTAAACATAAAATGTCTGGCACAAGGGCTTGCAGCTGACTGTTTTGAACCTGACACTTCACTGCTGCTTCTGTTTCACCATGGGTTTTGTCTGCCCACCTCTTCTCTCGTACCTCCCATTTTCCCCACTATTATCGACTTCTCCCTTACTCTCTCATACCACTTGGTCATCTTTTGGCACTTTCTCAAGCCGATACTACCCATTCTGTAGTTGCCGAGGGTTTCCAGCTGTCAACGGAGCGGCGGGCCAAAGAGCGGCTGGAGTTTGAGCGGGCTCTGAAGGAGAAGGAGGCGCTGAGAGCCCAGATGGAGGAGAGACGTGCCAGAGAGCAAGAGGAGCACGAGAAGGAAGAAATCGCCAGATTACGACAAGAACAGGTATCTGTCAAGCTTTGTAATGGAGTCTTAATCAATTTGTGAGCCACGTATAGCATGGTACAAAATATTCTACCTCCACTACCCACTAACCATACAGAACAGCATCATCAGAAGGAACTATACATGACATGATGCTATTTTTCTAAACAATGTGCCTGAACTTGAGTCTAAGTTGCATACAGTTGCCAACTAGGAATTAAGTATTTGAGCTGTGGTGTATCTAAACGGCTTTCTCGCCCTTTTTTTTTTTTTTTTTTAACAGGTACATAAAGCCCAGCCAGTCAGACGCTATAAACCAGTTGAGCTGAAGCACAGCGAGATATCTCTCACCGTGCCCCAGTCTCCAAACTTCTCTGACCGCTTTCGTTTGTAAAGTCTTGTCAGGATAAACTGTACATAATTTAAATGTGGTGTGTTGTTTTTTTTTTTGTTTTGTTTTTTTTTTTTTTTTTTAAATTGCTTTTAGTTTTACTGCTTTTTAAAATTGTGTGCTTAAGCGCTTTTTTTTTTTTTTTTTTTTTTTATAACCCTCTGAGGCTATAGATTGAGTGCAGAACAGACTTGGACACTTGTTTGTGATTGTGAGCCATTACATTATGCGAACTGATGTATAATACTTTCTCTGTACATGTAATCTCTGCCTTTTCTGTCTTAACATTTTCCCCTTTCTTTGTAATGTATTAAAGGTTGTGATAGAACAGTTTTTGCATGGTGTGTGGTGATGTATATGGGCTCTCTATGTTGAAGACGGGTGTATTTACAGTACCAATCAAAACAATGTCGTTAGATTCTTGTCACCTTTTTTGCTTTGACAGCCTTGCACACTTTGCATTCTCTCAACTAGCTTCATGATGTAGTCACCTGGAATGCACTTCCAACAGTCTTGAAGGAGTTCCCATATGTGTTGAGCACTTGTTGGCTTGTGTGTGTGTCATTGTCCTGTTGAAAAACAAATGATGGTTCTACTAAGCACAAACCAGAGGGGCTGGCATGTCACTGTAGGATGCTGTGGTTGTGATGCTGGTTAAGTGTGCCTTCAATTTTGAATAAATTGCAGTGTCACCAGCAAAGCACCATCACACCACCACCTCCATGCTTCACGGTGGGAACCACACATGCAGATACCTTCCATTCTCCCTTTTGTGTCTCAGACCCAGTAGTTGGAACCGAAAATGGACTCGTGAGACCAGAGTACAGATTTCCACTAGTCTAATGTCCATTCCTTGTGCTTCCTGGCCTTCTCTCAGTAGTGATTTCTTTGCAGCAATTTAACTGTGAAAGCCTAATTGACACTTTCCTCCAAACAGTTGATGTCTGCTACTTGCACTCTGAAGCTTTCATGTAGGCTCTAATCTGAGGTGCTGTTAATTGGCAATTTCTGAGTCTGGTAACTCTAATGAACTTCTCTGCAGCAGAGGTGGGTCTAAGTCTTGGTCTTCCTTTCCTGGGATGGTCCTCATGAGAGCCAGTTTCATCAGTGCATTTGATGGTTTTTGCCACTGCAATTGAAGAGGCAAAGTTCTTGCAATTTTCCAGACTGACTGACATGTCTTTTAAAGTAATGATGGACTGTCGTTTCTCCACTTGGTTGAGTGGTTCTTGATATATGGATTACTACAGTTGTTGAATAGTGCTATTTGCTGTATACCAACACTACCTCAATGCAACAGATGGCATTAAGAAGGCAAGAAATTGCACTAATTGCCTTTTGGCAAGGCACAGCTGTTAACTGAAAAGCATTCCAGGTGTGCAAAGCTGTCATCAAGGTAAACAGTTGCTATGATGAAAAATCTAAAATATGAAACATTTGTTTTTAACACCTGTTTACCACAATTCCATACATGTTAACCCTAACCCATGTGGTATTTCATAGTTTTGATGTCTTCAGTATTGTTCTAAAATGTAGAAAATAGTCAAAATACAGAAGAAAAAAAAACTATGTCCAAACCTTTGATTGGTGCTGTATGTTAATATTTTTTGTATCATAAGGAGAAATGCATGTTGCAGTTGAATGTATTGAAGAAAAGTATATTCTCTTGTCCTGATGGACTGTCCCCAGTTTGTCTGGGGCCATTGGCATGAAGATGAAAAGATGGTTTTTCCTAGTAGATGTGAATGTTCCTTTTCTGGATTTTTTTGGTATATTAAGTCATACTAATTCATTAAATATTCTATAGTCATTCTTATTTTCTATAATAGCAGCTCTGACAGTAGGTCTACTTAAATCACCGTAGTTTATATTTACATGCTGATTCTAATATTTCTTTATTAACCCATTCAGTAGAACTTGTATAGTAGATGCCTTATGTAATCTAAGCCTAATAAACCAATTCATGTGTAACAAATTATTTTTTAGTTTTTATGGTCAATCTTTCTATAAGGACATGCTTAACATTTATGGAAGGAGTCTCCAATGCAAGCACTTTGTAAAAGTATGTTTTCAGCTACAGGAAAGTCTTCCTGTCTGAGGATATGATTCTTTCCAGTTAAGCAGTAACAGGACAAGCTGATTTTTTTAAAAAAAAAAAATCTTAACTAAAAAAATAGCCTGGTGAGGCTGCAATAGCTGCTATAACAGGAGATAAGAGGATCTAACTTGTTTCATGAATGTTCAGCAATATTAACACATGGTCAATATTAGTCCTGATGTCTAAGTAACTGTTATCTTCTTTTTGTACTAATTCTTTACAGTAATATATAAATTTATCCTTCGGTGGTGATATCTTAGTGGCCCATTTAGTATACACAGTATGAAAAGGATTCCTATGCTGGCTGATTATTGCTCCACATCTGTGTGCATATGGATCGGGTTTCAGAAAGTCTATGCCCCCTAGTTGAACATGACCAGCCTTACATACCTCATTTATCAGTTACGATTCGAAACTCCCCTCCAATTGTGTCCCCTGCTTGGTCTGGCTATTTCTGGTGTGGTGGCCACAGGGCTTAGATAAAGGAAGAATCTGAAAGGTTGCTGCATTGGCGGCTTCAGAGGGAACCAGTCATTGTCCCTCAACAAATTCTCTTTGAGTTCATGCTCCCTTTGCTGAAGATTTGATATTAGACTACGATCTCTGTAGGTAAGTGTGTGTTTGGACCATGATTGTGCTGCTGATTTTTATATTCATGTTCATGATTAAGTTTTGACTTGTTTGGAGATTTGCATGAAATTAAATTATGTGCTTGACTTCACTTATGTGTATAATTTATTTATACCTGATCATTTTGTGTCTAAGGTTGTTGTATTTGTGTGTTAACAAATGTGACCATAAAAAAAGAACAGTCTGCTATGACTATATTCAGAGAACGTATTCACTTAAGGTTGAAGGTCAAAGGGTTAGGGTTTCCTCAGTGACCCTTACCAGTTATGTATTTGAGGTTCAAAGGTTCGAGGTAATAATATGTCTTGTTATAAACACCTGTTTACTTCTTTATTGACTACGATTGACTTGTGCAGCTTGTTGCCTGATCCTGCTGCCGACTTGGTTTGATGTTTAGTGAACATGCGGTCTGTAAAGTGGCCTCCTTCTCCTGCCTGTGACCCAGTCACTGTGGAGGTCAAGATGGATGACCTGCACCGTAAACTAGACCAGCTTTTAGCACGCACTTCTGGGGGAAGCTGCCCAATGTGTGGGATCTGCACCCTACACAGCAGGCAGCAAGATGCTACAGCCAGCCAGCTCTCAGCTCAGGCCAAGCTCCTTGAGAACCTGGAGAAGAAAGTCATGGACCTGAGGAATGCACTGGAGGAACTGATGCATGGTAGGTTCACTGATATGATGTGACTCTCACTTTTTGCAATTGCTGGTTTTCCCTGATTTTTGAGGTTTCTGTTTTAATAAAACAGAAATATTCTAATAATAAGTGGAAATATCCACTGGAATTTTTTTTCCATATTATATTAAGCTGCATATTAATTTGCATATATTATTTTGCATATATTATATTTGCATATAGTAATTTGCTTGTGTCCCTTAAATATTAAAGGTCTAGAAGAGAGATCTTGTGAAAAAATGTCTGTACCTTTAGCTGCTCTGCAAAGAAGGAAATCTTTGCCTGTACGGACATCAGTGGTAAGAAGAAATCCATTACACCTTACATTAGTTTGGGATTTCCAAGAATTTTTTGCTCTTGATTCACTGTATACTTGTTTCACATTGTTAATCTGTAATAAATGTATATGTCCATTGAACCACAGGATGAAGTCTATGTGCAGTTGGATAAATTCAGAGATCAAAAATTAATCCACCATACTTTTAATGCGCCTTGTGGGAAAGGTCAGGAAGGTACCTATTTTGTCTTCCAACACTATGTCTGTTAGACACCATTAACTTGGAAAGGTGGCATAGATCCATTTAAAGAGTAATCTGTTCTGATGTGTTGCTATAAGAGTGATTGACTGGTATGTTTAACTATAGTCGCTGCTAACCAGAACACACCTGTCAGGAGTATTAAAAGCAAATGAAATCATCGATAGCTAGCATGCAGTGGGATAAAAATGCTTGATTGAAAAAGGAGACTCCACATGGTGTGAATGTTAGATGCCCAATGCTGTTTTTTTTTCTCTGTTCAGACATTCTGATTGAAGACACAGAAGGTGAGAGGCTCAGAGGCAATGTATCACCACTCAGAAATGATTGTGCAGAAAACAAGCCTGATCCTCAATTACACAAAGAAGTTAACAAAGATTTATCAAAAGTGACCTCATGCTGGACAACATCCCATTCTGGGAATAAAACACCAAATACAGCCAAGATCAGCAAAGCAAAATCACCATTAAGCAAAAATATTTCCAAGACAACAGGAGTGACTTGTTGTACAGCTGCAGGGACCTCAAAGATGGATACACCTCCACAAAAAATACTTACACTTCCATCAAAGATGCATATTCCACCACCAGACATGATTACTCCACCACCAAGTAGAAGTCCACCACCACTGGAAATGACCACGCCAAAACCAAAGATGAGTACGCCTCCACCAAAAATGGAGACAATTACACCTTCACCAAAGATGATCACTCCTCCACAAAAGGTTATGCCAATGATTTCAGCTACAAAAAGCACAACAGCAACAATACAAAACCTAACACCAAAGATCACACAAGCACCTTTTCCCTTTAAAGCAACTGTGTCTTCACCTACCACTTCAACCACACAAACGTCAGTAGCAGGATCTACAACACTAGCAACAAATCAGAAGATCCCAGCTTTATGGACTGCTCCAGTCATAACAACATCTCCAACTGTGGTTACGTCAATGTCCAGTAATCAACTAAGGTTTAATGTAACAGAGAATGCTGCACCACCATCATCAGTCCATAGTCTTCAAAAGGCAAGTTTGGAAGTTCCTGTTGTAGTGACGCAAGGCAAAGTGATGTCTTCGTTTAAATCCCCTCAATCACCCATGCTGGAAACTGTAGACTTAAAATTATCCCAGCCAAATGACACTATCACCAAACCAATACCGACAAAAGATGAATTACTACCACCAAAGACAACTGGACTTTCTCTCACAAGTTTGGTCTCCTCCATGCACAATTCTCTACCAGAATCCTCAGCTACAGAGGACAAGGCACCAGGCCATAAACTTCCAAAGGAGATGCACCTTAGTGTTCCTGTAGCAATGCCACGAAACTTAGACAAACCTTCAACAAATGCACAAACAACAAAAACAGTAGCAACTAAATTGTCTACATTATCACCCCCCACACCATCAGTAGCAGCCTCCTTTCTCAAACATGTCTACAGCTGCCCTGACTCCTTGCAAAGGTAAAGTGAGCAAGTAGGAGTGAAACAGGCTTTTGTCTTATACTATAGTTTGCATTCAACTGGCCAAAGCATTGCCTTTTATTCTTACCTAGTCTTCAGGCCCCTGGAGGAAAGGCTGAGTCTGCTACCACAGTAACACCGTTATTTGGGAAGCCTGGTAATGCATCAGCAGGAGTCACCTGCACTGGACCACTAAAGACAGGAGGAATACAGATCAAAATAAGTCCAGCGTCTAAGAGAATCACAAATCAGACCAAAATGCCACCCAAAACCTGCTTCAAAGTTATAGGTAAGGCATCAAAAACTAATGAGAATTAAAGAATCAAAAAATAGTTGATAAGCCAAGACATGCTACGTGTTCACCGTTTGCTTCTTTGGTTTTACACTGCAGCTACGAGGCTAATGTAGCTAACAAATATAGCGAGGCTTATAGTATATCCTCCAGTTTAGCATTATGCAAACTGCATGTTGAAATCATCACACGCTCTCTTCAAACCATGGCTTGTGTTGAGTTATGGCTTATGATGCACAGCTATCTATTAAAATGCTCATGAGGCCATCTTGAACCTGGAATCACTTTCTTCGTCAGCACATAGATTGGTGTCACTCTGCTCAAGCTTCAGACCCAGGTAGGAGGCGTGGCTCAAAATCTGAAGGTGGAATTTTATGTTAGAAGAGAAATTTGTGTATTTAAGACTCAACCTTGCTGCTTCACAGATCCAGGGTCCCTGGTCCAATCCTGATCTCAGGTTACTTCTTGTGTAGCGTTTTGGTTGTTCTCATGTTTCTGAGGGCTTCCTCCAGGTTCTCTGCATTCTTCCTGCTGTCCAAAAGCATGCAGGTAGGAGGACTGGCTAAGCTAATTTGCCGTATGTGTGAAGGAACGTGTGACTGCGTATGTGCATGGTGCCCTGAACTAGCGTCCCATCTGGGCTGAAGTCTCCCATCTTGCGTACAGTGTTCCGAGGATATGCTCTGGATCTTCTGCAGCCTTGGCCAGAATAAAGTGGTTACTAAAGATCAAATAAAGCATTCATTACTCATTAGCAATTTTAACCTAGTAGTTTCTGTATAAAATTAAAGAAGCAAACTCCAGATGCTAAACATGTCTTGGCTACATTTAAGATGAATAGGACACTGTCTAACCTTTTTGTTATGATGTTTCTTAAATTGCTTATGAGGACTTGTACAAAGTGCTTCTGGCATGAGTCATGTTTTAAATTTGCTGGCTTGTAAGGCTTGTGGCATTTTAAAGGTCACTAGATTGACGTGTAGGGAAAATAGACTTGATTTGTTGTGCTTCATGTAGCTTATATTTTACAAAATGTTGTAAATCCTTTGTGCCTTTGTAGATTTGTGCCTTCAACAAAATCTCTTCACAAACCTGCAACCTGCAAAAAATCTGCAATTTTTTTTTCCATTCAGATTGTTTTGGACATTTTGCAAGCATGAGATAAGATGAGATGCAAACATAAATGCAGAAGTTAATATGATAATGAGATGGTAATATCATTGTTGATATCCACACATTAAAATATATAAAGCAAGGTTTTGAATTTGACCTTAAGAGATGTTTGGTATCCAGAAAAGGCAAATCCCTGTCCTCATTTCTGCCCTGTAAACATTACCTGCAGCTGTTCAGACAGGTGGAGAGAGATGGATCAGGTGTCAGCATGCCTAACATGTCTTCTCTGTTGTATTGCATCATATAAAATGTCACTACAGTACACAAGCACTTACAGTTTTGCTTAATGTTTGTCATATTAATTGAGCTAAAACAACCTATTTTAACTCCACGATCAAGGAATTCTTTCACAATTTGTCCTAAAACTGTGGTCAGGTCAGGCAATGCATAAGACACTGTCATTGTGAATTGTAGAGACTCTGACTCTTATTATTCTACCCATGAGTAAGTTAAAGCAAGTGTTGTCCTTGCTCTACATAGATGATGTTCCTCCACAGCCAGCGCTTTTCCCACACCGGTGTGTGTCTCTAAAGACGAGTCCACCATCTGACTTCAGTATCCACACCCGAGAAGTGCTGGGAGGGTGAGCTCAAGATCGGACTATTATATTATACAGCACTATAATTATATATTAAGTTTAATCACTATAAACCAATCATATGAACATGGAGTCTCCATGAGGCTTTGTGTGATTGCTGTGGTTCAGAATCAGAATCAAATTTATTGCCAAGTACGTTCTCTCATACAAGGAATTTACTTTGGTGGTTGGTGCTTGAACAGTTAAGATAAAAGGATTTAAAATAGACAAAAG
>JAOTRR010000020.1:3897882-3921518 GCA_028570945.1 Gogo arcuatus | reverse complement strand
TGTGGATTGTGATATGGAGTCATCGTATTTCTACATTGGCTATGTTTTGTTACTACTGGATTTTAAGATGCATGGCGCAGACTTCCACCAAAGCCAAATGCTATATCTCATAACGTTAGTGAAAGTGAAACTACATTCGTGGATCCGCTCCGTGACTTGGATCCACTCCAAATTTTAACGGGTTCTTCCTTGGCCCATGCTACACCCTTCCACCAAGTTCCAAGGAAAACGGGTGCACTGCACTGAAGACATAACCTCCTTGGCGAAGGTAATTAAAATCACAGTTAATCACAGCTGCTGTAATCATAAAGACTGTCCTGTTCTCATCCCAGGACTCTTCTTCACAATCTTCTCATACTGAACATCCTTTATACTGTTTGTCTTTACTCTTCTACACCCATATACTGTAATTATCTATAATCTCACTATCCAGCGTCACCCAGAAGATGACAGGTTCCATTTTGAATCTGGTTCCTCTAAAGGTTTCTGAAGGCTAGTGTAGATTATTCCAGCATGCCTTGTCTAATGGGCATTAATTTTGTGTGTCGTATCATCTGGCCCAACTGATCTCAATGATCTCTACCTGCAGAGCCAAATGAAATTGATTTAGTCTGCCGTGTCAGCGTGTTTAGGAAAGCGGAGCATGTCAGAGAGAACTGGAATTGGTTGGTCAGCCCACTGGTCAGAAGCAAATAAATGGGATGCTTGTAATGCACCAGTGAATTAAAACATTAGCTAATTAGCTAACATCAGCTAAGCTCACCAGTTTCACAGTTGATTGATTGGGTTTAATTAACTGAGGAATAATATAAAATTAATTGCGCACAACAAGATTTCATGTCCTGAGTATAGCTTTCCAAAACCAAGGCTCACAGAGCAGCAGTTTAGTTCAGGTCATAAAGCACATGTCTGTGTACAGCACAGCGTTTATTGTGCTTTAAAGTGCACAATTATTTTATCCATTAACATGGATAACTGCTCCATTTACCTCCACAGAGTTATTATTGCACTTAAGGGGCAAAAATGGGAACTGGATCAAGCTCTAATAGCGGCGCATTGAGGTACTGAGGCAGGAATCACACTGCCCCAAGCTCGCTCTATAAATAGTTTCATTGGAGGAGCAGCAAATAGGACAGTTAATCACAGGGTGGCAGTTTTTACACCAAATTGGACTAGTTTTGTAGCTTTGTAGCAAAATATTCGGAATTAAATTAATAAATTTGCTCAAACAAAGGTAAAGTGCAAGTGCTCACAGCGTGCCTATGATGTACACAAACATTTCTGTTCTAAGATATATTACAAAAATTGGAAAAGGGAAAAGGGGATTATGGAGTGGATAATGTCTGTACATCAGAAATGCGCGTGCACCACAGTGACCTTGAGATAATGGGGAGAAAAAAGGTGTCTCTCTTTTCCAATGCACAATGTTTTAGGATAGTTGTAGGTTTTTTGAGATATACAGGTACTTTGCTGGAAATTTAGCTGAAACATGGTAACTGTGGTTAAAATTAGCTTTTCTGAATGGGTCATACTGGCTCTGGGAAACGCACCTCCTGTATCAAACACTGTTGAACAAAGATATGTCTAAAATAAGCTGCTAGACTGTATGCTGGATGACTGTATGCTGTTGAATCTCAAACAGCTATTACAGGATTCATCTAAAAATTCACCAGATAGTAGCCTATAGCATAGGTCATGTGTGATAGCCTCTCGATTTTGTTTGAGGCTATGTCGTCGTTAGGTGGGTTTCCACTAACCTAACCTGCTTAATGTGCAATTTGAAATTGCGAACTAAAAACAAGTAATGGAACACATGAATTTTGAAAAAAAAAACCCAATACACTCGGATGAAGTGTTTTTTCACAATTCGACAAAGAAATATTTCACAAAATTGAAATGGAAACACATTTTTCGTATTTAAGTCACATGACATGACATGAAGAGGAACAAAAGCAATGAAAGTCACCGTGCCGAAACTTATCAGGTCTTGGAGATCCATTGGCATTTTTAATTGGAACGACTATCGCAAGAGGAGAAAACTGAGCTTTAATTACATAGCACCACTCAATGGAAACACATACCATTCGCAATTGTGTTTTGTTGACTTTTGGGGGAAATGAAAATTGCTTGCGCGGAACTACAACGGAAACCTGCCCATTAATGTCGTCCTGCCTTACTAAAGTCTACGGTCACAAGTTTGTGTACAACCAGATGATCCATGTTAGAGCAAATCCAATGGAGCAGCACCTGAACATGTGTCTCAACAGTAGGGATAAGACCTAGGTCAATATTACAAATTTGCTTTAATTTCAATAATGAATGTCGAATATTTAACATATTGAAAAATTCCGTTCTTTATTTGAAATTATTCAAAATATAAATATTTCCATATTTTCAATCTTGTTCTCAGATTTTTATATATAATTTTGTATATAATCAAAATCAGCCATGTATTAGGAATTAACAGATTAAACATCATGTTTTTTCAATTGAATTCATGCAGGGATCAGGGCTTGGCAGATATCAAGCAGGAAGATGTATGCAGAAGCTTCGAGTGTGTGGGTGTGTGAGTGAGTGTGAGTGATGAGTGTGAGTGAGGCTAAAGGAGTGACACACAGTCATGTCCACTTTGCATACTGGTTTGGCATAAAGTGAAAAAGGGCAGCCGGCACACGATCTGGACCCACTCACACTCTCACCTCACCATGCCTGTACTGAGCCAAATGGCCATCTGCATCAAATTCCTTCAGCACATCTTTCACCTTCAAACTGCAGTCTGGAGACACAGAGAGAGAGAGAGAGGGAGAGGGAGAGGAAGGGAGAGGGAGAGAGACAGAGAGAGAGAGAGAGAGACAGAGAGGGAGGGAGAGGGAGAGAGAGGGAGAGAGAGAGACAGAGAGGGAGGGGGAGAGAGGGAGAGGGAGAGAGAATGAGAACAAGTTTGAGAGTCAAACATTGGCTTTGAGATTCAAATATGCCTCTTTTACCCCGAGGCACACACTATACACATGATGAGTGAGGCAGTGAGACCGTGTGATCAGTATGTGGGCGGCTCAACACTCACAGTCCATGTACTGCTGCAGTTGGATGAAGTCTACCGGCCTCAGCTCCTTCGCATCCTGAAACACAGGATCTGACATCATGCCCTGGGATGAGAGACCTCACTACAGAGAGAGAGAGAGAGAGAGAGAGAGAGAGAGAGAGAGAAACACTTCATGTATAATTTAATTTCAGCACATATCATGTAGAAGCCGTAATTATAATCATATTTCACATACAACAATAAAGACATGGACATGAAATCATCATGTCTGTGAAATGTAGCATATGTTTTTTCTTCCTGTATTTTCCTTTTTTTCCCCCAGTTATTCCTGTTTTATTGTTCATTTATATGGGTCTTTGGTGGCATGTACCTGTAATAATAAAGGAAGAGAAGGATGGATGGATGGATGGATGGATGGATGGATGAGAAAAAAGTAAGTAAGGGAGGATGGATGGATGGATGACAAAAAGGAAGGAAGGAAGATAGGAAAAAGAAAAGAAGGAAGGAAGGAAGGGAAGATGGATGGATGGATGGAGGACAAAAAAGAAGTAAGGAAGATAGGAAAAGGGAAGATGGATGGAAGTATGGATGGATGAAATGGTAGAAAGATGGAAAGACTTATGGATGGATAGAAGGAAGGCAGAAAGAAAGAAAGAAAGATGGCTGGAATGACATGGTTAATTACCCAGGAATTGTTCTAGGCCTCATTCCAATAATTTGCTCAGTCAATCTACCCAAGTTTGCATCCCTGTGTTCACACTTGACCGGTTTTTGTTTAATTACTGTAGAAAGGTGCATGTACGAGCAGCAGGCGATGCTGATTGAGTGTCTGCAGTTCAGCTAATGTTCTGATTATCAAGACAGTGGAGAGATCTTGAACAAACCCTTTACTCCAAAGTCATTGCCTCTGACCTCTAACCCTTGACCTCTGAACCCTACTTCCTTCCACGCTGGACTGAAATCAGTAAATATTCCTACAACTCTGCTGCAACATTTTACACAATTAACACTGTGAAGCAAACCACTACAGCACATGCTGTTAGAAAATCACTAACATTACATTATTTTTGGGGTATGAAAGCATAGTGGAGATTCAGCTCTCTTTGTTATTCCTGCATTCATCTTTCACTTATTTATAATCGCTCACGTCACTGTCAGCTTCCACGACAGCTCCGTGCTCGGACTGGATTCTGTCTCGCTGGCAAGTTGCTTTGGATAAAAGAGTCTATCAAATGAATAAATGTAAATGTCAAATGTCAATGCAAATGTAAATGTGGACGTGGATGTGAAATGTAAACAACATGGCCACGTTTAACAGAAGTCGTCCTCACTGAAGCTTTGGTTAGACCTCAGAAAATGCAAATCCTAACAGCAAGGGTGTCCAAGCTTAACCACTGAGGGCTGGTGCTGGCTGCGGGCTTTAATTCCAGCCAAGCCAGAGAACATCTGACACAATTCATCAGTTCTCTAAAGGACAGATGGATCGAGTGTTGCTTTGGCTTGGTTGTGATTAAAAAAAAAAGAAAGTCTTTCACAAGTTCATTTCTCTCATGGTTTATATTGCAATAAATAACAGTATAAATCTCTTCTAAGGATGCATCAAAACTATTTTGTCAGACTGAGTAAAAATATGAGTGCATGTAGTTTGGAACTCTGAAACTGGTTCCCAAAGTGGGGTCCATGAAGCATAGCCATGACTGTAGTTTTTTTTTGTTTGTTTTTTTTTTTACACTAGTGGAAACCACAATGTCACATTATCAGTTATTATATTTAGGGGTCCAAGCACCAAAGTCAACTCAGACGTAATGTCAGTGGACTAGAAAGTTCTATAGCTCCAAAAAAATCATTAATTTTTTTAAAGAAATAATTTTCATGAAATAAATCTATACTGTAGGGATCTGTGGAATTTTACCCCCATTTTGTTTTCCAGTTTAAGGCGTCCCTGGCTACAAAATGTTCAAGAACCACTGCTCTATGATACCGACACCAATAATGATCCTAAAATCATTAAACTACTTAGTAATAATCAATCATGGGCATCACGGAGCATTTTATTTAGCTGTGTGCTGCTATTAATGAATTCCTTGTGCCGTGTTTTATGTAAGATATAAAAGATGATGGAATTTAAACAGTACTCAGTACTCGCTGAACTGAAGTGCTCTGACGCACACAGTTTCGTTGCATGCTAGCTTCACTGCTCTGTGTGTGTGTGTGTGTGTGTGTGCAATTCACTGTACTTTGCACTCGTTTTTAATGACCACACTCGCCGATACCGTCATCGCACACTTAATTCAAGATACTGCTTAAACACCAGAAGATGTTTTATCAGGTTATGTGTATTATAAGAAGATGCTGTAGTGTTGTTCCTCCTCGTGATAGCTTCCCAGAGCACAGTTTACAGTCTGCTTTGCTTCAAGTGCCATCATTAACCATGAAATACATTCAGATTACTCTTTTTTTTCTGCTCAATGTACGCTATACTCACGCCACATAGTATCACGTGGTATTTTTTATCAATACAAGTACAAATAATGAGCATAGTTTCAGATCCAATCCTGATACCAGCATCCATACTGATGCATCCCTAATCTCTACAGTTAATATTTAATTTGAATTGAAAAGACAGACAGCGTTACTGATGGTAATGTCAGTGACGATGTGTGAAAAAATGGCTGAGTATAAAACAAATCATTGATTGTGCATTATGTCTAGCACAGGAATACAAGCTCCAGACCAAACTGTCACGCTCTGCTATAGTGTACAGCTCTTTTTTTTAATAATGTGTGTGTGTTTCATCTGTGATGGAAAATAGATGTCTGCCGGTGCTACAAGGTGTCTGGCTCATGGAGCCGTGTGATCCAGCAGCCTCTTTTCGGCTTTCCCTGGAGGAACGAGTAGGAGGTGAGTCTTTAGCACACTGTCGCTCTGCCGTCTGTTTGAAGAACTCTGCAGACACACGAGAGAATGACAGCGTGCTAAAGATCTTCCTCACGCCTCCAGGGAAAGCCAAAAGAAGCATCTGGATCTAATTGCCATTGAATGGGGTGACCCAATTTAGGAAAGTGTGGAGTCTCAGGTTCCTGGTCATATCATTTCCTCAACGCAGGACCTTTAAATAGAATTTTAAAAAATAATAATCCAGTGTCTATGTCGACCTTACACTTTAAGATCAATGTGTAGGAATCCATTAATGAGAGTTTAAAATGAGGTCAGCTTATTTTATTAAACTCTGAAAATAAATACAGCCTTTTAATAATAATAGAAGAAGAAGAAGAAGAAGAAGAAGAAGAAAAGACTCAGCAGCATCACCACTACTTATATCCTACTTTTTTTATGAAACTCAACCAACAAAAAAGACAAACATGGAATACAAATAAATTAAAAAAAGAATAAAGGAATAAAATATGACGTGGTATGCTGTTACAGGAAAATAATCAAGAAGGGGTGGTGTGATTAACCTGATGTGAAGCAGGGTAACTGTTACCACATCAAAGCTGATTATTTTCCTATCATTTTTTAAAATTAAATACAACACATGCTTTTTTATCCATTTATAGTTACATTTTATGTTGTGGAACATCCACAAGACAAATTAGTTCCTGTTATCATTTACATTATAGCAGCTATAAACAAACAGTCATTCCTTCATCAACTTCTCTTTTCTCACTCTTTCATTTAATAAGACAAAAAAAGCTTATCAGGTTACAGATAAACCAGAAAACCTACTGACCAGAAAACAAACCGGTGACACTTCCATAAATGCCTACAGTAAGCTTTACCATGTCAACAATTTTCTTTGCTAAAAGAAAAACCAAAAAACAGCACATCTTTAATATGCCATACAAGTCCCTGAGTCAGTTGTGTCTATAGAAAGGATAACGTATGAGAACAAGTGAACTAATACAGTGTAAAGTTATGATTTGTGGCAGAAGTAAAGACAGCTGCTGTTATAGAAAATGAATCACCTTTGGACCAATCAGATTTGAGAATTCAACAGCATTGTAGTATACATAAAAAGTCAAATGTTGTGCAATCAGTGTACGTCAAAAAGTAAACAGTGTTACAACAATTATTTATACATACCAGGGTGATAAAATGGCAATATAAAAGCTATTGTTTGTATTTTTTTTTATTTCAGGCATTGTTTACATTTTTAGGTCCTGAATTTGGCTCTGTCCCTACTTGGAAATGAGCTTCTTAACCCCACCCCGTTTCACTAAACAAAACCTCATGAGCATACGCCTTTCTTCCAGAGAGCATCAGGGAAAGGGAAGGTTTTATCAATGTTAAAAATGTAATTCACCTTGTAAGCAGGAGGTTTTAAAATGACAAACTGCTCCTTTACAATGTAATAGAAACAGCCTGGTTATGAATATCGAGATCCTGTGATTTGTATGTTTGGAGCATAAAACCAAAAAACGCCACATCTCCATTTTTCTTGCGCAGAAACCTCAGGATGTTCAGCGTCAGTGAGGCTGCACTTGATCTTAACCCTGTCAGACTATTCAACATCCTGAAATGGATGAAAGTCAGAACCATTAGGATCTATAAAAGCACTGAATTGTACCTGAGAGCTGCAGCATGATGCAGTAGTGATGCTAAACGACTCTCTCTGATGTGCATAACAATTCTGATTGCAGAGTTTTGATCGAGCTGTAGCCCATTACAGTTTCAGACACCGGCATAAACAAAGCGTGAAACGGTCTATTAGAGAAAGGATGAAGGCGTGAGTCGGCCTGCTAGCATCCTGAGCAGAATGTGAATCAAATATCACGACTGTTCTCCACCTAAAACGGAGGAATTAGCAAGTGCAAGTAATTAGAGGCACCGTATTATCAAGTGGTAATGAGATGATGATGAGGTGATATAATGAGACACACACACACAGTTCCAGATAACAGAGATGGTTACGTAAGGAAGGAAAGATGATGGGGCGTTTCTATTACCACCCTGAAGTTGATTTGAACAAGCATGTAGATAGCTATAGATAGTTATTTATATACCTTAGCTTGTAATCTTCTATTTTCTCTATAAATGGACCATGGGGAGCCTGAGGGAAATAGTATTTCAATGCATTGTATACTTGTATAATGACATATTGACAATAAAGCTCTCCTGAATCTTGAGTCTTGAAATGTCCCGAAGTGTTTTCCTCCTCTACTACCACAACAGCACTTCATACTTTGTACTTCTTATTAAAGTTTACAGGTTTTCCCATCATGCTTTTTTTTATCCTTGAGACTGGTTACTTCCTGCTAGCACATATGTTACATAATAGCTATAAACAGTCTTTCTTCCACCAGCCTCTCTTTTTTCTCTCTCTCTCGTAAAGTTAATATGAAAAAAAGTATTACTGAAGACTTTCTTGTATACGACCGACACTGGAGACTCCTTCCAAACTAAACATCTCCTTACAGTTTCTTGATCAGCTTAGTACTCTATTTGCATTCACAATACAAATCCTTAGGAATGAGTTGTTACTATAGAAACGATAACATAGTAGAACGAACACTAATACAAACCCGTGATATGCCTCGGAGGTTTTGAGTCAGAGTTGCTGTTACAGAAATCATTTATTTTCACAAAATACTTCATATGAAACTGTTCTAAAACTGATATTACATATAAGGAGTTCATTTCCAACAGGATTTTATCGAAGTCACAGATGCTTTTCTGTGTTTTCTGAAATCATGGGTGTCCAATCAGTGTGGGTGCAGGTTTTCATTCCAACCAAGCAGAATCCACACTCGATAGTCTACTCAAGGATAAGATTGGACAACCCATGCATTATGTCATATATATCCTACAGAGTGGGCATACTGTATATAGTGAATAGGAAGTCATTTGGGATTTAGCCCAAATACAGAGGTGGCAGGAAAAAACCCAGAAAAAAGCCCTACTGCATGTCAATGGACAAGTGGGTTAATACTGTATTTTTTACAGAAGTGCAGCAACCAACAGCAAGCAAACAGCGAGGCAAAAGTTCTGCATGATGATACACTATATGACCAAAAGTATGTGAACACCTGACCATCACACTCATATATCAAATGTTGAACATCCCATTCCAGATTTAGTCCCCTTTGCTGTTATAATAACCTCCACTCTTCTGGGAAGGCTTTCTGCCAGATTTTGTTACATGGCTATGGGGATTTGTGCTCCTTCTGTTCAGTGGGGTTGAGGTCAGGGTTTTGTGCAGGACACTCAAACTCTTCCACTCCAACCTTGGCAAACCATGTCTTCATGGAGTTCACTTTGTGCACAAGAGCATTGTCATGCTGGAACAGGTTTGGATCTTTTAGTTCCAGTGAAGGGAAATTGTAATGCTACAGGATAGAAAGATATCTTGAAAGATGTGTGCTTCCAACTTTGTGACAACAGTTTGGAGAAGAACCACATGCGAGTGTGTTGTCAGGTGTCCACAAACATTTGGCCATATAGTGCACTTGATAGTTTTCAGCTGTCTTCTATATCACTATAGCAACAGGCTAAAAATTGTAAATGCTACTCTGCAAATGTGTTGAGTTAAACGAATAGATTTGAACAGAATGTAAACTGGATGGATGGATGGATGGATGGATATAAAATGTATTAATAATGTTTTAGAAATACAAAGCCTGATCAGAAACAGACAGCTGCATATTAGCATTTTGCAATGTTTCAAATAAAAAAAGTTAAATGATTGATTATTAATTATGAATAATGCATAATAAATTATATAATATACATGTTCATTCGTTTACTTTTTGTAAACAGGAAATAAAAGTGCCCCTTTTTTGCTGCCAGTTTGAGACCTATATAAACCATATAACTATAATCATTATATAAAATGTGTATCATAGAAATGTCTTCAGGTATTGCAATATGATATTTTTGTCTTTCACTCAACCCTTTCAAATTTTCGATGTTGCCACAACTTTTGTGACTAAAATAAAAAGCCTATTTTAATGCTGTGGGCTTCTCAGAAACAGTGCATGCATTTGGTTTGACATTTAGCGAAGGTTGCGTTTTACGCTTGTTCAGGCGATCGGCTGACTGGTGTGTGACAAATAAGTGTTGCATGGTTTCTCTCACACTGTCTCACTCTCTCACCACTGTTTTCTTCTCATTATTCATGCACACTGAATCTGGACCGAGTCCAGAGCAAAGATCTTCAGAAAGAACCATAAAAGATACAGAGCGAGGAATTTACTGAGCTTCTTGGGGTTTAAAACAAGCAGCGGATATTATGGGCTATTAACTGCTGAGACGACACTCTGATTATCTGTAATGGTGCAGAAACAGGAGGACGCAAATTATACCGGGAAGAAGAGCATTCATGCATATGTATCAGACCCATTATACTGTACATATACAAATGTGTGTGTGTGTGTGTGTGTGTGTGTGTGTGTGTGTATTTGTGGACATGTTTTTATATCTTGGTGAGAAACAAATGTCCTCAGAAGAACAGCAATATTAGACACTGCTGGTTGCCCTTCACAAGGAAAGTAAAACAAATGTGTGTATGTGTGTGGGGTGATGTCTACATGCCCATATTTGCTCTCTTCTAGGAAAGATTCCTCTGTGAAATTTTGGGGTGACCCTGTGGCGAACATGTTGGAGAGAACACTATGGCCCTGTTTCATTAATGTTTCCTCCAAACCCGACACAACGTCACGACTAGGAAATGTGTATTAGTCTTTGTCACACACTTGTAGCACAAAAAATCAGAATAAGAGTGTGTTTAGATATTTTTCAACGAGATACAAACATCACACTCCACTTTCTTGCTAGCAAGAAACATACAGTACGGTGCTGTATAAACATTTTAGGAACATGTTAAGAAATTCTGTAAAGCAAAGACACTTTAAAATGTTTCTAAAGAATAATAAAGAGCAGAAAAAATTAAACAAATCAGTACTTTTGCAAATCAGTAATGTTGCCTCAGTCCTTTACCGTCATGTAGAACAGGAAATCAGCTGATAGGTTGCTGTTAGCATCTTGGAGAACGTGCCCTATTTCTTCTGTATGATGTGGTTGTAACTAAACGTGGCTAAGAATTGGCTGATTTCACACCAAAAGGTCACTTAAGTGACAAACAGAAAACCACATTCACTCACCAAACAAAACTCTTCAACAACATGATGTCATAGCATGAATGTTTTTCAGTCCAGTGACTACATGTTGCTTCGGTGTTTGAAAGTTTTCAAGTGTTTTTCCGCGCACACAAGAGCAGCGAGCCAATCAGGTTGCTCTACATAAGTGTACAAATATATGTTTATATCATTTATACTGTATATTCAGCATTAGTGTGTCATTAATGCTGTGCCAGATGCTTCATAACCACTGACACTAATACAAAGGACACTTAGTACAATTCAATTCAATTCAATTCAATACAATACAGTTTCATTTGTGGAGCGCTTTTAACATTGTTATGACATTGTCACAAAGCTGCTTTACAGAAATTTGGATGTACATTTTGATCCCTAATGACGCCCGAAGTTGACGTGAGAGGAAGCAGATTCAAAAGGAAACCTGTCCTCTTCTGGGTGACACCGGATAGTGGGATTAGAAATCATGACAGTATACAGTGATATTAAAAAAAGGCAACTGAAATAAACATCTAATTTAGGATTCATAGCAAGTGAGTTGATTTCTTTGTGATTTGTAACACTAAAGGAATGTTGCTGATTCACTCTCTCAAACTACCAAGAGTCTAAAGCGCCGGTGTGTATAATACGGTACATTCGCACTGCAGCGAAAGCTTCATTCATAAGCACCAGGTTGGTTTTATTGCTAAAAAAAAAAAGCAAGTTTAGTTGTCAGTATTAAAATGAATGCAGAGTTGTCAGGTCTGTATGTTACATCTGGGATCCTGTGGGACCCAAGAAAAAGTCACAGGAGTAGGTGTTTTTTACTCTCATGTGGGCGGGGTCAGGAGGTCAGATACGAAGCTAGCAGGGCAAAGAAAGGTCACGCTCATTAACAAGGGAGCGTATGATACAGTGTGACACACTTAACATGCTGCTTTAATTCATCTTCAGTATCTGCTTTATCCTGGTCAGAGTCAGTGTTTAAATCAGCAATTTGCTTATATTTTGAGAAACAGAAATGAGAAAATATCATGAGCAGGTGCAAACAAAATATTAACTGCAGGAATGGGTGAGTTTGTAGGAAAGCAATTCAGCCTACAAAAAGTAAAAATACAAAATTTCAAAAATAAAGTCGTAATATTTCAAGGGGAAAAAAAGTCATAATATTACACAATTACTACACAAATTACGCTAAACAATTGCTAAAAATATGCAGTGTCTGTGCACACTGATGCTGTCTTGAAATTGCAGCAATAAGCAGTTGTTCCATGGGGAGTAGGCGTGTAATGATTCACTCAATTCACAATTTGATTCAATTCACGATATTGGGTTCACGATTCAATATTAAATGAAGAAAATTTTACTACCAAAAAAAATGCAACATTTATTTTTCTATTCTTTATCGTTTAAAAAATTTCTTTTCTTAAATTTAAGAAAAGCTTTTGTTTCATTTTCTTAATAACCAACCAATTATTGTAAAGGTTGGAGTAAATTATAATTATTTTTCCTCTATTTCACCCTATTAACTAAAATATTCCTTTTATAAAAAATGAAAAAAAGTTAAAAACAAACAACCTCCATTTGCTTCTCTTTTCTTTAGCTTTCAGCAGTCTGTAAAAAGAGAGCTCCGGGCTCCCGAGTGGCGCAACAGAAAAGTGTTCGCCCCATAATCTGGAGATCGCTAGTCAATAATATCAATAATTGGCGTCTCTGAGCTCATGCATAAAGAAGTGGGCGGATAGAGTGTATTACACCGCCCCCTAACGTTGCATGGGTGGCACTTCGGGAAAAAAAATGCGGTCAGCCGGTATCACGTGCCTCGGAAGAACGTGGCTGCTAGCTGTCGTGTGATGGGGAGACCTGTCTGGTTGGTGGGAATTGACCATGACTCTCCCAATTAGGGAGAAAATTGTGGGGGGGAAAAAAACCTTCTTGTTAAATCTATTTGTACAGTCAATCGCAGAACAGCTCTTTCCCATTTTAGATCTGTTTTTTGTGCATTTTTGCAGCATTAGAGCTGTGTTACTTCCACCTACAGTAAAGTTTCCTACAAAGTCACACCCATAAAACACATGTATAAACACTGCCAAACCTAGAACAGCTGACCTTTCTTAATTAACAGAGACCCATTGTACATTTTTTCTCTTTTTTTCAGAGCTGGAGCACCCTTAAGGCCTGAGTTTCTAACAAATTTTAACAAAGCCACTAGAATGAGAGAAGGATTTCACCAAATACTGTATAACAGAATTTAATTTTTTTTTTAAAGAAAAAGATTCAAACAGGGAAACCACGAAGCCAAGATGAAGATATTGTAATGAAACAGTGGCACTCTCGCGTTCGTGTTTCTATGAGCTGATAGAATGGGTTAGTCAGTAAAAGGGAAATGTGATGACTGCTATGGAAATTTTCAGTGCTGAAGTGGTGGCGTATTGCAGTGGTTAGCAGCAGGCTGCAAAGCTGGAGGTTTCCTTGTGTTATGAGTTGCAACATAATTCTCTGCTCTGATGCGGTCACAGATACAGCTAAAGGTGTTTGTGTAAACAGGTGAAACAATTGAAGTTCCTCATTCTCAACTAACAAAAACAGCTACAGGAAACTGGTAACAAATGATCTTGGAACATCTCTACACCTTTACCCTTATTAAAAATATAAGAATCTATAACTGTGTTATAATCTGTTATAATGTGTTATAATGTGTGTGACCATGCAAATTATGCCCAAATAATGCCCTCCTTCCAACATTGCCATGATCTGATCTCATTGTTTATTCATTTAACAGCAGCAAAATATTACTAGAATTAGCTAAGTTAGTTAGTTAGCTAGCTAGCTTCCACATAAATATCACATGATTCTCTAATAATTTGCATATTATATGTGATTGGTCCCTGCGATAGATTGCCGACCTGCCCAGAGGGTATCCTGCCTTTCACCCGAAATCGTCTGGGGTTGGCTCCAGCTTCCCCCGTGACCCTGAAGGATAAGCAGTATAGATAATGGATGGCTGGATGTGATTGGTCCAGAGCCCAAGAATTGATGGGAATGGGATTTGATGAAAAAAATTTGAAAATGAAAAAAAATTACTATTCTAAAAAATATATCATTTGGGGTTCCCAAGTGGTGCAACAGAATATCCTGATCTCAAGTTTGAATCTAGAGATTGTGAGTTCAAATCCAGGTGATGCCATAGCCATCTGTGGCCAGGAGCCTAAGAGAGCAAAATTGGCAAAAATTCTAGCCAATCATGGGTGTCTCTGAGCTCGTGCTCATGGAAGTGGATAGCGCTTTCCTCCGAGTGTGTTATGCTGCCCCCTAACGTTGCATAGCATTGCCGACATGTTAGCGCCGAGACAGATAGTCATGATACTCTAAAGGTTCTATGTCATAAACTGAGAAACATTTTTGCAAAAAAGTACAAAATTGAGTTTTTCTGTCAATAACACACCTCACTAGCACACTAAGTGTTCACTGTATCGCACAGTATTGTACATTGATTGTACAGACCTAAGCCTAATCAAAATCAGCTTGTAGTCAGATTCCAGCTGTTAAAATATTTGCGATGCTCTTGCATCGTTCCATTATCATCAAAACAGAGAAAACCGTTTACACAGTGTACAGACGACAGAGTAAACATATGGGAAATGTAGCCAAAAATAGTATCGTATATTTCAGTTCTGGATAATCTACAGTTTTCAGAACTGTATATAGTAAAGAATGTCAAATTATCACCATGCAAAGGGTTTTCCCAGGCCGCGGCCACACATATAATCTCAATCCAAGAGGATTTCACCATCCTCTGTCTCAAGTTCTGGGACACTCCAATGCTTGAAGCTGTATTCATGACCGCTCAAGATCACGCTGACGAACAAACTCAGTGCCGTCACACCCACGTGCTGTTCCTTGTAGATCTTATCTCTAACATAATCACCTGCACACCCTTCCAATAAAGCAGAGGACTCAGCCCTTTAAGTTCCATAGTCCATCAAAACAGACAGTAAGTTCATGTTTGGCTGAATAAGAGGATGTGAAGTTGTTCAAGCATGTGGTCAATGTTTCTTCACTGCCTTTCACTAGGTAAGGCTTTCACTCAAGTTCCTGCAGTAAAAACAGTTTTTTTTCCTCTCAGCATAATTGCTGTTTGCTCTGTCTTGCTGTGTTTGATGAAGTCTCACCCACACAACGTATGTGTCAAGCATCCTTGCTCTTTGGTAACCACTTGAGTTCATCTCCCGACCTTTTGAGAAAGACAAAGAACAGGCGTGACTCCTTCCCGTTTGTATATTGTGCTGTTTACTGAATTTTCTCTAGCCTAAATTGAATGAAATTGCGTGTATCTGTGAGGGAGAGGCCGGGTTACATCTGGTCAGTACGGAGAAAGCAGAAGGCCAGGCCTGGTCACTATGAAAGGAGTTTCCCTTTCAGCTGGGCTTCGTCACAGTGTTGCCAAGGGTGACCGCCAGGAATGAGGGAGTGAGAAAGAGAGAGAGAGAGAGAGAGAGAGCGAAAGAAAGAGGGTTGAATGGGTCTTCTCCTGGCCTCCACCCACGCTGTTGAACTCTTGCGGCCTTCAAACAGCCTGGTTTGCATTCCACCTGCAGATATGAGCGTGATTCATCTTCCTCGATAAGGGGGTGCTCCATGTCCATTTATAGACACTGTGCTTTTGAAACACACAGCATGTGCATCTGTGTGTGCGTGTGTGCGTGCGTGTGTGGGCACAGTTTTATATCTTAGTGGGGACTTAGTGGGGGTAAGGAATATCTGGCAGGTTTGACATTATGAGGACATTTTGCTGGTCCCTACAAGAAATCCTTTTTGTTTTTTTAATATAAAAAACTGCAAGTTTTATTTTACAACCTAAAAGAGGTTTCCTTTTGGTTACTGCGGGTGAGATTTAGGTGTAGCACAGGTGTGTGTGCATATTTTTTAACAAATGTCCCCACAAGGATCAGAATATTTGCCTGTTTTGACTTTTGGGACATTTGGATGGTATTCTGTCAACGGAAGGTCCTCATAAGGATAGTAAGACAAATATGTGTGTATGTCTGTGTGTTCGTGCCTTCTAGGACAACATTATTTTGCATGTAAAATGAAGCCAGTGCCTTGTTTCAGCTCTCTAAAGTTTTAAATTGTAACAAACTATTTGCTCCAAAATCCCTATAAAAATCTCATTTCTTCCAGCACCGAGCAGACGAGTTGAAACTCTACTGCACAGACAACCAGGATGACTCACACCTCTTTGAAGGTCTGCTGCTTGTTCGCTGCGGTGGCAGCTCTGTGCTATGAGAACAGCAGATGCAGAGTGAGTGACGGGAGGAAACCTGTTCAGAGTCACACACCAACCGCAGGCACGTCTGGGCCTGCTGACACCACGCCTGAGACTGCAACGCTGAGCCCTGCTTTTCTCCTGGAACGCTCTGAGAGAGGAAGCATGCAAAGCAGAGAAGGGCCGCGACACTCACTCACTCACTCACTCACTCACTCACTCACTCATTCTCTCTCTCTCTCTCTCTCTCTCTCTCTCTCTCTCTCTCTGTGTGCTCACTCCTACACACACTGCAGCAGACTACAGACCAAACACAGCAGGACACTTCACACTCTCCGTGTCCTCTGTTTCAGCCAAAACCACCGTGTAGGCCAGGTGAACACACTCCACCCGGTGATGTGCACTTCATAGCACTTTTATAGTGAGTTCAGGAAAACCCAAATGCATCATTTCCTACATTCTGACTAAGTGCCAGTGACTTCTCTGCTACTAATTTGCCTCAATTTACGTAAACATCTGAATGTCCACGTAAGCAGCCCAAAGACAGAATCGGTCTTCATTACAGGAAAAAAAGGTGAATTATTCTGGTTTAATAATTACAAAATCTTTTTAAAAATATTGCACTCATTATTATTATTAATCATTATCATTACTAGTGTCATTATTCTCTTTTAGCCAAAGATTAGATTAAGATAAGCATAATAACACAAGCATAACTAAGCTACTTCTTATAAAATCAGTCTGAAACGTCAGTCTGTCAGAGAATCAGGGGTTAACTGAAAGGGCGGATGAAGCAGACTGAGCTCATGCAGCTTTATTGTGAACTGCAAATGGAGCTGAACTTCAGTGCTATAACAGGATGGAAACAGAATTCACAACATGGCATATCAGTGTTAATAATGATGACAAACAAACAGAAAAGCTGAGGTCTGTCCATTCAATTGTACTTGATTTAATGAAGCCTTTTATTAGGACAGAAACAGATATATCACATATTTATTTTAAATCATTGCCACAATCTCCATATAACAACACACACTGGATGGTACTGTTCCAATATTTGTGGCACCCATTAATTAACCCTCTAAAGCCTACATAGACAAAGAAACACCTGGACATAGTTTTGTTTTTCATATTTTTGCCAATTCTGAGCTTATTCTTTCAGTCAGTATCAAGTGTTATACATCATATGATTCAGGGGAACCTGAATCGAACCTTCTTTCTAGCGCAGTGTAAAGTCACCATCATGCATTACCTTTGTGTGAGCATTTAATATTTGACATTAAAAAAAACACCCAGTGAAAAAAGCTTGTGTTTTGTTGAATAACTCCATAGTCAACCAGGGAATTTTTTCCAACGTTAAAAGTTGTATTTAGGTGTTTTGGAGCTTGTGAAGTTTGGTGCAAATACACTTCTTCTTCAGAGAGTTACAGCTCAGTGACATCTTAATTTTCACACTAAGAGGTGCAGAATTCAGCGGAATTGCCGAGCGCTCCTCCCAACGCGGGCGTCAGGCCCCTCCAGTAAGCTTCTGTTCTCGTACCATGTGATTGCACGCACCGTAAATCGGCCCTGGTTAATGTGGAGAATCTCACGGTTCAGACACACTTTAAAGCTCTTCTCTATCATAAACGGCTCAAAAGTTATTTAATGTTTTGTAGAACGTGTGTCTGCATTACATCGATGCAACACTCAGTTTGTAAAGGTTAAGAAAATCCCTGTTAACCCCTACACAGCTAGGTTTGGGAACCTGAAACTTGGCACCAAATTAGAACCGAATCCAAAATGCCACATACCGGTATCTGCAAAAAAAATGTAATTTCGGTTCTGCTTATCGATTCCTACACGTGATAACCCTTTATTGTTGCAAACAAAGGCTGCATATCTCCAAGGACGTATAGTATGTAGCTATCTGGCAGGACCTGTCTGTGTGACTACGTCACGCATCAACGCAACAGCGTTATGATACGAGCTAGCATGCATGGCTAACATCACAACAGTGTGAATGTTCAGCTAACACTTAAAAGAATAAAGATATTTTTGTTATCTAAACATTTGACCTCTTTTTTTGTTATTTTGAAATTGAAACAGGGAATTGATAAAATTCAAACAATACCCAACCCTATCCACTTGTTAAGTTTGGCATGAATAGCTATTTCCAGGGCCAAACATCCCTTCAGTAATGGCAACATAGAGACTTTGTTGCTAGATTTGGCATTTTTTAGAGCCCTTTAGTGACTTTAATTTAAAAAAAGCCTAGTGACAAATCTAGCAACTTTTTCAGCACACATTAGTGACTGTCTTGAACTCGAACCGCTGTTATACGAGTTTAGAAAGCAGGTTTGCTCAACTCACAGCGTAACGACTGACTTGCACTTGCGACCAATCACTGAGAACCATCGTGCCGCCCAATAACCAATCACTGATAACCATTGTTTGTCCCACCCTCTTGCCTCTTTGTTCTTTGTTTAAACTTATTTTTTGGAGATATTACATTTTATAAGTACTAAAAGCAAGTAAACATTTTCCTTCATGGCAACTGCATCGTTTTTTTGGAGTCAGATCTATTCAAACGACGAGACACACAGCACTGCGCCATGTTGAGAAGACGAAGCTTGGCCCCGGAAATACGGTCGTTACATCACAACTTAACAAACGGATACATAGTAATACAAAAATAATATAGATTTGTCATAAAATCAGACTATACCACAGTGCTGCTGAACTCTGATTGGTCAGAATGTGTTGATTAATTTTCTATAACAGTAGCTATGACAGTAGTGCGGCTGCAGTTGTGCTCATTCTGATGCTATAGTTTCTATAGTAACAACTTGTACAGGCATTTGTATGGCAGATGCTTCACAAACAGGATTTAAAAACATAGGTAATTGTTCATATGGCGATGTTTTTTTTCTAAGATGTTTAACATTTTTGGAAGGAGACTCCAGTGTCAGTTTTTCGTAGTGGTAAAGCTGCGACTAAGACTTCTGTCTCACTTCTGACGCAGAACAGTATTCGCGGCTTCCGATTTCTCTTTTAAAACAAGAGGCTGTTGAGGTAATGAAAGTTTATAGCTGCTATAATATTAGTGAAACAGGAATAAGCTTGTTTCCAAGTTGCTGTGTTACTTTATGAGAGGAATAAAACACTGCACAACATGCTGTTATGGGAAAACAGTCAACTTCAGGATTGCAATAGTGAAGCCCCTTCGTGTCGGGGTGCATCACACCACCCTGTCGTTGATTAGTTTCCTACAAGAGCACACCTTGAAGTGTTTTATTTATTAAAAATTAAACCTAACACTGATCCAAAATTTCAGGCCAAGTATTAGCAATATTCTGTATCAGATCCGTGCAACGTTCATTTCTGTTGTTTTGGCTGTCTTTGCACTTAAAATGATTTTGAAACTTGACTATAAAGCTGAAGTGTTAAATGTCAATTTTAATCTGAGGACACTTACGTCTATGGATGGCCATTTCCGGCCAAATGCACTCGCTCTACCCACTGATGATGAGCAGTTTTGTTTAAGAAGGCTTTGACGTCCAGAATATACACACATCCCCAAAGACGTGGTATTTAACGTTTCTTATAAATTACAGCCTATCCTTTTCATACATGCAATGAATCATGTCCATAAAATGTAAAGGAAGAAGCAAAGCCAAGAAAGGAAATGAGTTCCTCAGATCCACTATTACATAACTCTCCGCTGGAGTTCCATACAAAGCCATGGTAAAGATTTTACAACAGATTTTAAAGGTTATTTAGATCACAGCGCTGTTGAGTGCTTGATTCCGATTGGTCAGAAGTTGTTGATACATTTTCTATAACATTGTTCATCGTTCTGGATGAATGGCAAATCACAATGTTTATATTAATATGCTTGTTCTAATATGTAATCATTTCTATAGTAGCAACTGATTCACAAGGACTTGTATGGTGTATATGATTCATTTAAATGGATTTTTAAAAGGGTGTAATTATTGCAAACGTAGTTTGCTCTAAGGAGATATTTATGTAGCATTTAGGGAAGGAATCTCCAGTGTCAGCATTTTGTAACAGTCAAACGCAAAGCTGTATATCTTCAGGACAGGAGTTTGCGCTCTGATGTTTCTCGGTAAATGGGCACAATGTTCACTAATAAATTAAAACGTGTACCTGTTGGCAAACTGCTGTCGTATAAGATAAACAAAACACTTCAGAATGTGCCGTTATAGGAAAATAATCACTTTCCTGGTGGGAACAGGAATGTCGCTTTGCGTTGGCCCCAATCACACCACCCTGTTGTTGATTAGTTTTCCTATAAAAGGCGTTTCATTCCTTATTTATCGATACATACTGAGTTGCAAGTTTATCATTTACTCTGCTGGTATACCTAATAAATTGGCGACTGAGTGTATATACAGGACGTATTTAAATCTGAGTTTAATAACAGTAATCAACAGGATGATAATTGACCTCAAAACAAAACAGTAAAACAGTAATTGTACCTTTAAAGGCTCTGATTAGCTACAGCTCTGCAGTCCAAAGGGATTTAAAAACTCTTGAGGTTCCTAAATCCGGCAGCACTTCTCCCATTTTAGCAGCATAATAAGATCATGTGCAGCCTCAAGCTAGTAAGAAAGATCTCTGGGATGGTGATTATTACCCCAATAACTTCCACAAGGCCTGGTTTATTTCATTCAGCCATTTGTGGTTCAACTGCTAGCTTCATGTACAGTTTAGGAAAACCTCAGTGTTGTTCTTGAGGACGGCTTTGATTTCTGAGTGGTTACAAATATAGAAGCAGAGGCAGGAATTTACCGCTAACTGACCTATCAAACATGCGAGGTCAGGATTTCCTCTGAGACAGACACAGAGAGAGAAAGGGGAGGGGGGGGGGGAATGTATCATCCATGAAAGCTAAATGTTCATGACGTGTTCATTATTTTTGAAAGATTTAAAAGAGCATAAACATAAACGTGGTAAAAAAAACAATGAAGTGGAGCAGACTTACATTCTTTCCACTGAATGGAAATGTTTCACATGGCAACAACTGCAAAACCCAAACATGCACAACATTTTAGCTAAGAGGTGCTAAAAAGTGGAGGAGGACAGAGAAAAGACGATCAGACTTTCACTGCACTGCTGAACTTCATGATTCATCTACATCCTGCTGATGCAAACGCCAACAGCTACGTACAGAAAATCTATACTTAGATTTCTGCTAATCTGAACCGGTCACAGTGACATCCCTCATCCCGTAGGTCAGGATCCGGAAACATCAGAGTTGCATTCGTGCCACACATATGGAAATGTTTTGGTCATGTGACCACTAGATTGACGCAACAATAAAACAGAATTTACATTGAAACCAGAGGACTAGTCACAACATTTGGGCATGATCGATGACACCAACAGCAGCAGCAACATGCCCAAAACTGGTTTATATTTTGTTATTGTGGCTCAAAGTGTTCCTGAATGGAGTGATATCAGGTTGAGGGAGAACGAGTTTGACAGGAACACCTCACCCTGTGGGAAAGCTGCCGCTATGAAATTAGGCAACAGAAAAGCATTACATCACGTTGCACTATAGCTACATAATATCTATAGCTATAAAAAAAAAACGATTGCTGATGATTAAAAAAACAATGAAAAAAAACAATTACTGATTTAATAAGCATAGGGCATTCTTAATCCTTTTTTTCTTTTTAATTTTTTTTTTTTAAGTTGTATTATATTGTATACTATCAACAACTTAGTTGCTGGATAATTTCCATCACCTGACTGACTGTGCGTACAGAATAATGTTAATCAGGAAAAAAAAAAAAAGCCAGGCTGGTGACAGAATTTTATATACACTTTATAACTGCTATAACATAACCGAGACCAGGAACTAACATGTTTCACGGTCATTCCATACCATTAAATAAAATGTCATTCTAAACAATAGATCAGTCTTTAATCAGTTAAAAAATCAGTGCAATTGTTGAATGAAATCTTTCAAATTGCTCTGGTATAAGAGCATCTCATACCATGCTGATATTGGAAAACGATCAACGTCTGGACGGTATCAGTAAGTCTGCTTCGCTGCTTTCAGGCTGCATTACACCAGCACATCAGTGATTATTTTCCTTTTTTAAACATTTACGTTGTATTATTATAGCTGTTTTGTTTATATTTGATGAATATCAAAAAAGGTGGGTTAATGAATATGCTGGCAATTTTTCTACTTTTCTGTTTGGCTACTATGTGCATGTTCTGTGTTACTTTGGAGCACATTTTAACACAGGAGGAGCACCATTTAAAAAATAACAAAAAATCATAATGTCCATGTATAGTTATAGTGTATCCTCTGGTGTATTTCTCTCATTTTATCTTGTAATGTACACTTTTAGAAATAAAGGTACTAGTCCTGATCACTGGCATGGTCTCATTACTGGTGCATCTTCTGCATCTTAAATGTGTTTACATCTTTTTTTAAAAAAACAAAAAACAAAAAAACAATTAAGGCACATAATTAGATCTTTTACCTATATACAGTGCTACAGGTACATACAAAAAGATACTAAAGTACCCTTTATAGTACAATACCAGTGACAAGGAAAAGTACAGTTGGTATCTTTATGTATAAGAGTGTAAGAATACATGTGTGCTGTTAGAGTTTGGATTTCTGATCATTAAACCACAGGGATGTCAGACAGAAACAGTCCAGGGTGCAGTACTGATTATTTTTCTGCACACAGTGAAATGAGTCCAGAGAGCAAATCAGTAAACCAAACCCAGATTTCAGCACTTCAGCAGCACACAGCACTCAAGGAAAAAGCTTTGTTGTTACCTGGACTGCTCGATAATCGTGATGTTGGTTGTTGCAGAGAAGCAGAAGAGTAGAGAGTCGGTGAGCGCGCGCGCGCGCGCACTGAAACGCTCCGGTATCCGCCTGAACCAGCAAACAAATAAACAAATAAACACACACACACTGAAGCGGGCGCGTGAGTTTGTTCTCCACCGAGTTCAACACGAAGTCATTGCTGAGGAAGTGTGTGTGTGTGTGTGTGTGTGTGTGTGTGTGTGTGTGTGTGTGAGAGTATTTGGGCTGCGCTTGGGCTTCGTTCAGAAAAGCGTTAAAGAGGCTGTCAGAGCGCCCGGAGTGACAGAGGGACTGACTACCAACCCACCAAGCAAGCAAGCAAACAACCACGCCCCCTGTGTGGAGCACCGCCTAGAGAGAGAGAGAGGGAGAGAGAGAGAGAGAGAGGGAGAGAGAGAGAGAGAGAGA
>JAOTRR010000020.1:3857840-3880166 GCA_028570945.1 Gogo arcuatus | reverse complement strand
CTTCTGCAACAGCAGAAGACCACATTGGGTTCCACTCCTGCCAGCCAAGAACAGGGATCTTACAATCAACAACAAGTTCCTATTAAAGTGGCCGGTGAGTGGGTATTGCACGCTCATTCACGTCATGTAGTTCGTTAATTTTCAGTAAGAGTTTGATTCTAGTCAGGGTTGCGGTGAATCCGGAGTCTATCTCGGGAACACCGTGTGTGAGGTGGGAATACACCCTAAATGGGATTCCAGTCTATCACAGGGCACCATGCACACACACAATCGCACACTCATTGACATCATTTATCTTCAGTAAGAGTTTGATCCTGGTCAGGGTTGCAGTGAATCCGAAGTCTATCCCCAGAACACTGTGCATGAGGCGGGAATACACAGGGCACCTTGCAGACACACATTCACACCTCGGGACAGTTAGGCATATCCAATCCACATACCCGAAGGTTTTTGAAAGCTGGGAGGAAACCGGAGAACCTGGAGGAAACTCTTACATGTACAATTGACTGCAATCACATCCTACATGCATACTATAATTATTAGCCAAACTACATTCATATATTTTGTGCATGTTTTGATGATTATTATGAGATCTTTGTGTATTGTACATTATATATCTGCACTATTATACAGATACCAAAACAAACTAAATTCCTTATGCATGTAAGTGGCTCAAAAGTTTGTTCTGATTTGTTTTATCACTCACATAAAAGCTGGAGAGAGGCTGCTTTTATTTTTCTCCTCCCCTAAAACCATTCTCACCCTCCTCCTGATTAGGAGACTTGAGAGGATCAACATACCTGATCAATCCACTGCAGTTGCTTAAAACCCAGCAGTGACATTTTACAAGTGTGTAAACATTAACCAGAGCCTCGTCGCTGCCACAGAGAGCTCAGGCTTTGAGGAAGCACAGTGTGAAATGTAAACGGCAGAAATCTTAGATCATGAAGAAGCAGAACTTCAGGTAAGTTTTCTGCACATAGCTATATCTGTAAATATACACAAAGAAACCCGGCTCATTTACATTCCAGTAATTAATCATTTTTATTACATATTATTTCACAAATTCTCCACAAAAATCAAAACAACTGCACTGGAATTTTGAGAACCAGTGTTTAATCCTACTTTTTATTCTCTCCTGAAGACTTTATCATACCGAAACAAATCATTCAACTCGTGCGTTACAGTTTTGCATGTCCAGATATGATGTTGTACTAATTTTGCTCTTTTCTTGCTTGTCTTCAGGATGCCTCTGGACTTCAAGCTTAGTGTTTACTTCTGTTTTGTGATCATTTCATCCATACAAACGTCACTCGCTCATTTGCATTACAATACAGCTGAATCGATGAAAGACAACAATCAGGTCACAACTACAGAGGAGCATTTAGAGGAGGCTTTTGAAGAGCAAGTAAGATCATTCATCTAAACTGAGCTCATACAAAACAACCTCTTTTTCCGTCAGAAAGCCACAATCTAACACGCTGACTATGGTCTTATCTAGAACACGGTGATGCAATTAATCCGATCCATAAAGTTGAGTTTTAGTGCCTGTGTTGAAAGCAGTAATCAAGTTTATAATTGGTCTCACATAGAGCTGTGTGTGGGACTGTTTTGTCAATATGTTTGTTCAATTTTATCAGTTTGTTGGTTCTAACAAGCTAGTAGCCTACGACCCTGACCAGGCAGTTACTAAGGATGAATGAATGAATGAATGCTGTAAATGCACATTCATGCAGCACAACATGCTTATGTTAATAAACATGGTCTTTGTTGATAGTTAAAAGCTCCTGCTTGTGCAATTTTTTTATTGCGTCCCAGTCCCGATGCACACCTCTAGTCTCACCCGCATACCCTGTGAACTTTTCTATTTGTATCTGTTTGGAAGACTTTACATCTTATCTCCAGATAATGTATTATATTTAGTTACATTAGTGACCTTAGAAGTGATTCATTAGAATCAATGAATCATATTTAGCCAAATGATGTCTTTTAAGGTGGGTGTATGATTATTTTGTTAGACAATCGTCATAGATCCAGTGCAAAATGCAAGACACAAATTTGCTTGGACTATGTATTTTGTGAAAAGAGGAAAATTCTATAGAATAAATATCAATTTTGAGCAAATATTACTTTAAATCAGAAAACGGGTCATCACATAACATGGCTCATGAGTACATCACAAATTGTTGACCTCCAACATCTGTTTAACATGTCTTGTGTAAGGGCTACTACCTGCAGCGTCTTTTCCTGGAGTACGGAAGCAATGGCACTCTGACATATGAAGGCCTACAGAATTTACTGGGCAGCCTGGGACTGGGCGAGGTCAGCGTCCTGGAGATCAGACACGGTGTGGTGAAGCATTCCTCTCCCAGCCTGGCTCATATTCACCAACACTTAAAAGAAGACCATCATCATCATCATCATCATCCTCATCAGCCCTCAAGCACAGTGCCATTAAATAAGTAAGTACTTATTTACAAGTACTGTGGTAATGAGAAAGCTTTGGGTCTACATGAGTCACTAATCAGATTTCAGTAAAGCTGTAGGACTTGAGTCTGGTTTCGGATTGAGTCCAGTCTCAAGATGTTTTCTGGATTGACTTGGACTTTTCTCGGTCTTGGGCATCAAACCACTTAAATATAATCTTTGTCTTGACTGAGAGTGCAAAAATCATGTTTGTGGTATCTTTTCTTTTTGCATGCACAAACTTCTAGAAAACAGTCTGAAGTAAAGGCTTGGCCTTGAAAAGGATTTGATGGTTTTTGATCTCAAACTTGACTTGACTCGACCCCCTTGACTTAATCTCAGCTAGTCCTGGTCATACGCTGTATGAGTTGATGACCATTGAAATGTTAACTAAATACATCATCAACTAATGTTTTATTCAATCAATGTCTAAAAATCCACATAAATTAGTACAGATTAAATTACAGCAAGGCATCTGCCAGCTACCTGCCAGCTCCAGGCTCCCTGGTTCGATCCTGAGCTGAGATAACTGTGGTAGGGTTCATCTGGGTTCACCGGTTTCCTCCCAACTTCCAAAGACATGCCAGTAGATTTCTTGGCTTAGCTGGTCTAAATTGCCCCGACGTGGGAATGATCTCAGGGTTGCATGGTTCCCTGCGATGGACTCGCATCTCATCCAGGGTATTCCTGGGATTAGCCACGGATCCACCGTGACCCTCAAGATGAATGATGAATGACATCATGAATGAATACATTACAGCGTGTCCCTAAATGCAGATAAACATCAAAGTATGCTGTTTGCATGACCAGTTGAATCATCAGGTTCCTTCCAAAATAATGCAATGATCAGATTATAGTTCTATCTTAGAGATATTTGTAGTCTCAGGTCTATCACAAAGATGTGTTTTCATGAAGTTGCACTGGATAAGGTTACTGTATACTAAATGCTGTAAATGTATTAATGGTGTATTATTAGTGTAAACACTTCCATACAGGAAAAAATGAATTTAAAATTTGCTTATTTATTTTTAATCCATTAAGTGACATACAAAAAAAACTTGGCGGATACTCAGTTTTGACTAAATCAGCAGATACCTTCTTTGTATCTTTTTCCCAACAAATGTTTGATTTTCCACAGAGTCTCGGAGCCTGAAACTTTTAATGCAAAAGCAACAATGTCCACAACTGATGTCAAAGTTGTGGCGCATGGATCTTCAGGACGGGGAAATGATTTGCAACCTACAGCTTCACTTGGCACAGAAAAACCATTATTGTTCTCTGATCATCTGACAAAGAACCACCTCCATGAGAATGTGAGTGCTAATTGTTAAACTGTGTTGAGTAAAGTAGCCCAAATTATCAAAGTCCATGTCTGATAGCTTGCTGATATCGTGTGATCAAAGGTAATCACAGGGTGTCACCTTTATTTTAGAATGGATAACAGCTGCTTGTAAGTTTAGCTTAAACATTACAGAAAGACGTAAATCACAGCTTTGTGAAAGCACTAATCCTTTCTTGACGTCTTTCCTCTGCTCAGTGTTTGAATGTCACACAGCTTCTGTGGAACTTCGGTTTGGATCAGGCATCTCACATCACCCCTGCTCACTTCACCTTCCTGTGTCCCGCTCTGCTGTATCAGATAGACAGCGGCGTGTGTCTTCGCCACACGGATCCTGACATGCAGGAAGCCGGACATAGCGTAGCTTTTCTCAGAGGTGATCAGCCACTGCATGTAGATGTTCCAGATGATAATGTAATGTTACCTAGAAGCGTCTGATATTAAAATAGTCTTACAAGGAAAAGGCAAAATTTCAGTGTGATCAAATTTACAGATCAAAACGATGCATCTATAATCCAAACAGCTTAAAATGATTGTAAAATAAAGTAGACATGCTAAAAGGATATCACTGTTACTCCAGTCCAGGATTATTCAATTGAGTAATGATGCACTCAGCCTGACTGGAGTACTACCAATGAATATGATCAATAATATTAATAATAATAATGAAAACAGTAAATAATCACCAATGTGAAAATCATGGCATATAAGTAGTCAAGAAAGAAAGAAAGAAAGAAAGAAAGAGGCACTGCAAAACCCAATATCTTGGTGAGTTAAGATATCTTGAATTAAGGAAAGATTATTATTATTATTATTATTATTATTTAAGCCCATTAAGCCTATTTCTATAAATACTGATCATTTATAATCTTTAAATTGTCTTATTCTATTTATACTATTTTGTTTCTTTCTAGAAATAAGTGCTTGAACCCTGACTCTCGCCCAATGTCAGCTGGGATTGGCTCCATCTCACTTGTGATCCATAATGGATAAGTGGTATAGAATATGAATGAATGAATGAATGTTGGGAGATAACTTTGCTTCTTTCTAGAAATAAATGTTTGAAATAAACAAAATTATCTCCCAACATTCATCCATTATCTATACCGTTTATCCATTGTGGGTAGCAGGTGAGCCGGATCCAATCCCAGCTGGCATTGGGAGAGAGGCGGGGTACAACCTGGCCAGGTCACCAATCTATCACAGGGCTAACTCAGAGAGACAGACAGCTGTTCACACTCACATTCACACCTATGGGCAATTTAGAGTAGCCAGTTTACTTAATGTGCATAATTTTAAGCTTGAAAGTAGTAAAAATATCTATAAATAGGCTTAAAAATCTTATATTTGTTTAAAAACAATCTAATAAAGAGAAATATTATTGAATTTGAATTTGCCCATATTCATGCATATTCAAGATGTTTTTACATGCTGAGATTAAATTGTTTTTTGCAGTGAAGAAAGAAAGAAAGGTAAAGTAAGTAAAGTGAACTGAAGTAACTTGAAGTATAGTAAATTATTAAACAATGATGTAAGATAAAGTAACCTAAACTAAATTAATTAAGTAAAGTAAATTGGTAAAGTTACTTAAAGTAAAATTAAATAAATTAAGTAAGATAAAGTAAATTGAGGTATAGTGTTTAAATAAATAACTATGGTAAGGTGAAATAAGTAGATAAAGTAGACAAAAAAGTATGTGGAAGTAAAGTAGGTAAAGTGAATTAGTATATGTGAAGTAAGTAGTCAAGTCAAGTTTATTTATGTACGTTTAAAGACAATAAGTGTCAGCCAAAGTGCCGGACAAAAACATCAGGCAAATCCAAACATCAATAAAATGAAATAATACAATAAAACACAAAAGACTGAACTAAACAGAAGACTTGATACTACAGACCCAAAGTAAAAAATACTCAAATGCCTGGGAGAATAAACATGTTTTAAAATTGGATTTTATTTTTTTTTATAAATTAGTAATGTCTACCATTAAAGATAGCTTTATAAAATAATGTAAGCTGTTCCATAAACTCAGAGCTGTGACAGAAAACTTTATCTGAGTCTGTGGAAAAGTTAAAAGTAGTTGGTTAGAGGACCATAAAGCTGAGGTTTACAGAGATGAAAACCAAATAATAAATGACTTCACTTTGCCTACTTTTCACTAAGTAAGGTAAAGTAGGTAGAATGATGTAATGTAACTAAGACAGTAATGTAGGTAGACTAAGTGAAGTAAATTAAATTAAAGTAAGTAGCAGATGAAATGAAGTACAGAAAGCAAAATAAAGTAAGCAGATAAAGTAAGCAAGGTCAAATAAATGAATGTAGATAAAATAGCTAAAGTCAAGTTAATAATTAAGGTAAAGTAAGTATGCAAAATAAGTTAAAGTAAGTAAGGTCAAGTAAGTAGGTAAAATAAATTGAAGTATAGTAAGAAATTAAGTAATCTAAGGTAAAATAAAGTAAGTAGGCAAACAAAGCAACTAATGTGAAGTCCGGTACCTAGTTGATGTAACTGAAATTATAGTAAGGAATATTAATTACATAGTTACTTGAGTAACTAATGTATGGTAAAATAAGGTAAGTAGGTAAAATGAAGTGTAATAAGTAATTAGGTAACTAATTAAGTAACTAAGTAACAGTAACAGTAAGTAAGGAAGGTAAACAAGTAATGGGAAGTCAGGTAAAGTCAGGTATGTAGATGTAATTGAAATTATAGTAAGTAATATGAAGTAATTAAGTAACTTGTTAAGTATCTAAATAGCATAAGGTAAACAAGTAATGTGAATCAGTTGAAGTTAGGAAGGTAAGGTATGTAGATGATGTAATTGAAAGTATAATAAGTGATTACTTACTCAAGTAGTTACTTAATGTAAAAATAAGGTAAAGGAAATTGAAGTATAGTAACAGTAAGTACTGAAGTATCTATGTAACATAAGGTAAAATAAAGTAAGTAGGGAATGTAAGCAAGTAATGTGATGTAAGGTGAAGTCAGTAAAATGGGGTATATTGGTAATGTCATTGAAATTATAGCAAATAATTAAATAACTATTTAGCTAACGAAGTAACAGAAGGTAAAATAAAATAATTAGGGTACGTAAAGTAAGGTTTGTAGGTACAGTAAGAAAGAAAGTAAAGTGAGTTAATGTTAAATAAGTGTAGTGTAAAGTTTAGTGAAGTTAAATAAGTAGGTAACAAAGGATCAAGGTAAATTAGGGTACAAGGTAAAATAGGGTAAGCGAGTAATGTAAAGTAAGGCATGTAAAGTAAATTATAGTAAGTAATTTAATAGCTAATGCAAGGTAAATTAAGAAATTCCAAATGTACATGGGTCCAAATATTCTGCTGTAGTGACATGGCCTAGTTTGGATATGTTGATGTATAATTGTACTTATGTATGCATTTCATGCTAAAGTGTTTTAAACAATTAGAACAGACTGTGTATATATTTCCTCTTAGCTCTGGGTTGGGCTTCTGTGGCGCTGCTAGCAATCAGTCTGCCGTCCCTCGTGGCCCTCGGACTGACTCCTCTGATCCCACCTGCTGCCCTACGGACCTTCCTGTGCCCCATGGCGGCCATGGCAGTGGGCACTCTGTGTGGAGACGCTCTGCTGCACCTACTGCCTCATGTAAGTGACCAATTTAACAGTGAGGGCAGTAAAAGCTTGAATGAATGATAGAATATCAGATTATTGTTTTATATTATCCCATATATTTTGTTTGGGTTTAAATGTACAGTGGAAAAAGAAAACATACAAAATAAACATTGATCTGATTTGATTTATTTTATTTTAATTATTCTAATTTGTTACAGTTTATAACATTAGGAGACTGTTGAATCTCTGAGGACTGTACATACATATAGTTATTTGTTGTTAAAGTGTGTGTGTGTGGTGTCTCAGGCGAGCTCTGAGCCACACAGCAATCACCAGGATGCAGTGTTAAAGGGCCTATGTGTGCTCGGGGGACTCTACTTGCTCTTTGTGTTTGAAAGTGCACTTGGTCTCAGGCACAGCTATAAGGTGAGCTTCTCTCCTGCACGACACAGCAGAACACACACACCTACACATTAAACACTTCTCTTAATGAGTTAGGGAACCTGCGAATTTGTTTTAGAATTTTGGATATATATTTTTTTTCCACTCAGAAATCAAAGAAGAAAAAGCAGAAGGTAGCAGAGGGCCAGGAGATGGAGGCGTTGGCAGGTAAGTTTGAAAAGATGAGGACACACTCAGAATTATAGAGTTAAATCCAAATTAACTAAAGCATAAAGCTGAATTCATGAAACTTGGGGGAAAAAAACCCTGACATGAGTCATTTCGATGTCTGAGAGAGTTTTCACAGCAAATCACAGAAATTTGAATTCAGCACTTTTACATTCAGCTTAACACAAAACTCAGCAGTAGAAAATTCACCACCTTACATTCACACAACTTTGGTTATAGGGTTTCAGGTTGTAAACGTTTGTGGATAATCAGAGAATAAACGTCATACTCAAAAAGAGCAAACAAGCATGGATATACTGTATTTAAACTCAATCCTGATTAATCACAAACCGTGTGAATCTGTGAGGTGAAAAGGTTTATACTTTGCCATCGTAACAAAAACCCCATATCACCAAGATGTTCTTGAAGAAAAAAACTTTCTCAACTTCTGTTTATGAAATTTTAAATAAGTAAGTTAAACTAAGAAAAGTAAGTAAATAAGTATGGTGAAATATCATGGGTAAGGTAAAGCTGGTAATGTTAAAGTAAGTAAATAAATATGGTAAAGTAATATAGGTAAGGTAAAGTAAGTAAAGAAAAATAAGTACGGTAAAGTAAGTCAAAAACTAAGTATGGTAAAGTTAATTAGGTAAAGTTCAGTAAGTAAAACAATAATTATAGTAAAATAGCATAGGTTAGGTAAAGTAAGTAAAGGTAAGCAAGTAAACAAATATGGTCAAGTTAATTAAGTTGTGTAACTAAATAAATAAATATGCCAAAGAAACATAGATACAGTAAAGTGTGTATATTAGTGTACATATTGTACACTGAATCTGAATTCACATTTTTCAGGTACAAACATTTTAAGCAGTATAATATTCAGCACTTCATATTTACATTGTTTGGGAAAATTCAGGACCTGGAGATTCAGGTTGTTTATGAAATTCAGGAAATTTCATAAAGAGGTTGAGATTTGTTTTTCTTCTCCAAGAAAATGACCACTTTACCTACTTACCAGCATTAATTAATTTGACCTCTGAGGGACACCATCATTTATTTATTTACTCACTTACTTACCGTGTTGGTGGTATCCTACAGATGATTTAAAAATATTTTAAATCAATACTACAGTTGCAGTCATTTACAAGTTTACATGCATGGACATGAATGTCATAGCAATATCGAGCTTTCAGTTATTTCTTTGAACTGCTCTTTTTCTGTGGCAGAATGATTGTACAGCATACAATATTGCCATGACATTCATGTTCATGTATGTAATGTTCTGACCACAACTGTATGTAAAAACTAAATATTTTCACATTTACACACGATTCTCACACTGAGATGCTCCTGAAAGCTTCAGTGTCAGGTGCTAAATTAGGTTGCTGTAAATAATTAAAATGTGATCAATGCAAGAAACTGTTATAATCAAAGAACGTAAAGGCTTTTCATGTATAATACATTAGAGTGAGAGTGCATCACTGGAAGAGTTTAGAAAAATGTCTTTGTGTATACTTCATCTAAATATTATTGTGTTGGTGGTTGGCAAGACATTTTGAAAAAAAAACATAGCACTTACAGATAGAAATCAGCAAAACAAAAAATGCGAACATTTCTATGATGCACATCACATTTTTTGCATTGCAGTGCGTCGTGTCATGATACGTTGGTATACCCCTAGAAAAGAGACATAAGTAGCCATCAGTAAAGTCATGAAACCTGGTTCTTTTCTCCAGGTTCCTCTATTCCTGAGCACTCTGTGGTCCCTGAGTCAGGTCACGGTCATTCTCACACAAGGTCGGATCGAAGCTCCTCTGGCCTCAGCACTATCGCCTGGATGGTCATCATGGGAGACGGAATCCACAACCTCACTGACGGACTAGCGATCGGTGTGTATGTCTGAGCAGGTTACAGTGAGGGACATGGTTATTATGAAAGGGAAGGAACACTATGGTTGTTGTGTGCTGTTATAGTAAAATAAGCAATGATCGGGTAGTGTGATATGGCTTAAAGCAAAGCAGAGTTATTTTTACATTACATTACATTACGTTATTAAGGCATTTAACAGACGCTCTTATCCAGAGCGATGTACAACGAGCACACACACATACCCAGCACCTGGGGAGCAGTTGGGGGTTAGGTTCCTTGCTCAAGGGCACTTCAGCCATGAATTTTTCCTGCCGGTCCAGGGACTCGAACCAGCGACCCTTTAGGCCATGGCTGCCCTTTTACCATCCTGAAGTGGATTAATTTCCTATGCAACACATGCCAACGTGTTTTATTCCTCTTATACCACAGCAATTTGCTCATTTTTATTTATTAAAGAATGAAACCTCATACTTTTTTTTTTTATCCATTTATATTTACATGTTGTGGGTTTTTTTTTGTTTGTTTGTTTGTTTTTTGTCTGTCTCTTCTGCAGGTGTGGCATTTTCTCAGAGCCTGACTGGAGGACTCAGTACCACTATCGCTGTCTTCTGCCATGAGCTTCCTCACGAGCTGGGTATGACACTCTCTCTCCAGCAGTCTGCTCAGACTGAACCCCTGATATAGCCTCTCATTTATCCAATTGATTCACTTTTAAAACTTCCAAAAAAATTTTTTTTTTAGTTAGAATGGATTCTGTGAGTAAAAGCATTTTTTTTAACTAGGCAAGGCCTGTTATCATGTGCTTATTTGTGCTAATCATGAATAATCATTACATTCCTTATTCATACGTTTGCATATGAATACTGTATATTGATGGATGACAAATTAAAGGAAAATTAACCAGCAGCTTTGTTATACTGTAGGGGCATTTATTTATTTTACTATGACGGTTTGGCTCAACTTGCCCCCTTAGAGTGAAACGTTACTACAAATCAGTACTGCAGTTCTTCCCACTGATTGCCTTTATTCTATGATGAAATGTTTCATATCCTGATGGGCGTGGTCTCTTCTAGGATGACTCCGCCCTGTGTGTGGTTGATGACAACCAAATTGAACACTTTTGAACTCTATCATCAAAACACCAACTGAGAGGAAATCTTTTAAAGAGCTGTGTTCATTGTTTCAGTATAGTTCCAGAGACTTGTAGAATCTATAGCTGTTCTGGTGGCTTGTAGTGCCCCAACACCTTACTAACACACTTGATGTTGGTTTTTCCTTTCATTTGTTGCATGTCTGTATATGTAATTATAAGTAAATTAAGTAAGTAAACAGCTGTGTCTGGGAATTAATTGTATAACAGTTAATCATCAGCCTAATTTTCACAATCGTGACAGGCCTACCATCAGCAGGATTAACTGTTTCAGCATGTGTGTTCAGGTGATCTGGCCATATTGCTGGCTGCAGGTTGGCCTGTACGGAGACTGGCACTCTTCAGCTTGCTCTCGGCCCTGCTGGGCTACGTGGGAGTGCTGACTGGCACTGTACTGGGGCACCAGTGGGCACAGCACTCGCCCTGGATCCTCACACTCACTGCTGGAGTCTTTCTCTACGTCGCACTGACTGACATGGTGAGAACAGTAACTTTGGTTGAGATTCTAAAACGGCAAACCTGTTTTAATGCAATGTAGTATGGGTGCTTGTCGGGACGATAACACACCCTTTCTGGACACCATCACCGCCTCACTTGAAGCATTATTAAAACTGTAGTTTACGTATAGTATTAAAGGTGTTTCGAAACCTATGATAATCATACAAATTAGAAGATATCTCAGAAAAAAACTGTCATGCAGAATATTTCCATACCATGCATCAAGTTATTTTCTTTTATTTCAGGATTCTGTTTAAAATTTTCTGGCCCAGAAATAAACCCCGCCTCCAGGTGGAACAGAGCTACTCAGCACTGTCGCTGTTCCTTAAAAAGCCCTAACTTGAGGCATACGCAGTTTCAACATAAGTCTTTCGGCACTAAACCCAGCATAAATTTATGCTTTTCCATTTAAAACAGAATTTCTCAGTGCTTTTTTATTAAAATACTGATTAGGGGAACGCTACATATGAACTCTGTAAGTCAGAAATAGACTCCTCTTGAATATTATCATGGTCTGATATGCAAATTATCATAAGATTATAATTTCGTAACTGAAAACCTTCAGCCACATTTTGTTGTGGTATGCTAGCTAGCTTGATTTCATTAGTAACAAGCTGGTGATTAAGGTAAAATATAGTGAAAAACAAATGACAAAGATGATTATATAAACAGATTCTAATACATGTGGGTGTTTTTAATTTTCATATTTATGCATATTTCTTAGTATTTTTAATTATGCAAGAAGGGTAGAAATGTTCTTAAGCCATGTCAGTAGTTTACTGGGCATTAAAATAATTTTCTGTTTTAATATACATTTGAGTGCAAAGGTTTGCATCCCGTATGGATCTTAAATAGGGGGAAAGGTGAAAGTACACCTCTATTTAACAATGTCGAAGAATAGCAAGATGCTGAAATTGAAATGTGGATTTGTCCTGCTACAAAACAACAATATGAAGTGAAATGAAGTGAATATTAGACTGAAATAAAAAAAATCAGTTGTTTAGAGGATCTGAAAGAGGTTTTGGGAGTTGTAAATGAAAAGGGGAAAAAAAAAAAAATGCTTTTGAACTTTGATTCCCCCCCCCCAACCACAATCTTAAACTATTTTATGATAAATTATTTTTTTTAAATTGATGATAAAGGAACATCTGATTTGTTGGTGTAAAAGAAATGTTTTCAATTTGTCTTTAGGGTGTGCAAACCTATGCACTCAATTGTATCTGTTTAAAGGTTTAAGATCATGCATTTATAAGCAGTCGTCAAAGTATATATTGTTATAATTAAGTTAGATTGTTGCTAACATTTCTTGGGACGCTCCTGTGCTTCCAGATGCCCGAGATGCTGCATGGAGATCGAGGTTCAATGAGTCCTCTCAGCTGTTTCCTCCTGCAGAGTGTCGGCTTGCTCACAGGTGGTGCCATCATGCTGTGCATCGCTCTCTTTGAGGAGAACCTCAGTGTTCACTTGGGGGATGGATGAGAGAGAAAGAAATAGCGCGTGTGGAATCACAGAGCAGGTCCAAATCGTGCTAACATGGACATCTTAAACGTGGGTTTGCGTGTTGAAAGGACAGTACAGGAAGAAGAAAAGCTACTTCAGCCAGACTGAACAATCTGTTTATTGATTTGACTAAAAGCAGCTTTTTTGTTTTGTTTTTTAAATAAAAGCTAATTCCAGTATAGCATTCCTTTTAATATCACTGAGGAATGTTTTTCTGTGACTGAGACTTATACTAAGGATTTTAATCTCAGTTGTAATTGTGATGTTTTAATGAATTAGATATTTATTAAGTGATGAAGCCTGGTAAAGCAATCTGAATTTCTTTTTCAGTTTTAAATATTCATGATGATAGTGATTGAGTTTGTAGTCATCACTTCTTAAATATTTTGCAGATTACACATCTATTGTACTGTATATTTTAATAAATGTTTAACTTTCTAGTTTGTGTGAAATCAGATGTTCACCACATCTATCAGATTTACAGGAAGTTTGATCTGATGCAAAGATTCATAACTGTTCATAAAATTTCTATCAATGCTAGTCAGTTAGCTACACTGACCGGATTTACAAGTTTATAAACCTTACAGGAATGCTAAATTGACAACTAGCACAAGCTAACCTGACAGGATTTCTGAAGGGATTTTTAAGTCGCATTTATAAATGTTTATCATTTACTACTAATACTAGCCAATTAGCTAACATAACAGGATTTCTGTAAGGGTTTTAAGTCATATTTTTTTAAACACTTAACAGCTAATTCTAAATAAACAGCTAGCATAAGCTAACCTGACAGGATATCTGAGAGGATTTTTAAATTATTTATAAATGTTTCATGTTTACTGCTAATGCTAGACAGACAGCTAGTATGAGCTAACCTTGCATGATTTTTAAGATTTTAAGTCATATTTATAAACTTCTCATATTTACAGCCAAAGCTAATTAGCTGGCTATCATGAGCTAACCTGACAGGATTTCTGAGAGGATTTTAATTCTTATTTATAACTGTTCGTCATCTGTACTATACTAATGCTAGCTAACTAGCTAATATGAGATAACGTGACACTATTTTTAAAATGATTTTTAAATCATATTCATTGTTGTTTATCTTTACTACTAATGCTAGCCAACAAGCTAGCATGAGCTAACCTGACAGGATTGCCAAGACTTGAATTCATTTATAAATATTTATTAACTTTACTGATAATCCTAATCCTAAACAGAAAGACTGTATGAATTAACCTGAGAGGATTTCTGAGAAGACTTACATCATGTTTATATGCTATCATCATCTCATCATAATCCTAATGACAGATAAAAAAAAAAACAACTAGCATGAGCTAACCTGACAGGATTTCTCAAAATCATATTTATAAATGTTTAACATTTACTAATAATACTGGCCAACTGGCTAACATGAGCAGATAGAGTTTCTATCTGGAAGAAATTTGTTATATTTATAAATGTTTATGTTCACCTTTACATTTACAAAAGTTTATCTTTAATGCTAATGCTAGATGGATAGCTAACATGAGCTAACCTGACAGGATTTCTGGACTAACCTCACATTTATATCATCTTTAGTGCGAATGCTAGATAGAAAACTAGCATTTGGCTAACCTGATAGGATTTCTCATGTAAAGTATTTTAAGTCACATTTATAAATGTTTATTATATATTAATAATCCTAGCTAACATGGGAGGATTTCTAAAAGGATTTGTCATTTTTTTTTTAGTAGTTTGTAAATGTTTTGTCATCTTTACTGCTAATGCTAGACAGACAGCTAACATGAGCTCAGCTGACAGGATTTTTGAGCAGATTTCTAAGATTAATAGATTAATAAATGCTTAAGTGCTAATGCTAGAAAAGAAAAATAAACATAGAAGTGGCAACACTGCTAAAAATCCAAGAAGGGAGAGAAAAAACCCACTGCATTTCAGAAAAAATAAAACATAAAAACCCCACACCACCACTTTACACCAGTGGACGAGATGAATAAATTTTATTTGTGTATGGTCTGGTCACTGCTTTAGCTGAAAAATCAAAAAAGCACAAGTGTCACTGTAGCAAGGGGTCAAAATTGGGAAATGCTATGACTACACCACAGATGTTAGCACCTCTTCATAGCAGCCACTGTCCAGAGAAGAAAAGCACAACACGGTGTCTTTTATTTAGCAATAGCACTTTATTTCAAACATAACCAATCCTAAGCCACAATACTGAATGACAAGACCTACTGGCTGCAGCATATTATGAAACTGGCAAACGCAAAATGTACAGGATTTTCTTTTCTGTATTTTAAAGTCAGAGAGACCAAGTTCATATAATACCAAATTCAAAACAATGATAAATGTTCCTTCTTAGTTAAATACATGTTACAGATGTTCACATCTGTTAGTAACAATTAACCATTTACAAGCTCCTACTAGGAATTAACAAGGCAAAGTGCTTTCAGGATTGCATCGTCACACAAAGAAATGAATGGCTTGAGGTTTTTTTTTTTTGTTTTTTTTTGGGTGGGGGGTGGGATTGGGCACAGCTAGGGGTGTGAAAGGGTATGACTGGGGGATCTTCCTTAACGACTCATGCTTTTAGGACACTACAATGAACTCAGGGTGGCTACAGAGGTCCAAAGGCTGAATGGTTAATTTGATTTTGGAACGGTGTAAGGCTCGGGGAACTGGAAGTACCCCATTAGTAACGCTGACCTATTCCCCCTTTCAAACCCCCAACCTCCAGTAGAAAATTGAATTGTTGCTTAGGTACCAAAGTTATGCACCCACCCGCACAATGCCCGAAACTCACCCGGAATCTCGCGCACACTCCATGAAGAGTTGTAAACTTGAATTCAGAGGGCTCACAGTGAACATTGAGAGGTGATTAATGGGGGAAAACTGAAGAAGCAAGGAAAAATAGGGATTTAAAAAAATACAATGGAGAAAAGAGAAAAGATACAGCAGGTATAATATAAACATACAGTATACGAGCTATAATAGGCTGATAGGCTTCCCTGTTTTTAGCAAACATCAGAAACATGTGACATCATCAGGACTATGGGAGGAAAGCATGGGGGGGGGGGGGGGGACCTTTTTCTAATACAGTCTGGCTTCACATTCCAGTGGTACTCTGCTGTGTATACACTTTCTCATGTTACACTGACAGACACACAATCAAGCACTTTTTTTTTTTGTTTAAATATTACCGCTTGTCGACGATAAATCACACGCACATCTGTTCCATATACATATTTTCCATTTCATCACCACGACAAGGTGAGAGATTCGGATATACATCAAGCTGTAACACGCAGAGGTAGGAATAATGCTACTACTCCTCAGAACGCTGCTAACAGTAAATAAACAGTAAAATCAACTCTGGTTTGGGTCATGCTTTAAGCAAAGGCAGTAGATGTGAGCGTGATGCGTTTTGGCTGACGCAGGGGTTTGAGTGATGGTACACACCCCCGCTGTGGTCCCAGGCTTTGAGCACATGCTGGTGATGGCGTCTTTTCCTAACTACAAAAAAACAAAAAAAAAAAAAAACAAAACAAAACAAAAAAAGACATGACAGTATTTGCAGATATGCTGATGAGGTATACAAGGTTTGATATGACCCCATACTAACTTCTCACACACACGCATGCATACACACTGGGTGCTGCCTGACACGATCAGAGCATAGTATTTTTGCGTCTCTTTTGTAATAGCAAAAAGAACAACAAAAAAAGTCTCATAGACTTCGGGTCTTTTGTGAAACCGGATTCAGGTAAGAGACCCGAGCAGAATGCAGCCAGTCCATTCAAAATGGCCTGAAATCCTGTACACAGCAAATTCACATTCAGTCTGACTGAAGTAAGGCTCTCTCAGTGCTGAAATCTAACATTTCGAACACAAGGAGAGGGTGTTTACATAAGGTGCCACAGACACAACAAAGAAAAACAAAAAACAAAACAAAACACCCACCCACGAGCCAAAGTGACCCAGCAAATCACAACCTTTCAAAATATACAACTGTCTCTTGATTATATTGCTTGTTTTAGGACAAAAATTAAATGTTACTGGCCGTCTCTACAGAATCGTAGATTGGTCCTTGACCATAAAACACTCGGCTCCTTTAAGTTAAAAAATATATACTGTATATTGTCGTCATCCTCAAAGCAATGTGCTCGCTGTGGTTCAGCTCAGAACACTTCACTACTGAAAGAAATAATCCAACTTGAAAGTAGGTGTGTGACGTAATATCAGGGGTGGACAAATCAGCAGCCCGGGGACACAGGAAACAAACGTTTCCAGGCTATTAGTGTTTTATTTATCGTTTCTCGATGAACAAATGGGGTTAGAAAATCCTACTCAGTATTAACTTGCACAAAAACAAGTTTTTTTTACTGGGTATTTATTTTTAAACAAAATGTGTTTCATTGAGATTGAGGTGTGACTATAACGTGACGTACTCACTCGGAATCTCACTGCCTGCCACACCACACACATTAGCTAACGTGGCTAGGTGATGGTAGTACGAGTTTTACTAGGTAGAACAGGTAAACGCGTTGCACAAACAGCAGACAAACGTTTCAGAATCTGATGAAATAAAGTCCAAGCAAAGCTACTGTATAACTCTCATAATTAATTCCACCAGGCTTTATTACATTATGCTAGCCACAACTATTTAGCCTCATTAATTACATTCCCAGGCAGCTGAAACAAGCGAGGGGGCAGCATTTAGCATTACGAGATTGTTTTTTGTTTTGTTTTTTAAATAAATCTATGATTTGTCCACCACTGAATATATTTTGGTCTGAACAAGAACGAGTGGGCGATATGGCAAAAACATCCTTGCCATCTTCAAGATATGCTTCATGATTTTCAGTCTTGCTTGCAAATATGTCGGTGGAGCCATATCATGAAAGGGTTTTAGGGGAAAATGGTGAAAAGGAGAGATTTGTATACAAAAAAACAACAAAAAAACAAAAAAGATTTTAACGCCCAATCAGTGAGTAACAGTGGAGCTATAAAAAAGCACCAACACCTGACGATACACAGAAAAGCATATCATGAGTGCAATATTGATGATATTTCATCATATCGCCCAGCCCTGGTTTATAAGTCTTTCAGTCTTGGTCTTGGTCACTGAAAGCTAAAGTGAAGTTTCCTGGTGCAGATTGCTTTAATCACATGGAATGTTACATGGCTGAAATTTGGGATACGCTCTTTTTAAAGATTGAGATTTTCCCATCACTGTAAGAGAAGAGACTTGTATTTGTAATAAAGGCTGAATTGCTTCTGAAAGTTTGCTCAGTTGGTGCAATAATCCCTTTGTCCCATATTAACATATGGACCAAAGAGAAATGTTTAATTCACTAGTTCTTAGTCCAGACCCATCGACTCAGTCGTACCACAACAGGCCAAATCAGTAAGCAAACTCTTAGGCATTTTTTGGTTTAAAAAATAAATAAATAAAAAGAATAATGAGACACGTAAAGCTTTAACAAATCCACACATAAAGAAGCTGAACAGTCCCAAGTCAAGCTTGTGAGTCACAAATGCTAACTTAATGGCAAACTGCTTTGGGAAAGAAAGGAAATGGAAGATCTACACTAGCGCACCCATGAGTCAAATCACAAAAACATAAAAAGCTCTCTTTTCTGAATGCTAGTAGTATTGACGTGGTCTGATGCCCATCACAGTCTCCAGCAAGTCTTTATACATTCCACAAGAAAGTGCCACGTTTATTTATTTTTTTAATGAAGGCAAAGCCAGATGGTATTAAAAAGAATACACACGAATAAAAAAGTGGTTGATTTATAAGGATATGTTCCTCCAGTGAGAATGCTATGGTCCACGTCGAATTATTGCACTTCAATCTAATCCGTTTCGGGTGGATACTACGACGCTATCACGAGATAGAAGACGATTCATGCTTGACGTTCTACGAGACACGGTTACGACCAACTTCGAAATGCACAACCACACAAAACACGGCACGCGTCTAAAAGTTCACTAAAAAATCCACACTTCAGGAAACTAAACAGCATTCCCCACCCCCCACCCCCTTCCCCATTCAGAATTTGAAACGTCACTAGCTAGCACGGATAAGTTGTTGAATTTGATATACAAAGAGTATTCACTCCTTTGTGATGACACAAAGCGACTCAGTTTTTCAAGGCTCCTGATTGTTCACAACACAATACTCATGTAGAAACTAGCAGTTGATCGACGGATTTAAAATTACACCAATTTGATCATTCATAAGGCTCACTAAAAAGGTATCAATGGAAGACCGTACCCTGTGGCATGTACGTAAGAACAAAAGGCACAATCCCACATATTTACCACATGGTGGAGGAATTTTAAAGACAGTAAAGATGCTTACAGACTCGTACAGACTCGTAGGTAATAGCAGCATGCCACATATAGCACTAATATGGACTAGCTGAGATGCTTGGTCAGTTTTAGGTTGGATGCGAAATCGATTTCATAGCTTTGTGATTGTTTTTTTTAAACAATTTTTTTTAAACAATTCATGTTGGAAAGAAAAAAGATTCCTGCATAGCTTTCGTCACATATGATCAGATGGAGTTTAAAGGGATCCCCATATGCCTCGTATAAAGACTAGTCTAGTCAGGCGATGCGTCATTAAGGGCGGTAATTCGTTAAACAAGCTGCCAATGAAAGAAAGCAGCCTTTTTTTCAACATTCATTCATTCGCATATTAAACAGCACGGAAATTTTAACCGAATCTCAGGACAAAGCAATGACAGTGCAGTTGATTGGATTTCACCCTTAGTCAAGGGAAAGGACATCAATTGAAGTTTAAAAGCACCTACAGACTAAAAATCTTTACTTTTCTGAAGGCCTCGGAGCGCCAACTTACTGAACAAAGTTAACAAAATCTTAGTGTGTACGCGTGCATCACAAACACAGTTTTTATTTTTATATATATTATATATCTATATATTTTTTTTAATGTTTGAGTTTTGAGGTAAGATCACAAGTTAAACACAACTCAAATCCTTACAGCATGTTTCAGTGCATGGCCCCCTTCCATTTAACCCATTGCTTGTTTCTAAACTTCTAAACTACAGAACATTTATGGATAGAAAAGAATGAAAAATGAAGATGATGTTTTCCGAAAACCTTCCTGCATTAATGAATAAGCAAGGACAGAGCAGTGCATGTTTTTATATATCTATATATTCCACAATACACAAGTAACGATAAAGGATCGCTTTCTTTCTAAACCTCCTAACATGATTGGTTTTTTTTTTTTGGTCTTTGATGCCATTCAGCTCAAAAATATCTTCTTTGCCTTTTCAAAACGTATCGAGGTTTCTTTTATGACAGAGGTGCCAACATTGCTAAGAAGAGAATCCTCACAGACAGAGACTTAAAAAAAAAAAACTCACAAAATCACGTGTAGCTTTATGTCTGGGGACGAGAAGGGTAATTTATTAGTTTATTTTTTACAAGTGTGCGCCAAGGAACAGTAAGAAAACAGTGAGGTTCAGATTTGGCGTGATATTTAATTAGCGGCTTTTTTTTTTAAATAACCAAAGAGACCAGAGCTCTGCCTTCTTGCTTTCTGGTGGCTCACACGCTTGAGACTTGTGAACTCACAGCTAGATTACATTGCGGTGAAAACGTAAAGTAACCGCTAGTCTTTTACGTCCTTTCCCCTTCAGTGAATTAGCTTTTCCACCACACTTTTTCTTTTTTACATTTTGCTGACATTTTCAGCTATCTTCTGTCACAAACTCATAAATGCTACACCAAAACTGGACATGTTGGCAGCTCTGTTAATACTACAGTATATACTATTTGAGAACCATGAAGTTTTTAGGTCGAAGGATTAATGACGGACTGTAGAGGGAAAAAAGAAATTCCCCATTCTTAATGAATCTAAATTAACAGCTAGTGTAAAGCCTATCACCTCATTCACCTCATTATCTTACCTCCAGTACTTTTTTTTTCAAACATGCTACAGATACAGTACTAACACATAAAAGCTAAAACAATCTAAAAACACACCATCACAAAGACAGGATGTTTCCTAATTAGTCCTTGAAAAAAAATAAAAATCGCCTGACAAACACCATTCAGCTATTTTGCTTAACATCTGTGGCATTATGATGCATTCTCTGTAGATGTGTGTGCTTCTCGACACAATCTCGCCATCACAACAACGAGACCCGATATATTTAGGAAATCTTCTCTCAAGTGCTGCAACTGCTCACCCAGTATACCGTTTCCTCTTAAGGCAAATCGCTAGAGATAAATAGGACGACGCAGGAATCAAATAGTTATTTAAATATTGCCTTAAACGGATGTGTCTTCAAGTAGTAGGGACGTTAAAAAGTCCACTGAGGTAAATTAGACATTCCATCAGTCGACACCACCTTCGAGAGCATCAACTAGACATTAAACACAGACATGAACGGATTATTATTAAGACGCACTTTGAAGTAGCTACAAATTCTCCCCTTTTCCTGCTAAATGGATGCAAGTTACAGAAAGCTGGAGTTGCAAAAATGTCACTGACGTTATTTTACGCTTTGAGGAATCGCAAACTTGACATGTTGATCAGTGAGAATAAAAAAAAAAGTACTTTCTTTATTTGTACCCTTCTGATAAAGTTAAGGCATTTCATTTGACAAATAGTTGAGAATTCACCCTTGAAAACAATGACTAAAAATTTCCCATAAATGCCTTTTGAGATCATATGTAATAAAATAAGTTTAATATCATTTAAGTAGTTAGATGATGCAATATGATGCTAAAGAATGGCTTTTTAATTCGAAACTTCTTCCCACCTTTGCATTCTTATAGCTTAATTTGAACTATAATAATGATTATTATTTTTATATTCTTCTCAAATAAATATGAATTTGGTTTTGTTGTAGATCATGCAACATATATTACTTTAGAATTCATTCACATTACTCTATAAACTCATTCATATGAAGTGCAGAGAAGAAATTTATGGCACCAGTTTTGAAGAAAGGACCATCATGCGTGGTTTTTTTTTAAAAAGTTTTTTTAGGTTTTTTTTGCATATGGTCGTTCAGCTAAAACGAGCTCCTCTACCTCTAACACAACACAACCTTCAGCTACAAGATACTGTATTTAGGTCCAACTTTCCTCTGCACAAGCTGCCTGTTTATTCATCACGCACACACGATGAGGAGTTGTGCCACGTCCGGGACGTGGATAAACAACCGATCCAGCTCCAAGACACTTTTTCTGCTTACTAAATGGGAACAGAAAGTTCTCTTCAAATGAAGAGACGTGCACTTTTTTTTAATATATATACATAT
>JAOTRR010000020.1:3725175-3735666 GCA_028570945.1 Gogo arcuatus | reverse complement strand
CATCTGAAGCAGTAAACACACACACAGAGAGAGAGAGAGAGAGAGAGAGAGAGAGCGCGCAGTGGCACCCGGCGATTTTTTTTTTTAGAATTAGAAGCCTTTATTTGATGGCTCTGTGTAACGAAGGTAAACGGTGTACTAGCGTGCCGTTAACGTCACGGCCGGATATCTGGTTGCAGTGCAAATGGCTGCTCCTAAGTAAACCTATTTTTAGCAACATCATAACTTTTAAAATGGATAAATTGTTAAAGTTTTATTTTTAATTTAAACGTGCGGAGCGCACTTGCCGTGATCAGCAAACGGCGTTTATTTTTGGGTTTGGTTTGACTAATAGAAACAGAGACCATTCGCAGTTATGTTTTGTCAAATTTTTTCAAAATATTGCTTCTATTTTGTGCAAAACTGCAACAGAAACCCAGCTAGTAATGACATGATGAATGTGGCATCCACTGAAGTTTTTTTTTTTGCCTTTTTAAGACAAATACGCAACATTTTTAATGCAATACTAACACTAAAATGTGTTTCCATTTCAATTTTGCGAAATATTGCTTTATCGAATCGTCTGAAAAACCAACTCATGAGTGTAAAAACTTTTTTGGAATACTTGAGAGTTTGGTTTTTTTTCCCCCCAAAATTCCCATGTTTCCATTACTCGTTTTTAGTTCACCATTTCAAACTGCGCATTAAGCGGGTTAATTGAAACACAGCTAATTATAAGAAAAATGGATTTTGGTGAAAGATAAGTGGAGCATTATTTTTAAACAATTAAAAAAATTCCATCTCCATACGAATGAATGAATGATTACAATTGTTCTACACCAGACGTGCCTGACATATTTATCGTGATCTTAGGACAGGTATGATAATTAATTTCCTGTTGCTCCATTGTAGGCAGGAAGCTGAGCTTTAAGGCACAAATAGTTTCCCCAGCTTTGGGAGGAAACACACGGTGTAAGACGCAGGGTGGGGTTTCCATTTGTAGTGCATCAGGGAGATGTTTGGATTCCTCCATGACATTACTGCTTCGGGCCGTTATTCACTCCACACGTATCCTGCACACACGTTCCGTCTCCATGTAGATGTAGATCCAGCCACAGCCTTGCTATTTTTTAAAATATTCCAGCAGTTTGATGATCAGAAGGCTGAGAAATGTGCGAGATCCTTGTTCATTGCGGCTTCCTAACTCCTTAACGGCTTGAGTCTAAATCTCAGGCTCCATCCTGATTTCTTGTCACATTTGGAATGCATCACTTATTCTGTGCTAGGATGAACAATTTAATTCAACAATTAGCGACGTTAAATTGGCTTACCCTTTTCTGTGCGAGACCGTGACTCCTGTAAGCAGGAAGTGCTCGTCGTCTTGTGAAGGAAACAGCTTCTTGTCTCCTTTGTCCTTCTTAGGTTTCACCTTCTTGATCTTGGAGTCCTGTGGGAAATGACAGCGGTATGATGTTTAGCATTCAAATATGACTTTTTTTTTTTTGCATTAAAAAAAACAAACAAACAAAACTCTGATCATGTAAATGCAGTTATAAAGGCAGTGCTGTTGAATCCTCGAATCCGATTGGTCAGAAGGTGTTGATTAATTTCCTACAGCAGCAGCTCTGACGATAGTTTTGCTGTCAAAACTATCACAGGTTTATATTAATGCACTTCATCGGTCATCATTTTCAGTAACAACGTACACAGGGATTTGTATAGCGGAAGCTCCATATAAACGGAGTTTAAGCATCGATATAGTGGCGTTTTCTGTAAGGAGATGTTCGTTTGAAAATTGGAAGGAGTCTCCAGTGTCGGTGCTTCGTAAAACTCCGAGGGAAAACTGCAACTTTACATTTTCAGACACAGGACACAGTCTTCACGACAGAGAACTTTCTTAGTAACATGAACTGTGTTGTTCTTGTTGGACTTATTAACTTCAAGAGTAAGAGAGAGAAGGGAATCACCGTTTATCTGCTATAACGTAAACAAGAACAGGAACTAACTTGATTTAAAGATGGTCCACAACATGAAATATAACTTTAAACCAGTAAAAAGTATGAAGTCTTGAATTAAGTTAAAAATATAAACGTTGGGGATGGGACGGTGGTGCAGAGGTTAGCGCTGTCACCTGGGTTCGAACCTCGGTCTCGATTGGAGCCTTTCTGTATGGAGTTTGCATGTTCTCCTCATGCCTGTGTGTGTGGGTTTCCTCCCACAGTCTAAAGACATGTGGATTAGGTCAACTGGCTACTCTAAATTGCCCATTAGGTGTGGCAACCTCTCCAAGGTGTACCCCGCCTCTCGCCTGAAGTCAGCTGGAATTGGCTCCGTGACCCTGATGGACACGTGGTATAGACAATGGATGGATGTAAATGTTGGGAACTTGCTGTGGAACGTGCTGTTAGAGGAAAATAATCAACTTTGGGGTGAGAAGGGTGACTCTGCTACACATCACACCACATTTTTTTTGTCATTCCTACACTTTTAGTAGGTTTATCACTTGGCATTTGTTTATTTCTTAAGCTTTTGTACTGTAAGTGACGATGAATCTGTTGAAGTCGCTATACAAATAAACGCAAACAGAATTTTAAGGTTTATTGACCCTAAATCAACTCCCTGATTGTCAATTCATTAAATCTGTAATCTTGGAGTCTATTATACAGTTTGTGGTTGAGGGGTATTTGGCTGGTGTATGCATTCCTGCAGACACCCTCCTGCTCAAGTTCGTCAGAAGCTTGGGATTTTAAATACCAGGCCGGCTTTACGGCTTATGGGGGCGAAAAGCATTTGGCACATTTTACCTCTCACCCTCCTGATTTCATCAAACCCCTCAGAGTCCGGTTCATGGTCTTAGTGTGGAAAATGTACTTCTCAATCTTTAAATCCTCTTACACACACATGCTAAAAGAAATCAAATCCAATGCTTTTTTTTTTGCAGAGTCAATGACCTACAAACAAAACCAACCTGTGTATAGTTTGACCAAACAGTCAAAATGATGTGTGAAAGGACTATACTGAGCCATAGGTGTGGGCAGATTGGTAAAATCTCTGTCACAATTTGCTTTCTAGCACACCGGGCTTCATTTATCAAGCTGAATACAAAGGGACTTATTTATAAATCGTTAGAGTGAGTGTTTACAGAAGAAATTTAGTATTCATGAAAATCCTGTAAATTCAGAAAAACCTCAAAGACGCATCCTTATACTAGTTCACTAGATCAGGGACTAAAGAGAACATTTTGTTAAAACCAGTTGCTTTATATTATTGCCATTAATTAAAGAATATAAATACAAAGAAAGCGAGTCAACACAAACCTAGAAATTAAGACAAATAAAACTAACAATTCAATTATGACTAAAGGAATGGTGCTGTATAAAAGGAGGACAGGCCCGTCTATCTGTGCACAGCCGTAAGCCATAAACAACAACCTCAGCTGATGGGGGATTTAACGCTCGTTTATTCTTCTTAATATTATATATTAGTAAATATTTTTATTGGCATAGACAAGAGTTTCCACTTCTATCTTTCAGCTTTTATGCTGATTTCATGTTCCTAGCTATCTGTGCACTTGACCTTTTATGGACTTTTGTGGGTGTCACTAAATGCAAATGAGCTTGGTTAGGAACACACTCTGCACTTTAGAGATGATCAACACAATACGCACACGTGTACGAAGAAAATCAGTCTTTCTGAAACTTTTGTAAAGCCAGCTTGGTTCGGTTTATGCCGGGATCAGACTACGTGAATTCATCCTGAACCCATCTGACATGATTTTGTCATGACCGACAAATTCCCAGTCCGAATATGAATGTCAGGAATGACGTACAGGCCCTGTAATGTGACATAATCGAAGAACAGCGATGTGGCGTCTGGAATGTCAGAATTTGTTTTGTATTTTCTCACCTAGCTTGACAATTCCTATGATGTGTTCCTTGACGTTCCTTCTGTAGCCATGATTGGCAATTTCTTGACCATCCTCCGGGACGACACGCAAGGACATGAACGACGATTGGCCGAGATCAAACTTGTAGTGTTGCCAATCTCCCGACCAAGACACGGCAAGAATGTATGGCACTATGATTGCCTAGTCTGACATGATGACCATCGGGAAAGACATTGTGTAGTCTGATCCCGGTCATTATGCAAATATTTACACAAAACTTTACTAAAAGATTGATAAACGAGGCCCACTGTATGCATTAGCAAACTGTGTATTTAAATAAAGTCTAACTGAGAGCCTAAACAAACAGTGGCATTACACTATCATAATTACATTTGCATACTAACAATCAGCTTGGATATTAAGCCATTATGCAAATTTTGTTTTTTACCTCCGCCAACTTTGTTGGAGGAGGTCATGTTTTCACCTCCATTTGTTTGACAATTTCCAACGTAACTCAAAAAGCAGTGAACAGATTTTGATGAAATTTGGAGGAAAGGTGGACCATGGGCCAAGAAACACTTGAATAGATTTTGATGCAAATCCGGATATGTATGTGGATCCAGGATATTCTAATATGTGGCTTGGCGGAGGTATGCACTCTACCGATTGCCCTTCTAGTTTTCAAGGCAGTGCTTGATTTTTGTAAACACAAATTGGATTTAAATATAACTAAACAGAACTAGCACCAATTAAGTAGCAAACCTGAGAAAAATGAAATACTGTAACTCAAATGCCTTCAAGTACCGAGAATCCCTACTGATAAACACCAAACATGAGATTTAGCAGCACCATATCCTTATATCCTTAAAATGAAATATGCAATTCCCTCCTCATCAACTTCCTGTTGCGTTACACTCACCGCACTAGTTTTACTAGTATCCACTGATTTACTTTGTATAGTTAAGTTATAAGTACACGTCATATTTATGATCTTGACTTGCTAAAGCGTCAAGTTATATTTCGTGTACGCTCTTTTTAATTGTATTCTCTTTCATTTAACGCGCCCACATTAGTAGCTCTGATTAGCGAATATTTACAGCCAGACAGATTTGAGGTCCTGTCTTTCCTTCTATCCGTCTCCTTTCTTAAGACTAAAAGAACGTGTTGTGAATAAAATACACCTGAGACTGAAGTGGGATTTCACAATCAATGGTATCTTAATTGTGATCACTTGATTATGTTGAATTAAATAAGGAAGACAAAATTGTGTAGTTAATTTAACTAATTTAATGACCCGATTCAAATTGAGCTAAATAAATATCATGATTTAATGGTTGTAATTTAATAAAATTACTCTGGTGCATTTGCTTCCAAGCGCCCCAGAGATATTGTCACCAATTACAGAACACTGACAATTTCCCCATCTCTGGTTCCCAAACACAGATTAACTAAAGACAAAGGCACTTTCATTTGCCTATACAGCAAAACCTTAAAGGAGCAGTGGCACATCGCAGTTACAATATAAACACTGATGTGTTTTTTCCCCTATTTCCACCAACTTCTTAAATTAGCATTAAAACGTACTTACCTGAAATTACTTTACATACTTTATTCTATAATTCACTTTATTTATCCTATTTTATTTTTTTTATTATTGTGAAGCACTTTGTAACCTTTGGTTTTGGTTATAAATAAAGGTTTACTTACTTACATTAATAAAAAAAATACTTTTTTTTGTTATGCTAACTTTTCTCCAACAGCCTTTTCAGATGATAGTACACTTAAACTCTGACCTTTTTGTGTACTAGCATGATCGAGACTATACATCCCTTCAGTAATTCGCTCTAAAGAAGGGCATCTGCTAAATACTGCAAAGGGAAAATGCTGTAAAGGGGAAAGGGGTGTGGCCAAGCAGCTCTGATCCCACTGGGGGGTGGGGCTAATTCCCATTCCATAAATAATTCAGAGAGAGATCTTAAAGAAACTAACGTGATCCCTTAACGTTTTCTGACTCACGGTTTTCCTAAAGTATCTTAGAAGTCATGTGATTAATTCACTGCACCAGACAAAGTGAGTTAGAGGTGTGATGTGATATCCACAACTTCATTCTCTAAAGGAATCATTATTTTAATTTACATTTGTGCTCATATTTAATTCAATGATGAACACAGCATGACCAAGGACCTGTTTTAATGATTTTTAGGACATTTATAAGGACAAGAGGATGCATTATAGAGTGTGAAATAAAACACTTTATCTATCTGTTTATTACAGAGTCAAAAGGAATAATTGTGATTAGCGTTTTTCATTTTATTGCGCAGCCTTTCACTATGGCTTTTTTGAGAACCTGTGGTAGGTGTCAAAGCAGACACAACACATGCCTGCTGCTATTCCCAGAACTGTTTTGCGTTGGTCCAGCCTGTGAAAGTATGTGTCTTGCAGATTACAGTGGGCACATTCACTCAAATCACACACACACACAAGCCAGATGAGTCAAATACACACACAAATATCCTCTTTCACAAAACGAGGCCAAACTGCCTAGAAAACGAGCCTCATTCTTCTGAAACTGTTGACCTAGATACAGAAATATCCTGCACTCCGGGTTTTCACCTCCAGCCTTACATTAGCTCAGATGAAGCCGAGTCCTTTTGGAACAGCACGAGTGTGTATTCATATCAGACATTACCATAAGTGGCATGTCCTGCCTAGGAAAGAACAGTGCGGTTCTCAGGTCATGTGTTAAACCTAAATATTCTTAAAATTACTCATCCATTACTATTCCTATTATTATTATTATCATCCTAAACGTAACCTGCAATCGACCAACCACAGACTTCTCCTGGAGTCTGTTGGCAAACCTGTACAAGTATCACACTTACTTGTCACTAAGTAACATTTAAAAATGAAACTCTGAACAACTGGCAGGTATTAAGACACAATAAGGGGGGGGGGGGGGTTCAGTGACCCTGGTATGTTGTGAGGGGCATTTATTTATTTATTTTGCCATCATGGTTTGGCTTCACTGCCCCATCAGAGACAAGCATCACTACAAATCAATACAAATACAAAGATCACCTTTATCCTATGATGTTCTATCAGTTCCATCCTGATGGGTGTGGCCTGTCCCAGGACGACTCCGCCTCCATCAACAGGGCATGAAGACTCAGTGAATGGTTTAATGAGGATGAAAATATTGGAAATAATCCCCTATAACCTTCACACTCACCAGTTTTCAACCCAAATAAACACTTATGAGATACTTTGCAGCGATGTATTAGACAGCAACAGCTCTCTCCACAGCCATTATCAAAACACCAACTGAAAGAAAATCTTTTGGAAGAATGTCATTGATCAGTCCAGTGCAGATCTAAGATTTGCAGAATCTATGCCAAGGGGCATTGAAGCCATTTTAGTGGCTCCCATTTGTATTTTTTTTTAATCCAGTGGCAATATTTTGCTTTCCAAAGCTCAAATGAGTCCCATTTGATTTATGTCAGAAACCAGTGCTCATATGTACACATACACATAATAGTGGACAGCCAGTCAGATTGCTACCTTTGAAATTCTGATGCATGTGGCCGGAAAAGTGTACAATAAAGTTCAAACACTCCATGGGCCACATATGGAGCATCTGAGGCTGAAGCCAAGTTTGCACTGGACGGTAATATAGTAACAACAACAAGTAAAGGAAGTATACCTCACCCAGAATCACATCCATAAATATTAGGGATGTAACCAAATACAAATAGATTATTCAGAATGAACAGTGTGTTTGAAACAGATACAAATAAGAGGTGTGCTATTTCAGGTGCTGCCCCCCCCCCCCCCAAAGAAAGTTTGCCCAGAGTGACTGGTTGAGACCAGAATTGTGCATCTGGACTGGGATCCCAAAACAAAACCAGAAGGGCACCGAGAGACCACAGACCTCCGCCAAGGACAATAGTCAACTCTTCTATGATGTGCAAATCTGCAACCGCAACCACTTTATCCACATTATTCCTGCTTCCCATGATTCCCTGCCATAGTAACTCGAATCCTTAACAATACTAATTTAGCGAACGCCCTGCGAAACACACTCCAACCGCTATGACGGTCACTTCCGCTAGATACTGGAAGTTTCATGCATAACAATCTCTCCAGGATTAGCTACAGGAATAAGCTGGATATATCCAGATACATTTCTAAAATTATTTGAATGATACAGGTGTATCTCAGAGGATTACTGGTATCCGTGAACAGGGATTGTGATACGGAATCATCGTATTTCTACACTGGCTATGTTACTGAACTTTACTGCCATCTACTGGATTTTAAGATGTATAGCAATTGCCACATCTCGCAATATTATAAAAAACAGAAAATAAATTTGTGGATCCACCTTGTGACTCAGATCCCCTCCGAAATTTATTTGGTTCTTCCTTGGCCCATGCTATACCCGTACACCAAATTTCATGGAAATCGGGTCGGCAGGTTTTCCGCAATCCTGCTTACAGTCAGGCAAACAAACAAACCACACCAACATCTTTGGTGGAGGTAACAAAAAATCACATGAGCAGGTTTTTATGTCCATGTTACAGTGTTTCTGGGGGATTGGTGATAGAGTTCATATTTAATAATAGTTATAATAATAATAAAAACAAACAAACAAACAACAAACACCTTCCGGTTTAGGCCACACCCACTTAGGGTTTAAATTTGAATACAGCTACTAATATTTGGAGCACTAAAGGGATACAGATAGTGGCATTCCACTATGTTATCTACCTCTAAACACATCCATGTTGATACAATTTAAGACACAATATGACTTCCTGTAATCTATAAACGTCAACATTTTACAGGATTTTGTTACTTTCACACCACTGACACTTGCTATTTTCCAAAATAAATGCAATTCCTTTCAATGCCATAAGAACCATGTACATGAATATTGGGGTATGGTATTATAGAAAACAGTCTGTGTGAAATAGACTTCCATAGATTGTTAGCTACATTAACCTTGTAGCTCTATTGCAAAACTAAACTAAAGTAGCAAACATCAGACACCACACACCAACCTGTCTACATTTATGGTAAAGGATAGGGACCATTGACCATTCCCTATTTGTGTCAGGAAATTAATAATAAACAAACATTTTTGTAACCCACTGAGACCATGTTAACGGGACAGAAGCTTTAGCTATTGTATATGCACTGGGTGAAGGAGTAGTGTGTGCATGAGTACATGAGTGTGTTTACCTTGGTTGAGGGGGCCAGCACTTCCTCTGTTCCCTCCGATTCTTTATCCTGAAAAGCAGAAGCCGGTGAATAACACAATAAGGAAACACGCACACACATACACGGTTCTGCTAATGGGGAGAAATATTTTTAGTCGAGTAACATAAACAGAGACGTGTGGTGTAAAGGAGGTGAGCCATCAACACGCACAGATCGTTCTGTGCCAGACTTCACTAAAGTATTTCAGCGTTCACTACAGTGAACAGATGTGTTATTTCCCAGGGCAGAAGAAACCATTACAATAAGACCCCATTAAAAATGATGCACTAAAGCAGGCATAAACCATGTATACAGTGACCTTTGACTATGGGATCAATAATGGTGACTCGTGCTAAAGTTGACTATTTCCTTCCTGTCTCAAAAGCTATAAAAGACCAGAAGTAAGAGGGCACTAATTGCTCCATGGGTGTGTACTAGTGGCTTCATTTTGGATAAAATATTGTCTGATTTTCAGTGAAGGATCTCATTAGCAAACAAGGAAGTAGGTGTGAATTTGTGGTTACAACCTGAATATGATTGTTTTGCAATAACAGCATATTACAAAGCGTTTTCTTCCTCTTATACTACAGCGATTTTCCAACAATTACAATTTCCCACTTATTAACAAACAACATGTAATGCTTTTTATCCATTTATAGTTATGTTTAATGTTGTGGAATGTTTGCAAGACATGTTAGATCCGGTTTTCTCTTGTTAAAGCAGAGTAATCGTGTACCGTCTAAGTCTGCTGCCAAAAAACGTGAAATTTTTAAAAAAAATCAAATTACATTCCTTAAACAAGATTAAAATAAAATAATAATTTATGCTGAATTTAGCCTCCACAGATCAGAACGTCAGAATGTTTAGTTTAGTGCTCGGCGTGTGTTTATTGCTGATGTATTATATGTTGTATGTATAATTGTATTATATTTTATTGTATGTAACATTAGCACAAAGCTAGCTAGCTGTTAGCTAACTAGTTCATACTTGTGGGATTTCAGTTTGTGGCATTTTCAATGTTTATAGTTATGTAATGTGTAAAATCTGCAAAACTTGTTCCTGTTATTACTTACGTTCACTTACTTTTTCCTCTAAGTCAATAAGACAAAAAGAATGCATCCGCTTTAAAGAGTGTCACCATCTAAACGAATCTATATACAGTACCAGTCAAAGGTTTGTACACCCCTACTCATTTATAGGTTTTTCTGTATTTTGACTATTCTCTACATTGTAGAACAACACTGAAGACATCACAACTATGAAATAACAAATGGAACATATATGGAATTATGTGGTAAACAAAGAAGTGTTAAAAAAAACAAAATGTTTGATATTTTAGATTCTTCAAAGTAGCCAGCATTTACCTT
>JAOTRR010000020.1:3294242-3312884 GCA_028570945.1 Gogo arcuatus | reverse complement strand
ACAATTCTGTTGTTAAAAGCGCTATATAAATAAACTTGACTTGACTTGACTATTTGTAACATTTTTGCTTATATAGTGGGACCGCCATATCGGCTGACTCACTCAAGCATACAAGCATGACCCTTCACAACCTGCTTATAGACAGTATTAACCATGCACACCTGCTTTCACTTATTACTCGCCTTATTTAAACCCCGGCTTCTGTTAGTTTGTGTTGTGTTTGTCTTTATTTTTTTTGCTGATGCTTGTTGTTTTCTTCACTACAAGCTTTATATATGGTTTGCTCCTATCTGTGGTTTCTGTTCCATGTCTTAGAAAGTATCCCCCACGGACACAGTGGTCCCACTGTATCTGCCAGCGTTTGCATGTTGTTTTGAGTTCACTGCCGGTTGCTTTACACTGAGGCAGTACATCATCATTTACGTCACTGCCAACGATGTCACGACCGGCCACAACATGTAAATCTGATGGTTCCAATTCCTACTGGAGCCATAACAAAAGATTTCCATAATTATTACTAGGTCGACAGGGGGTAGATTAACGTTTTGACTTTGCCATTTTACTCCCATTTCCACAGGACACCATTACAGCATAATAACGGAAAATGGTTTTCACTGTGAGTGGGAATGGGGTATAAGAAATTGAGTATACAGAAAAAGAATAGAAGAGGACCACATACTAAGCCTTGTGGGATACCAGTGGAGAGTCTGCATGGAGCAGATATGGATCCTCTCCATGTTACAGGATATGACCATTCTTCCAGGTAGGAAGCAAACTATTGCCATGCTATGTCATGAATTCCAAGGCTCATGAGGGGGACAAGAGAGTCTTATGGTTGAATGTGTCAAATGCTGTGTCAAATGTCAAAAGGTCAAGGAGGATGAGGACTGATAACAGTTTGGCTGATCTAGTGGCATGAAGCTCAGTAATGACCACAAGAACAGAACTGCTTTTAAGCCAGACTGGTTAGGATCTTGGAGGTTGTTCTGGGTGAGAAAGAGGGAGAGTTGATTGTAGACCATGGGTCGGTAGGTGCTGATGTCTGAGGTATCCAGCTTGGGTTTCTTCAGGATGGGCATAGCCCTAGCTGCCTTGAATGCAGTCAATACATGCCCAGATGTTCTGGAGTCATTAATAATAGAAGAGATGAAGTGAAGGAGGTCTTGTGAGATGGTCTGGAGCATTGTGGAAGGGATGAGATACAGTTGGCAGGTGGCTGGATTGCAGGACATGATACTCTGCTGAATCTCTTGTTGATAGAGGAGGAAAGTGTGTCAGAGAAAGAGGAAGGGAACATGTAGTGTAGGAGTTAGGTAGGGTTTCGACAGGAGAGTGCAGTATGAGAGGAGACCAGTATCAAGTTGTGATTTCCTCCACTTTCTCTCAGCTGCTCTTAATTCTCTCCAGTTGCTGTGCAACACCCCAGACAGCCAAGGCGCAGGGTGAGAAGACTTCCTAAATTTAGAAGATAGAGGGCAGAGGAGGTCCATGGATGTGAACAGTGAAGAGAGGAAAGTGTTGGTGGCTAATTCCAGAGGTAGAGAGGAAAAGGAGTCAAGCTCTGAAATGATTGATAGGGTGCAAGAATCTAAGAAGTCTGAGAGAAAGCATAGGCAACGGATGGAACAGCTGGTGTATCCATTTTCTGTGGAGTGCTGCAGGTCTCAATTGGTGCCAGAAAGTGGAGAGAGTGATAGGAAGTTAAAGCTGAGATGAAGTCAGATTTTCTGTATGGCAGACTGGCAGTTCCAGAGCCCAACTATCACCACTGTTTGGGACTGAGACAACAGTGAAGGGTACATGAGGTTACAGGTAGTACGGCCTTACACGCTCACTCATTCGTTCAGAATGTTTAACATGCTCAATCATTCACTCACTTCTTTTGGACCAAAGTGTTGGAGGAAGTACCACTTTTTGCGTGTCCGCACTGCAGAAATTACAAATGATCATAGTTCTTAGAACACTGTTTTGAGGGACTTTCTTAGCTCCTACTTCAGGGTACTTTCCCAGCACAAGAGGAACCATGAGTACAGAGGTTGGTCCAGACATAAGTGTACGCTGATCTGTCATTAGTTGATTGGTCATGCCATTTTTAAAAATCCGCCTAAAACATTAGCTGTGTAAACAACAGCTCTTAAATGTTAATGTTAAAAAGTGGAAAAAACATGGACAAATGGACCAACAGTGAAGTTCAGGCTTTTTCTTGTATGTCGGGCAGAAGTGATGTTGCTATACCAACCATTGGCGAGCTTACATCTCTTCAGTATTCCTACGGGTGGTGCAAATGCAAACAGAAAAAAAATCCCTTGAAGATATGTAGTTCTTAGGGGAGCAACCCAGTGGGTACTTCTTCTCAGTGAGTCCCTAGAACTGTTTGGTCCAAAAGCATCTAGAGTGTTTTACATGCTCAATCATTCACTCAGATAGTTTGACATGCTCAGTTCAAGTTGTGGAGAATGAACTGGGAATCTTTGGCTTTTATAAACTTTATAGGTTTTGAACAATTTCAGATTAAAGTGTGAAACTTTTTTTATTGAAATGATGAAATGCTGGGAAATTTAAATTCCAACTGCCAGTTGCCTACCAATCAACAACTTTGTTTAAACTCACACTCTGAACCTGCACTTGTTTATTTCTTTTTCATTCATCCATTACTTCTTTCTTTCTTTCTTTCTTTCTTAGCATAATTCAAGTGTTCCTTGTTTGTTTCTTATCAATCCCTTAATTCAAACATTATTTGCTTTCTTCTTCTTCTTGTCCTTCTTCTACTTATGCATGTATGTATGGACTTTGTTTCTATCAGGATTAAATTGTAAAGAATTCAATAGATCAACAGGACAGTATGGAACAGTACACTCTTACAAAATGTAGAACCCTTAAAAGGTTCTGTGTACAATCCTTCAACAGAGGGTTTACCATATGAAAGGGTTTCACAAAAGTATAGAACAGGTTGTTTCTGAGAGGGAAAACGTTTCCAAAAAAAAGGCTAGAACCTTCATTACAACCCTATTTGGTAGGTACCAACCAAAATGAACCCTTAAAAACCTGCGAAGAACCATTTATCTAAAAAACAAAACAAAACAAAACAAAAAAACGCCAAAAACCCTTTTTTGGAATTGCATCTCTATGGAGCCCCCTAAGTGTCATGGTGGGGATTTTTTTAGAGCTACTTTTGTGTTCCCTAGCAATACTTTAATGTTAACTCTAATCCTAACCCTAACCCTTATTGCAAGGTAACACAAAAGTATTCCGAGGGAACGCAAAAGTAACTAAAAAAACCTACCATGACCCTTAGGGGGCTCCATACATTTCTTTTCTTACTTCATCATTTCTTTTTTTCTTTCACCGATTTGTTTACGTTTGTTTGTCTTTCTTTCTTTCTGATATCCGTCTATCAATTGCAGCTCCTTGTAAGCCACCAGATTTCCTTCAGGGAATGCATATCTATTTTTTTCACATTCATAGAAAGCACATTATTATTTATATATCACTGTATAAAATTCAGAACCCTTCAAAGATGCTATCTAGAACCCTATGATAGTATTTCCCCATCAAAAAGCGTTCCAAAAAATACAAGGACCCATTTATTAGAAGCTAAAAACACTTGTTCAGAAAATTAACCATTAAATGCCCCTTGAAGACCTCTTTTTTTCTAATAGTGCATGGTGAATGAATTAGGCTTTCCATGAGCACAGTGTGTGCACTAGTGCGAAGTGTCCTCGACTGCTAATGCTCTTTAAAAACAAAACTGATATGCTTAAGAGCCAAGAGACGAGGAGCTGAACGAATCAAACACAGAGTGCTCAGAGTAATGCATATTAAATTAGTAATGACTGATTCCAGCCCATCAGAATGAAATCAGTGTGGCGCTCAGTGGAGAAATGTAGATCAGGTTACAGAGAAATGAGAATGGAAAAGGCCGAGATGGAGAACCTCAGCGCCATCTCGAAAAACAAATCCAGCTGATCCGTCAAGACATGTTTGATTTGTGAAGTTGCTTCTTTAGTTTTGCACTGGAGAGGAAAAAAATACTGCATGTCTAAGTGGCCACACACCTGTAATATGTGTACAAGTGTACACAACATTTGAAACAAATGGCTGAACAAATCTCTATTAAAAAATAAATGAATATACAAATCAGATTGGACCTATATTATCATATGAACTGATTATAATGGACAATTCCAACTTTGGAAATCTGAAAATTACATGTCCTATCAGAATCAGACTGGTATCAAAGTGAGAAAATGCAAATGAAACACAGCGAAGGTTTTGCTCTGGCATGCCACTTGGTGTGAACGCAAAATAGAGCTCAGACGATGGAGCGGTGAGTTGTGAAATATTCATGTGGAGAGATATTTTAAGCCTCCTGTATCCCGACAACTGGAAAACTGGAATGCAGTGAGGCTCTGGGAGTGTACTGAGCTCACACACACACACACACACACACACACACACACACACAGAGTTCAGTATCATCTAGATGAGGATCTACTCTGCTACATTTCAAAGCATCATTTACAGAAATATTGTGTATTAGCCTTAAATGTGTTTATGGCCACTTAACTAGAGTAATCAGAGTCATTGTGTTGATGTATCCGTTTTGTGTGTGTGTGTGTGTGTGTGTGTGTGTGTGTGTACTCGGATGGTGCTCTTTAGATGACATCATCGTGTATCAAATTAATAACAAGATCACACAATATATTGTGCTTATACCACAATGCTCAATTCTGATTGGTCAGAAGGTGTTTAATTTTCTATAAAAGCAGCTGTAGTTCTGGCTGCAAAGTCATATAAATGTGCTTATCCTTATGTTATTGTTTCTATGGTAACAACTAACAACTAATTCACATTTTTTGTATGGCGGACGTGTCACATTAGCAGATTTTTTATTTTTTTTGCCCAGGCCTCACTTCTGCGCCCATGGCTCGGGGATCACTCACCTGGGAGGAAGAAGAGTCAGAGACAGAAGGAGAGGGAGGGAGGGGAAGAGAAGCCACGGGCTCGGGGAACTGGCTTCAGGAGAGTCGGACCCCGCTTCTGTGGTGCAGGGATGGGGGGGTTCAGGGAAAAAGGGAAGAATGAGACAGAGGGAGAGAAAGAGAAGGAGGCAGGATGCCTGCCTGCCACCAGAAACACCACCAGATGGTCCTCAGCCAATCAGACTGCTTCCTTCAGCGACACCGGGCGGTGGCACTTGACCCACTCTGCTGTTCCCTCTGGCAACTGTTCCGTCACCACTGTGTCGATGGTCCCCTCAGCATCGCACTCTTCTGCCCTCAACCACCACCAGCAGGCGTCACAGACCTGCTGGGCAAATGCAAGAAGCCAGCTGACCCCCTCCATGGTCAGTGTGGCTGCTGGCAGTGCTGCTCTGGGGTGTGGCCGACCCACTGCAAGATGGCTCGTTTCAAGTCCAGGTACTCCAGCATGTTGGCAGTGGGCTGTGCTGCACTCTGGACCTCCCCAGACAGGAACGGCAGTAGCCAAGCAGCTCGCTGCTCCTCCGGCCTCCTCCACACCTCTGCAGCTCGCTCAAACAGCTCCAAGACGATCCTATGGATCGTCCTGAAGCCCCATCTTTGTGAGGGTGACATGGGGGAAGCCTGTAGCCACAGCGGGAACTGCTGCTGGGGTACCTGCTGACACAATCAGGCTCCAGAGCACTTGACGATCTTCCTGCTGAGCCTGGAACAGGTGCCTGGATGCACTGCTGCTACTCCGTGTGCATGATGACGAGGGCTCGGTGTTGGGTTTGGTGGGTAGTGGTGAGGGCATGGACAAGGTCTGCAAAGAGCGAGGACTCCATGACAGCACTTCAGCACCAGTGTGTCACTTCAGGGGGTTGGGAGACTGAAGGGATGGAGATAGCTGGGTTACTTTGACAGTCGCTTTATTCACTTGACTTTCAAATTTCCAGCTGTTTTATTGCTTCACAGTCTCACTCTGAGACACACACACAAACAGCTCTGTGCTAGATCTTGACTTCTTTCTCTCCACTCTTGGCTCTTTCTCCCCTCTTTTAATCCCTCAGTCATCACTGCAATAGAACACACACACACACTCATCACTCAATCAGTCCCAGATGTAATCACATTGCCACTCACCTCCCACAGCCTCGCTCTCCATTCACGAACCGACGCTCGACCACGCCTCCACCTCCACAACGTTTAATTGCTGATATGGTGATATTTTCTGTTAAGAAATGTTTATCATTGTCAGTCCCCTGTAACAGTCAGAGGTAAAGCTGCAACTTTAAGTTTTCTGACACAGGAAAGTCTTCAGGAAAGGGGAGTTTAAACTTTGCACTTGGTAGTAGTAGAAGTAGTAGTAGTAGTAATAGTAGTAGTTGTTGTTGTTATAGTAGTAGTAGTAGTAGTAGTAGTAGTAGTAGCAGTCATCATGTTTTGTTTAATTGTATTAATGTTGTGCTGCAATAATTAAAGTGGCCTGTAGGTGGTGCTACCAAAACAAATAATAAAATTAAAAAGAAGAATAAAAAAAACCCACAAAATGTAATATCATAAAACCATAATAAAAATATTTTAAGGAATTATTATTTTAATGTGTGCTTATCCATGACTGATTAATATAACTTTATATGATACATAAATAATATGCTACAGTAATATGTGTAAATATATACTATTCATTCAATTATTCATTTGATTATTTTGAAAGAAAATGCTTGAAATACTAAATTGATTGTTTGTTGCTTGGGAAAAGTGTTTAAATCTACAGTTATGGTTAATAATAAGATGACATGAATAAAATAAAATGATGTATGATAGATTAGTCCAAACTCTCTAGAAGCACTTTTCTTACACAGTTATCAAAAATGTCCTGTTTTCTGGAAACTTTGTGTACTATGCTGAACTTATACATACATAGTAGACTATTGTTAGTACATGTTTGTAGAATTTACATTGTTATTCAAACCATTTTAGAACACTGGTAGTTTGCTTGTCAGTTGGTATTACAGTGTGTGTGCGTGTATGTGTGTGTGAGACTTGGCTTCGGAGTCTATGATGGGGCAGGGCTCCCTCGACATAGGGGATACCAGCATGGCACGTGAACAGCATGCACGCACACACACACACACACACACACACACAGTGGGACACATCCTGTGACATCTGCGGCCTTAAACTCACACCTCCTGTCTCTCTCTCTCTCTCTCTCTCACACACACACACAGATTTGTTTTTTTCATTTAATTTATTTAAAGGTGCCATAGAATCCATTTATTCTGTGTTTTAAATTGTTCTCTGATGTCTTGGTTGGGGCGAAAAATGCCCAGATGCGGTTTTACACGCCCATTTACACCCCTATGATTTGGCCCTAGAATGATACAAGCTGTATTCCCTTTTTGTAGTGGACTCATTAACATGTTGATGAGCTCTGCTCTGATTGGCTGGTTTGCAGCAGGTGTGCATCATTAGGGCATGATCGTGGACATGGCTGCTGCGGTGAGCTCTGGGAAATACAGTCTGGAAATGTGACCCAGAAGTGCCACTCGTAAGCGCCGTCCGGCGCCAACATGACAGTAGATTTATATGACATCACAGAGGCTATTTCTTTGAATGGGACAAAGGCAGAAAAAGAAAATGTATCCACTGTGTACATAAGCTAGGTCGTTATACTGTCTAGCTAGCTATGCTAGCTACTTGGAGCTTGCTAGTAGCTAACGTTACCCATACAGTACTAGCTACTTGCTTTTGATCTCGACACCATCACAAAGTAAAGTTGTTAGCTAACTGAAACTTTCAATTTAAGATGATCTGGCTTCAACCATCAAAAAATGGATAAAATCACACAGCATGGCTAGCTACTTACCTCCGCCTTTGGTTTTCTCGGGTCGCGGTCCGCTCTGTGCAGTGAAAAGTTTCATTTAACCACGTCTCACTGGAGCGAAAAGCAGATGTAGTTGAAAAGCCCTTTGTCGTTCTCTGTCGTTCTTGTCCAGCAGTTTCAATTCGTCCATTTTGTTGCTGAGTGAGCGCATATTGGAGACAAGTATGCCGGGGAGTGCCGGTTGAAAGCCACATTCGAAGTCACGTGAACTTCGAACTTTGAACTACGGTTGTAAAAAGTGGTTATTTGAGCTACTGTAGCCTTCCTGTTAGCTCTACCCAGTCTGGCTGTTCTCTGAGCTCTCTCATCAGCATCTGCATCAACAGAAATGCTAGACATGTTTTTTTTGTTTTTGTTTTTCACACCATTCTATGCATGCTAGAGACTGTTGTGTGTGAAAATCCCAGTTTCTGAAATACTCAAAGCTGACCATATGGACAAATACACATGCAAAGTCACTGAGGTCACAATGAATACTTTATTAGAAGTAGGTGCACTTGGAGGGTAAACCCTTCCAACCTTTAGATAAAATACTCATAGACAGTGCTAGTATTAACTGTAAAACCTAAAAAATGATGTTCCTAAAGTGCATAATTAGAGTGGTAGGGATGTTACCCTTCTCTGATTAGATCATATTATATTATTCTTTGGTTAGACTTTCAAATATTTAAGGATTTCAAATACTAAATAACAAAAAATGTTAAAATATAGGGTGTTCAAAAACTGTTGACTAAAGCAAGAATTATAAGGTACTACCTGTGTTTTAGCAAAAAATGTGTTAATTATATAAATATGGTAAATAAATAAATAAATAAATAAATGCCACAGGCTTAAACATTGTTAATATATAAAATAATCACTGAATTTTCATATACAACATTAATAATAATAATAATAATAATAATAATAATAATAATAATAATAAACAAAAAAATTAGAAACACTAAAATAATGAAGATAGGTAAGAATGCCTGATTAGTGCCACCTTTAGCATTTATCCATCAAGGTCCTTCACTTTAAGGCCAGCACCAACGGTCACCCATCCCCATTTGTAATGCACGATAACAGATTGTATTGCTTGGAACACATGTTGTTCTCTGATTAGTGCAGTGTTTAGAGTCACACGTTGTTTGCAGGGGGTCAGAATACATCCACTGTTTGCCTAACGGTGTGTCTGACAGGGACAGCAGTGAAGGTCGTTCACCTGAATTTCACCTGCTGTGTTGTGCTGTCCACCTCATTAACGGTTCCAACGCCTTTAATTGTGTATGTGTGTGTACAGAGGGAGAAAGTGATATGTGATAAGTTTGGATCAGTGACATTTCTTAATAACCTCGCCTGCCATTCACCCATGAAAAACACACACTGGAATTGGAAGGAGCTGGAACTGCTCTGAAACACAACACAATGCAACAAAACACAACACACACGCATGCACGCACACGCACGCACGCGTGCACACACACACATACATACACACACACACACGATTTATGATAGGCAGGTCTTCCTGAGGCTGTATAGAGGAATATGGTATATGTCCAGCAGTGTGAATACACTACAGAGGCCACTGCAGAGGCCACACCTCCTTCACTTGGACTAATAGGTGCAGAGGCCACACCTCCTTAACTTGGACTGACAGGTGCAGAGGCCACACCTCCTTTACCTTCACTTGGACTGACAGGTGCAGAGGCCACACATCCTTAGCTTGGACTGACAGGTGCAGAGGCCACACCTCCTTCACTGCAATTGACATATGCTGCCCCTTCCACTGGGACTGACAGGCACAAGGGCCACACGTCCTTCATTGGGACTGACAGGCTCAGAAGCCACACCTCCTTCACTGGGACTGACAGGTTCAGAGGCCACACCTCCTTCATTGGGACTGACAGGTTCAGAATCCATGCCTCCTTCACTGGACTGACAGGTTCAGAGGCCACGCCTCCTTCACTGAGACTGACAGGTTCAGAGGCCATGCCTCCCTCATTAGGACTGATGGATAATGAGGCCACACCTCCTTCATTGGGACTGACAGGTTCAGAGACCACACCTCTTTCACTGGGACTGATGAATAACGAGGCCACACCTCCTTCATTGGGACTGACAGGTGCAGAGGCCATACCTCCACTGGGACTGACAGGTACAAAGACCACACCCCTTTACAAGGACTGACAAATTTAAGAGGTCATGCCTCCTTCACTGAAAGTGACACCTGACCTTATGCCACTTTCACTGAAAGAATGAAATAAAATAAAATAAAATAAAATAAAATAAAACAGTACCATTCATATATAAATTTAAAAGATTAAAGCCTTTGTGATACATGAAAAAAAGCATAAGTAATTAATTATAAATTAACTATAATGTATGAAAATTACTCCAAACATGTCATAAGACCTAAGAATGATGAATAGATGAATTAGATGCATGCATTTTAATCTGCATTTAAAGCACCTACAGTATAAAGCTATAGAGTGTTCCTGAACACATTTCCATTTTCCACTATGTATTGTGCTCTTTAGATAATGTGTGTCCTGTCTCAGTGTTTCTCAGGCATGTAAGTAAATGTTTCCACTCTGAGGTTTCTTTAGTGGAGTGTAACTGATCTCATCAGTGCTGGTGTTAGGTGATGGACCATGATCCTGAGCTTTGGCTTACCACTGATTTCAGATCTAATATTTCAGCTCTGCTTCAGGGCAACAAACCCTAGACTCCCATCCATCGTTTAACCCCTAGTTCTGTTAGAGTCAAAATCGCTATCCAAACGGTGCTACTGAAATTGTAGCTTGTGAAGCTTCAAGCTCCTCATGATCGAAAGTAGCTGAGCTAGGTATACTACAAGCTAATAAGAAAACCTAGTTAAGTACACTGAAGCTAGTTTGAAAAACCAAGGAAAATCAGCTGTGATGTTTTCGTTATTGTGTGGCTACTTAATTGTTCCAAATAAAATTCACATGGTGTATACAAAATACAAGTATGACAAGTATTCACTTTTTTAAATATCTAGCTAGCTACTTTTGTCATGCTCCACAGCTACTTGGTGAAAAAAGTAGCCAGTTACTGGAAAAGCTACACGCTACTGCCATGCTACTAAATGTAGTTAAGGTAGTAGTATTGCTACTTGTACCTAGCCACTCCATAATCCTGTTTACATTTATTGTCCCCTACGTACCAACCACAAATCCTTGTTTCTGACATGATTTGACAAAGCTAATGTTGCTAGCAAGTTAATTTTTGGAAATACATGCTAGTGTTAAATACTGTCATTTGATGTGAGTACATAAAGATTTGGATAAGCAATTGAGTAGACCTCCATTACTATTTAGCTACATTATCCTTGTACACTATAAGAGGGTTATAAATGTGTTTGCTCTTTCCGTTTTTGTGGTTACTTTTTTAAATAAATTTCTAATTTACTGTGTTAGCGTTCATGTCTGAAGTTTGGGGTTTGAGGTGTGTGTGTGTGTGTGTGCGTGCGTGCATGTGCGCACGCGCATGCTCTACTCTATACGTCATCTCTAGTTTCTCCCCAGCATAAGGTTACTCAATACGGGCTTTAATAGATTAAAGCCACTCTGAGCCCAAATGGAGACCAGGTCAGAAACAGCGACTCATCCCACACCAAACACTGGCACACACCTGTAGACCCTCATTCAGGTGAGCTAGGCGTGTGTATGAGGAGCTAGGAGAGCGTAAATACGTGTGTGTTTGGATGTCTATTTTTGTATTGGCAAACTGTGAGAAATTCTAGCTTGATGTTACTTAATTTGAATAATGAGTGTGTGTGTGTGTGTGTGTGTGTGTGTGTGTGAGAGAGAGAGAGAGAGAGAGAGAGAGAGAGAGAGAGAGAGAGACCAGATGTCTCTAAAAGAATGGGAATATCTGTTTTGACCTTGTGGGGACATTTGGTTGGTCCCCATGAAGAAAACTATTTTTTGTTTGTTTGTTTTTGTTGTTGTTGTTGTTTTGAAAAACTATGGCTTTTATTAAAAAGAAAAGAGCCAAAAGGTTTACATTTGGTTACGGAGGTTAAGAGTAGGGTTAGATTTAAATGTAGATTAATAATTATGCAAAAAGACAAGTACACCAAGATAATGTGTGTGTGTGTGTGTGTTTCAGTTTATATATATATTTTTTAATTTGTAGATATGAATTTAACTTTAACATGGAACATACAGTAGTATCATATCTTTCCTGTATAAGAATGTCTCTCTGAATGAGTGACTTCTTACAGCAACCTCATCCCTAAATTAATTACTGTATAGTTTACAGTGCATTAACAGCTGCTTACAGCTGTGCATATACAGAAGCTAAATTCACAGTGCTGGCTAAAATCAGGCAAAGCAAAACTAGACTAGAAAACCACCCTCACTGAAACTGTAAACCAGAAACTAGGACAAGGAACATGAAAACAAGGTTCACGGTAACATGACTTAGTAATGCAGTTAGACTGTGACAAACAGAAGTGACAAGATCTGAAAACACCCACTAAAAAGTTTGACAGAGATCGGGTTCTGAGTAACACTGGAGTAGGTGAATCTGATTAGCTGAATCAGATAGGGTCAGAGGCTGAGATGGACATGGCACAGGGCAAAGGGCAGGAGCATGGACTGGGGGGAAGCAAGAACAGGAACAGAGACCATGAGAGAGGTATATTGTTGAAGGCTTACAGTTTTGCTGCAACACTGCTCTTTCAACACGTTAACCAGGAATACCAGGGTCACTGGATGTTGAGTTTTGGAGAACAAAGATTTTGGGAGGAAAGACAGAGGCCACTGGAACACTGACTGGGACTTCAGAGACACTTAGAGGGTGATGCTATGATGGGGTTCAAGGACCACTGGGAGGAGATGCTGGAAGCACTGGGCAATTGGGAGGCAAGGCTTGGGCCAGAAGACCATTGACTAGGACCTCAGGAGAATTGTGTAGGCAATGCTGGGATCTTGGGCTCGAGGTTGAGACAACAGGACCATAGCAGAAGCCCTTGGTAATTGGGAAGTGAGGCTGGGACCACAGGACTGTTGAGAGGCAAAGTTGAGATCACAAGACCATTGGGAGGGGAGTCTGGGCTACCAGGGATACAGCTGTTAATAACATAGGTTGGGAAGTGTGACTTCTTCTCTTTAATTTGACTGTTCATCCTTACCTCAGGTTGTCCCTCCTCTTATTTCTGGTCTGTGATATCTGGTATTTGGATATAGAGATTAGTAGCTTTAATGGGATAATTTTACTATTAATTTGTATGAATTTATGTTGATTTGTATGCACTAGCATTAATTTTATGTTGATTTGTAAAAGTTAATGTTGATTGGTAAAAACTAATGTTTAGCTCTCTTACTCTTGCAACTGCCGGATTCAGTAAGAAGCTTTTCTTTTGCATGTGCAAAGGCATTTCAAGACCTTCCAACAGTCACATAGTGATATATGACAGTATTTGCAATATATTCTATTATACAACCATCTTCATCTTTTTTCTTCTTGATTTATAACTTGTCAGACCACAGGTATAGTGCTGGGAATGGCTAACATGTCCTTTCATGTCTTCAACCTTAGTGAGTGCACTATTTTGTAAAACGCTCCTTCCGTGAGCAGATATCCTGTCCCAAAAGCACGGAAAAATTTGCCACCAGCAGCCACGTCACCTGTGCCTGTGGTTTTGGTGTATCTGAACAATTTGCCAACTGAGAACTGTGATCCAGCAGTCCAGGGAACATTTTTAAAAGCAAGAGCTCTTAGCTGATGGCTCCTGTAAGCCCTTAGGTAAAAGCTGTTTCACAAATGATCTGACCCCCCTCAGCTGGATCAGGTGCATTGGCTTATTTCCAAAATACAATTTTTGCAGGAACTAATAGTCAGTGGCAAGTCCCCATCTATACTAAAGATGCATGCACCACAGTACTGAGGATATTAATATCCTTTCCAAAAGCAGACAGGTTCCTCCATCCACCACAATTCCCTAAAAACCTATAGGATGAGCCTATGCAAAATACAGACTGGAAGGGGCATCTCTGAAAGCCTTTTGCTAGTGATCACTTCAGCAAGAAGAGAACTGCTAAGTTTACCTTACATGCATTGTTGACCAGATGAATCTGAGTTGTATCACCCAATGGGAATGTTCCATGAAGGGAAGTCTATAGGATGTTCCTTGCTGTGCTTGATACGAGCCCTATAGTGTTAAACCTCAGGCCTCAGACCAACTGTCTGCCAGGGAGAAAAGAGAAGGGGTGGTATGTTGTCTAAACAGAGGCTGGGTCACTGGTGGACATCTTCACCATGTCCTTTAGATAGGCTGGAATCCTAGCTCCTTCCTAGCTGACATTCCACTCTATAAGGAGTAGGTCCTCCTCCAAGGCATTAATTAGAGCCACTTGAGGAAGTCTGTGCTGCTCAGTGTGGTGTGAGTGTGGCATTTGTCTCCTAAGGTGTGTTCATTCTGAGATGTGTCATTATCTTTTGACATTTTTGCATACATTATCTAGGTTATTTTGGCAGTTACAAAGGGTGAAATAGAATGCTAGTTACATAAATAACCTGTGCTTTTAATAACCCTGGATAACCACCAGCATTTCTTGTTATTCAGAACTGGTGCCAACCTGACAAGAAGACAGGAAGATTCCAGGGAAATATGGCTCTATGACAGCAATACTTATTGCACACACTGCATCAAATCTTGACTACTTGACTACTTGACTACTTTGTTGGAAGGTCCCAGCATGTGTGCAAACAAAAAGTTATCCATGTGATTCTCTTGCTAACTCTCTATTCTATCTCTCTTTCTCTTTCTGCCCTCCCTTCTTCTTTACAGCTTCTAAATCTATAGGGTTTGGGTCATGATTATTTGACTTTGTTGCATCTGGATGGATATCTCTTGGTGTCACATGGCAACACCAGAGGAATGACAATTTACTTAGCATACTTGTGAGTCTGCCTGAACTGCTAACATGATCATACCCAAGTCAAGTTTTAGACACAGTTCATAGTCTTCTGTGCTTCTACTTTACAGAGAACCATTTCTAATTAACATTATGATGTCTTATATGCCAAGACACACCCGTTCAGTTTTTGCACCCCCATAAACACTAAAACCTCTCTTTTCTTTAATTTGTAGGACTTAACACTTCAAAACTCCCTCAGTGTGATGACTGTTGCTGTGAAGCTCAATGCTGAAGTCCCAGCTAGGAATTTGAGCTGTAATTTAGCTCCCTTGGAGGTCTGATCTCTGTCGTCAAGTTCACAGATGACTGTCCAAGCTGAGAGGATGGAGGTGGCATTAGTTGACTTTGAGAAGTTAGAGAACATGAAAAGTAATTTAGATGACCCAAATTACTCCAATGACAAAGAAGCTTTGACTGTAGATATGCCAGAAAAAGGGCTGGTCTCCAATGTCAACCATGCCACATGTGCCCCTAATATCCCTTCCTACCAAGAGAAAAGTCAGATTATGAGGGAGCCACAGTCCCCCTCCATACAACTCCCAACAACAAGGGGGCGTCCTAGCTGTGCTAGCCTGATATCCAACTGGAAACATTTATTAAACATGGAAGGATCTCAGAGTGATAGCATATTCAACAAGCTGGCCAAAGAATGCTATGAAGATCTGTTTGTGGACAAGAAAGACATTGAGGATGGTGAGCAGAAAGTCATTATCAACATTGCTGGTCTTCGTTTTGAAACACGACTCAAGACCTTGGACCAGTTTCCTGATACTTTGCTGGGAGATCCCTTAAAAAGAATGGACTACTTTGATCCAATGAGGAATGAATATTTCTTTGATCGTAATCGTCCAAGCTTTGATGGAATTCTGTACTATTACCAGTCAGGTGGAAAGATCCGCAGACCTGCAAATGTTCCCTTAGATGTTTTTGCAGATGAGATAAATTTCTATGAGCTGGGAAGTGTAGCCTTGGAGCAGTTCCGTGAGGAAGAAGGCTTTATCAAAGAACCTGAGGTCCCTCTACCATCCAATGAGATCTACAGACAGTTCTGGTTGCTCTTTGAGTACCCTGAGAGCTCCAATGCAGCTCGTGGAGTTGCTCTGGTCTCACTTATGGTGATTATTGTCTCCATTATCATATTTTGTATGGAGACCCTTCCTGAGTTTCATGATGACTTTGAGGTCTTTCAAGCCAAGGGGCTTCCAATCAATCATACAAAGGATGCTGAATTTCCTTCAATCTCTTCACCAAGTGCCACTTCCAAAACCATTAGCACTACATTCACTGACCCTTTCTTCATCATTGAGACTGCCTGCATCTTCTGGTTTGTCTTTGAGATTGTTGTTCGCTTCCTGGTTTGCCCAAGCAAATGCAAGTTCTTTAACAACATCATGAATGTTATTGACATCACCTCAATCATCCCGTATTTTGTCACTGTTGTAACCGAACTGGCAACAGTGACCAATACTACTGGAGGACAGAACATGTCCCTGGCCATTCTTCGAATAATCAGGTTAGTGAGAGTCTTCAGGATCTTCAAGCTGTCACGTCACTCCAAAGGTCTTCAGATTTTGGGTCAGACACTCAAGGCCAGCATGAGGGAGCTGGGCTTGCTCATCTTCTTTCTCTTCATTGGAGTAATACTCTTCTCCAGTGCCATCTACTTCGTTGAGGTGGATGACCCCAACACACAGTTCAGTAGCATCCCCGATGGATTCTGGTGGGCCGTTGTCACCATGACTACAGTGGGATATGGAGACATGTGTCCCATTACACTGGGAGGGAAAATAGTCGGCACTCTGTGCGCTATTGCTGGGGTTTTGACCATTGCGCTGCCTGTGCCTGTCATTGTGTCCAATTTCAACTATTTCTACCACCGGGAGACGGAGCAGGAGGACAAGAATCTGACATCTGAAGATTCTGAAAAATTAGTGAGTGTCACAAAACATGGTAGCAACTCATCCCTGAATAGGATAAATGAAAACTCTGAAGGTAGAAAAGCAAAAGACTAAAACATGCTGACTTTTGTGCTAGAACATTTCAGTTAGTACTATTTTTGGCTGGTCTCTGAAAAACTTTGAATGTATTTTGAATAATCTGTGGCGGGATTTAATGAATGCTCATTCAGTGGTTTCAGATTTTAGGCTCACACACCAAAAACACTTCATAATCCCATAAAGATGCTACCTCATGATGCCATTATCTGCAATTCCTAACAAAATACCATATATAATTAGTCAGAGTGCAACAAAATATAGGTATATATAATTGTATGCTTGTTAGAAAACAATTAAAATTTAAGCACTGTGAAACAAACCTGATAGATTTATAAAAATCTAATATTTACTTGCCATTGTACTACATCAGTGATTCAGCACTTTGCAAGTCTTGGCTTTGTTCACATTACAAGCTTTTTTTCACAATACAGGTTTTGTTCTCAGATTGCATCTGTCTATGTTGACGGTTCACGTTTGTCACAACTGACTCATATCTGTCTTATTTGAATGCACCTGTCCCCATGCCCTGTATACACACTACTCTGTTTGGGTAGATTCCTTCCAGTTTTGCTTGAATCAATTCCCCAAATATCAAGTACGTCACAAATTTCCCCATCCTTCCACAGAATATTGTCACTGTTGTAGGTGTTCTCTGTTGCTGTTTTGGTTCCCTGCCGATACTAGAAGATGATGACGACAGCGATATGCGCCTGTGCCTTGGAAAACCCGTTCATCATTACAATATGACAGTTTTCATTTACGTTGCATGGTCACATATCTGTATCCAATCTAGGACCACATATGAAAGTGGCTCAAGTCTGATTTGAAAAGATCAGATTTTTGTGTCCACACAGTCCTGAAAAAATCTGATTGGATTTGTGTCACTTCAACCTGGTAATGTGAACTCAGCCTGTGAATCATACTTTACTGAGGATATTTTAAACAGCTCTTATACGAGGTGCGATCAAAAAGGTCCATCATAAAGTCGCAAATGTGCATGTGCATGTTGTTACAAAAACGCATGTGACACAGGTCCTGATTTTGATAATGCGATGTCATGCGGCATACTGACTCACGAAAGTTACTGCTCACTCCTGCTGCATATGCATGACCGTGTCGCACTCTGTTTGTTCACAGCAGGAACAGTCTCTGAACTTTTTGATCACACCTTGTATATATGGTCATTTTATAAGGTAATATCAGGATGACTACAGTTTCCCACACTTACCTCTGCAATACAGAGGACCACAGCAGGCAAAATGTAATACCTTTATGTTCATCTGTCATGGAAACAGAAAAAAATCATATGTAAATAAATCTGTAAAAAAAAAAAAAAAAAAAGTAAATGTATTCATTGACTTCCCTTTATTTTCATCTTGCTGAATTATACTGGCCGCCATCTTAAGGGCTAGACCACGACTTTTATTGTATACGTCTCAGCTTGAATTGCATACTCGTTGAATTCTATACTCATTGTATACTTCAGGAAGACAACGTACTCGCAATGCATTGCTACAGCATGACAGAAAATGAAGCCATTTATAAATACAATAAAATACTTTGTGATTTTAAAATCTAACATTTGATTGTCAGTGCTTAGAAAGGGTTTTATGTAGCCGGCTTCTGTACACGGCAGCTGATGGAACTTCCTTAGTTTATATTGAAATCAATTTAGAATATTAGAAGGGTACACGGTATAGTGCATACCTCCGCCAAGCCACATATTATCAACATCAAAATAAAATTACTTGAACCTAGGATAATACTAAAGTTGTACACCAAATTTCATCAAAATCCGTTTACTACTTTTTAAGTTACGTTGGGAACAGACAAAAAAATCCTGGATCCACATACAT
>JAOTRR010000020.1:3201262-3213017 GCA_028570945.1 Gogo arcuatus | reverse complement strand
TAATAATAATAATAATAATAATAATAATAATAATAATAATAATAATAATATAGCACTTTGAGTCGGCAATTCCAAAGTGCTTTACATAAAAGATTAAAAATTAGAGAAAGAATAATACAATCTGCAATTGTATAAGGATTGTAGGACAATAACCTGAAAATAAAAGAGAAAAAAAAATTAAAGGCAAAACAAGGAGAATAACCTTATTTTCTTCTTTTTATGTCTTTTTTTCCTCATTTTTTGCTTTCCTACCCTTTTGTAATTGTTTTCTTTTTCTTTTCTTCATCTCTTAGGGGCTTTAAATGTCCTGTGATGAGGCGTCGTGGCTGCGGGTTCATAAAAAAACAATCTACAATTGATAAAGCAAAAACTAAAAGCCCAAAAGATTTGTTTGTTAAATGACAGTTAACTATGAATAAACCAGGTTGAACAGGTATGACTTTAACTTGGATATAATCTGTATCAGAAACTCAATAATGTCCAAAATATCATCTATAAATGTTTTAAAAGTCTCTGTGCCTCCCAGGATCACCATCTCGACATGTGGAGTCTCTCCTCTGACACGTATGATGAACTGCTGCTGGACTAACACCGTCTCTCTCTCTCTCTCTCTCTCTCTCTCTCTCTCTCTCTGTTTCTGTGTGTGTTTCATTTCCACCATCTTCTGCACCTTCAATCCATCTCCATGATGTGAAGAAGACTGCAGAGCATCTATTACTGTTTGTAGACTAATTATACAGTCTCGTTCTAGTATTTCATGCCAGAGAAGGTCATTGCCCAGAAGGATCCGGACCCTAATTAAAGCATCTGAAACCTGGAACTGTCTTGCCGTTATGCATGTCTCTCCCAATTTCCCATCTCATTAATTAACATGATGCAGATGCGGGCCTGGACTTCCTGACAGGGTAGAAACAATGAAGAACGTTGCTCCTTCGCTGATGAAAGGCAACATATCACGTTTCAGCCTTTTATCGCCTTGATTAACGGCCTGAGCCACTCGCACTGCACCTGTAAGATGTGACCTGGGCCATCTCAATGAGAGGTTCTGGAAAGAAAGAACGACTCGGTCGATCTGGCCAAAAACGGTCCGAACAAAACATGTGGACTTGATATCAAAGATGGATGGAGCGCACCAGCACTTTTTACCATCCATCAGAGAAAACAAGAAACATGGGGAGAGAAAACTTTCCATTGTGAATCACTGTTCTGCAGCTGGTAATTCTTTCTTTCTTTCTTTCTTTCTTTCTTTCTTTCTTTCTTTCTTTTAAGTGTGTGTGGACAAGGTCAGGTTTCTCAGGGTTGTTTTCCAGATGTTTTTCTACCTTCTGCCAAGTTCTTTCTGTCTTTAGGAACAGACAGCTCAGGATAGACACCTTACCCATCATGCTTTGTGTTAGCCTTTGTGAAATGTAGTCACTGGAAGAATGCTACTTTAGTTTTGGAATGGAGCTACGTAGCTCACGTAGCTTGATAAGTAAGTGAAGTATATAGCCACATATGATTTGGTTCATTTGTTTCTATGTGCATTTTGTACAATGCTAAATGTACCAAACTGTACTGTTCCTTGTCACTGATGTGGTAAGGGTACTTGGGAACCCTTAAATTATTTTAAAGGTATAACGATCCATACTAAAAGTACAACACGTGTACGCTTAATGGTTCCATCACAGCAACAAGGAAAAGTACTGCTTTAAACCTTTATTTCAAAAAGTGCATAATCTTCCTGTACTCATTAGCTACATTAGCTTAACTCCAGTGCCAAACTAAAGACAAGCTAATTTCATATAGCCTAATGTTCTGGCTGATCGACAACAATTTTGTAGTGAGGTAGACATTGCGTGCATTTTATTTTTCTATAAACTGTTATATTATTATTATTATTATTATTATTATTATTATTATTATTATTTTCAAAATGCCAGTCACTCTGAACTTGATTGGATTAAAAATTCTCACATCATACTTAGCAGCCAGGAGGAGCGTTGCGTGTGATTTTAATCTAAACCTTCAGCGTGTGTCAGTTCCCCGGGAGCCGCGTGTGAGCCTGCAAGCCATTGCGAATATAACCAAACTGCAACATTACTTCATTTATGTCCCAAAGGGAACTCATAACCAGGACCACCAAGCATGAGAGGATAAATGGAGAGGTCTGAAAATATTCATTGCCGAGACTTTGATACTCTTTTATTTATTTCTTTTGTCAGAGTGTCAGGCACGGCGAGGTGAAAAGCTAATTTGCACGGCAGGGTGTCTGGAAAACGTCTTATGGAAAACAGGAGCGCGGGAGCACATGCCGGACTGAACACCGATGCTTTATACTGACACGGTGGCATCGAGTACACTGAAGACAAACCTGTAAAACTGCGGGGAGGATTCTGACTCAAACAAATCCAATATCACACACAAGAGCTGCTATTCATCAACATGTAGTGTTACTGAAGTAAAACGTATAGAGTGCAGGTTTGATGGTATTTCCAGCTGTATAGGGTTTATAGGAATCACATTGTATTTTGCTCACTCCTCATTTCAGGGGATCGAAGGTAATCAGACAAAAAAAAGTTACATTACCATAACTTGTCAGCACTAACAAATTCTCATACATATTAACATATAAACTCAACATACTTCATTTACACACACAATGAAGATCTTCAATAAGCATTTTATCCTGGTCAAGGTTGCAGTGGATCCAGAGTCTATTCCAGGAACTCTGAGCATGAGGTCGGAATACACCCTGCATGGCACGCCTTTGGATTCGGTAGGAAACAACTGGAAACCCAAGTAGAGCATGGGAGAACATGCGAAACTCCTGACCGACAGTAACTCAACCTTAGGATTGTACCATGGACCTTGCTGCACCACCACCCCACCCATATAGCATACAGAGCATCTGATATCTTTTGTACACTTTTCTGGCCTCAAGCTTCAGAATCTTGAAGGTCATGGAGTCTTTGTGCTCTACCATGAAGCTGGAATTGTTCCGATATGCCTCCCACAGCATGACACAGACACCATTTTGTTCTTTAATTTGTCATCTGTATGTACAGTAAATACCAAACACTCCCTTCTTCCTACATTTTTAGATAAGCAGGTCACTTCGAATGGTTAATAATTCTGGCTTTCTAAAGGGGATCTATGTACAGTATACAGTACAACCTTTAATGGTTCCTTTAGCAGGACAATCTGAAGAATGCTTTTGGTTGCTATAGATTTGACCTTTTTTTCCCCCAAAGGTGTACTTACAAACATACAAATACTTAAGTAAGGCCACGCCCTCATTCCCATTCATGGACTTCAAGACAGACTCAATAATTGTATTCCCAATTTTAACCTAATATTTTCTCTTTTTTAAAAAGATCCTTCCTGAAATCCTTTCGTAAGCATTCATTTCATGTCAACATTAATCCAATGTGCTTCAGCTGAATTACATCACTGTTCAATTACTCATAGATTTCAGTGCAGCCATTTTTCACAGGCTGTGCTGTCTGCTTACTGTAAGCATGACATGAAACTGCAAGCTACACTGAACATCAGGATTCTAGGGATTATAAAAAATAAGTAATGAAGTAACTAAAGAAATACAGAAGGAAGGAAGAAACGAAGCAGCTGATGTATAAAGATTTTTAGACAAATTACGACACTATGATCCTCAGCAGATTGATGATTTTAATGACTGCACATTAATCAAAATATCCAGGGTGAAAAATAGACTCAAAAACCCCAACAGTGACACAACATTTAAAACAAAACTGCCTTTTTCCATAGAAATAGTCATTCATATCCATCAGGATTCTATTGACAGCTTGTTTTATTTGAGTCTATTCCATTGAGTGGTAATTCATATTTCTTCTTTTCTTCCTTTCATAACATCTGCTGCTGTTTTTATTGAAATAATTACAATCTAATGCAAACCACATTTGGTTTTGCAGCCAGAAATGGGAATTATTTGGATCAAGCTCAAAGAAATGCCCAATGCTCAGTCTGTGAATGACAAGGACCCACTAGTGTGATTCCTAATTGGAATAAAATTAGATGTGTATTTCTCCCTCTGTGTTTTGTTGCTTTATATGTTCTAACCTGATTTAAATAATCGGGTTATTCAGGGAAAAGCTCTTGAAAAATGAAATCTAGCTCCAGAGCTAAAGAAGCAAATGTCAGACACCAAATTTATTTTGTTTGATCCACTACAGAGGATACTGAGTAAATGAAAGAAACATTGTGTGCATTTATACCACAGTGCTGTTAAATTCCCAATTCTTATTGGTCAGAACGTGTTTATTTTTTACCGTTATTGGAAAATAATCAACTTTGGTGCGCTAACGGTAACTCAGCTTCACCACCTGTTCTTTAACCTGTACTGTTCTTTAATATCACACCCCTCATGTGTTTTATTCCTTATTTATTTATTTTTGCTGAAATCTTCCTTCCTGAACCAATGTGTACTGCTTCTCCACTTATTCAAGGTTCTTCTACAGATCTTCTGAATTCTGTGACGTCACACTCATGGCATCATATATGGTCACATGACCTCTGTTGACGTCCAGCGCTGTGATCTAGCATGTAATAACACAACTCATAAGTGGTATATCAGACCTCAACCCCCCCCCCCCCCCCCCCATTTAGGAATGGTTTGTTCCAAACATCCTTTTTCTTCTTCTCATATGTGACATCATGCACAGCGGTTTAAATGTCTCATCATTTATCAGTCATGATGTACCTTGCAGACACGAATTCAGGATTATAAAACACCCAAACAAACACATTCGCTTTGATGTATTCTCGTAGATGATCCAAAATGTCTTGGAGGACTGAACATTTTGAAAGACACAAAAAATTTTTGGAGAGCTATAGAAAGCTGGAGAGGTTGTATAAGACATGAGGACATGAGCAGACTGCTCTGTCAATCGTGTCCAGACACACAGAGTGGAAATAGCTGTCTTTGAAGTGGCTGTGGAGATTTCGCTCCAAAGTGCATACGTATGCTTTAATCCACCGTGCCCTCCCACTGACAGCCTCCGTACTACTGCAGGAGGGGTTTCAGAGAGTCTCCGTGTTCATATGCTTGTTCATACCCACACACACACATTCACCTCTCTACACACACTCGTCTCTGTGCACACACTGAGACAATTTTGGAAATAGATTTGATTTGATTGCAGACATGTCAGTGTTGTAAACTATTGAGCACACACATACATACATACATACATACATACATACATACATACATACATACATATATATATATGGCTCCTATAGTATTTATATACAAATTTTTACTATTATGCAAAAAATGCTAGAAACAAGAAAGCGTAATTACAAAAAGAATAAAAGTTTAAAAAAAAGTGAGATTAACTCCCGTTTTACTTTTAAAAATTGTTATTGTAATATAAATATATTCATTAGTATTAGTGTTAAAAGTTACATTTTAATTCTAATTTTATTTTACATAAGAAATAAGAAAATAAATCATAAATTCATACATTTTTCATAAATACATACTGTTTTCAGCTTTAAAAAAACATATTATAAAGACAGATTTTGCATTTACTTTTTATATATTTTAGTTTCAGTTTTAAATATAATAACTTAGTTTAATTACTTAAATTACTAATACCTTAGTTATTAGTAATTTAGTTATGGGACAGAATTATATTATTAAAATGTGCTAAATTATTAAATAGTTTAGAAAATGAATAAACTAATAAATTAGTTGAGAATCCTAATGAGTGCAGATGTTGTGGGGGGCATTTATTTATTTGTTTGTTTGTTTATTTATTATGGCATGGTTTGGCTTCACTTCTTCTAACTGATCACTTTTATGCTATGATAAAGCATTTCTATCCTGATGGGCATGGTCTCTTTCAGGGTGACTCCACCCCCATGCACAGGACACGAGGGTTCACAAGGATGAAAATTATGTAAATGATATCCCATGGTCTTTACACTCACTAGATCAGACAGTGAGAGTGGCAGCGCTTTCTAATTCCATCATCAAAACACCAACTGAGGGAAAGTCTTTTAGAGAATGGTTCCAGAGAATCTTTGCCAAGGCACATTGATGCTGTTCTGGTGGCTCGTGGTGGCCCAAACACCTTAATAACACGCTTTATATTGGATCTTTTAAAAATGTGTTTGTATTTTGTCAGACATCATTGACCAGGGTATTATTCAGCTTTTACAAATAGATGACCATTTAGCTAAGGCCCTGCTGAAACATTTAAACAAGAATTCCAAGTCCCACACCATCTGAGTCTGAGAGAGAGAGAGAGAGAGAGAGAGAGAATTGTCCTATTTTCAAGTAGGATGGTCATCTATCTGTCAATCACAGGGACATGAGCCAATCAAAGGTGTCTATTAGCTCTTGGACACAATAGCTGTTTTTATCCAAAACAAGCTTTCATTCTGGAAATCTAGACATCCTGTAAATGTCTGGCGATGTTTTCTAAGCTTCTTTGTGCTCAGTGGCTTTCCTGTGAGTCGCAACCATCACACCATGAACAAGAATACAAGAAAACGTTTAATTTTCAAAAGGACTGGGGGTTGAGGGAAAAAATGGACTATTATTGAACGATAAAGAAGAGGAAATTGCAGTATAGATTACAATCCTGTTTTGGAGGACGTTGATGAAGTCTCCATGGAGAGAAACCTCAAGTCCTTTTTAGGTGAATCAAAGTGTGAAGGACGCAGCTGGTCATCAATCCATCAGCTTGGAACTGGTGGACCCAAAACAAACAAGCTGATATACTGTATATATTCCTTTGTCAACTGCAAGGCCATGTCCTACTCAGCCCAAATTCATGAATCCATGTCTCTGATAAGAGCTTTCCAAGTGTTGGACGACGTTTGGTATGGAAACGCCTTGTCTTCCTCAGCTCGTTGATGACAGAGCTTCATTCATCATCGCTAGTGGAACAATCTGAACATTGTTGGCGTGCATTCTGTTTTCACGCCGTTCTTCTATGAATACACACACATACACACTCACACACACATCTCTGCTGATCAGGAGACACAGTTCTGTGCTTCAGATGAGACCACCCTGGAGAGAACGGTGGGATTGACTGAACAAAGCCCGAGATAAAGCTGGCTAATTCATAGCTACACTTTAAAAGGCGCCGGGATGAGGGTTCTCAAAACACACCACGCCTGAACACGCAACGTCACTACACACACCAATAATGGGCGCTGTGTTTCTATCACTCATGACCTTTACAGCATTTATTTTTTTTCCAAATGACTTCAGATCCTGATGCAAAATGTCACATAATGTATGTTTCGCTAAGAAAGACCTCTATCATTCATTCTAACATTTGATCTCTTCCCTCACTTCCTGGTATTTACCCTCCTGTCCCACTGTAAATTGTTCCTAACACTGAGATGATGTCATCAAAAGGCACCTGTTGATCATACACAATCCTGGGGAGACTGGAACACACACTTGCTATTCCGACCACAGCTATCACAGCCTCTCTTCATCCACACCAAAGCTGTTACACCTCATATACTATCTGTCTTCCAGACAGACTTCATGTCTTTGAAGTAATTATAAAATAATTAATAAGTGATTACTAAGTGTGATAAGTGATCACTGTATAAATAACAGAGATGGGCGTGTCTTCACAATGTACACATGGTTATAAATTCCATGTGTACTACGTACACCTCATTTTAATGCAAACTGATTGTTTTGTTCTTTATTATAAGAGCTTGTTGTAGGGGGTGTGGCCACGCAGTAGTAGCTCACATGACCATAACACCATAACATACTGAATATGTAGGTTGTACCTATGATAGGAACTCATTAACTAACTACAACCTGCAGAAGTATCTATTCTCTGGTCATGTTACAGAAGGTCAAATATGGTGTAATCTTCCGAGTGGTATCCACAAGCAGCCCATAATAAGTACTGACATGATGGATTTGGTTTGGGACTAAAATCCAAGAGATACTCTAGTAATAATACATCTTCCCACCTCCCCACAGAGAACTAATGCCCACTGACTAGGGCTGTAGTCATGGGCTCCATCCCAAATCCCATACTGTTCTATTAAGTCAAAAAAAAGTTAAAGTCCCTCCTGTGTCAGGACCTGGTATTCCCAGGCAGTCTACCATCCAAGTACTAACCAGGCCCTTAAGGCACATTGGGTGGTGCCAGTCTCCATTTCTATAGCCCTTGGCCTCTCACCAATTACATAGCTAGGGTTACAGTGGGGGGCTGGTCCTCTGGTAACTGTGAGAGTTTGACTCTCTACTCACATCTATACCTCCCCAGATGGCAGTAGGTACCATTTTTATGAGGGTCTTTGGTATGACCCGACGGCAAGTAGAACTCGCGATCTCCTAGTCAAGAGGCTGACGCACTAAACACTAGGCCAACTTGCGGTCATTCTAGTATATAGCATGTCAGAATAGCAAGCTACGTGTAGTACATGATACACTATAGGGGCAAGTGTCCACATACCTTTGGCTATTACACCCATATGTGTTTCTTCCCCAAACTGTTGCCACAAAGTTGGAAGCAAACAATTATATAGGATGTCTGTGTATGCTGTAGCATAAGAAGCCCAAACCTGTTCCAGCATGACAATGCCCCTGTGCACAAAGTGAGCTCCATCAAGACATGGTTTGCCAAGGTTGGAGTGGAAGAACTTGAGAGGTCTGCATGGAGCCCTGACCTCAACCCCACTGAACACCTTTGGGAGGAATTGTAATGCTGACTGTAATGCTGACTCCCCACAGCCATGCTCTAAAATCTAGTGAAAAGCTTTCCCAGAAGAGTGAAGGTTACCATAACAGCAAAGGGGGATTAGATCTGGAATGGGATGTTCAACAAGCATATATGAGTGTGATAGTCAGGTGTCCACAATCCTTTGGTCATATAGTGTGTCTAGAATGCAGTATTAGTTAAATAGACCTTTCCCAGTGACTATATCCCAAATTATCCAAAGACGTGCATATCAGAGGCTCTTTTTTATGTTCACGTAAGTTGCTACAGAAATTTTGTGATCTGGCAATATTATCTAGAATGACTAGCTGGCCATTATCTAGCACATGTTGTTGTCACTGATGATGTATTGCAAAGAATTAGCATTAGCTACAGTATCACAAATGCGCTCCATTTGTACTGGGAAGTCAGGATATCCAAGATCCCAGACGGAAATGTCAACTGGCACGCCACCTGAAGTCAGACTTCCAACTCGGAAAGTTGGGGGAACCTCACTAACTCCAGCTTCAAAATCCAAGATGGCTGCTCCATGCATCAACAGTGTGACCGCTGTAGTAATATACTGTTTATTAGCATTTCCATCTGATTAAATCAGTCGTATATACAGCACTGTCCAACTTCTATCTGTTGACATGCTGCTATGGTGTTTGTATGTGCAAAATACTGCGTTATCAACTGGTACTGCTAACAATGGCTAACCTGGCTAGAACTATGTTAAATGTTGGTATTGGTTTTCCGACTTTTTATACTGGAACACGGTCAACTCAGGTCTGACGTCATTCCCAGCCTCGACTTCCGACTTCCAAGGTAAATGGAAAACAACGTCAGTGCTCTGGTTCCCTCCACCTCCCAAAAACATGCCAATAGGTGGATTGGCTACACTAAATTGCTCCTAGTTGTGAATGAGTGTGTGTGTGTGGTGCCTTGTGTTAGACTAGTGTCCCATCTGGGGTGTATTCCTGCCTCCTGTATTCCAGTGTCATTGCTGTTGTGCAATTACGTCTAGCCAAAACACAGTTTCAGAAAAAAACCACACATACTAATGTTGGATTGCAAAGAAAAGAACCTGACAAAGTACTGAAAGTCATGCTTGTTTGTTTAAGTATTGAGTATGGAAGCATTAATGAAGCCTTTCTGCACCTTGAATGGTGGGTTAAATAAATGGCCATGCAGCACATCCTCAATAAGAGGCTTTAGGATAAAATTGGTTGCTTATGTTACATAAGTTCTGCCCTCATAAATGGAGCGGAGGTAGATGAGCTCTAAGTGTCTGAAAGGAGATATGGACCGGATCGACCGTGACAAAAAGAGGATGAGCAGAAAAGTAGGTGAAAGGAAAAGAGCGACATTGTTTGCTCTTCCTGCAGTGGTGAAAAGGTGGTGTGGAATAGCATTGTGCTCACACAGACACAGGAAGGACAAGGAGACAATATACACTTCCCCTCCTTCTGTTTTTAAAGCAGCGTCCCTCTTTTCTCCTTTTTTGACGCACCATCAAGCTTCCTCAGGTTTGTCTGCTCTCTTTTGTTGCTGCTCTCTTTTCACCTGAGTTTATGACACATCACACACATACACACACCGGAAAGGGAGGGAATGAGGAAGGAGGGAGGAGAGGAGTGTTGTCTTTCTTTCATGTGTTCCATCTAAAGAGAGGGAGAGAGTCAGATGTCTGGGTGATTAAATGGGATGTTTAGTCTGTGGATACGTCATGGGAGCTGCGTTTTACACTCCACTCTCCCCTCAGGGTGCTGGAAGGATGAACTGAAACACACACTCACACACACATGGCTGGAATTACTTATTATTATTGCTCATCATCATTTTCAGTGAAGCCTGATCCCTCGGATGAGTAACACAGAGCTCTGTTTCCATGTCACTGCGGCTCCAAATGTTTTTGCTTCAAGCGACATGAAGAAATCAAGAACTCTTTATTCGCTAAATATACAGGAAACATGGCACTCAGCATGGGAAGACGCAACATATTAACCATACACTCTTACATCATACCACGTACATTTAATAAGGATGTGCATTGTGTCAGTCTCTCAGTGACTCAATACAGCCTGTAGTGTGTGTTCTTGACAAAACTTAACAGCAGCAAGTCTTTGGCTAGCATTTCAAGCACTTCTATATTATTACAGAGAAATGAAGGTGAAGAAAATCTCCCTTTTATTTCATTAAAGAGTAAGACACCTTTGGAGAAACTGAAATTCCGTAGGTGAAGCTGTTAGCTCTGTTGCTCTCTCAACTCTGTTAGCATCGCATGTACGCCTCACTGTAGTAAAGGACATAATTCAAGTCTGACTGGTGTCTTCATCTTCCTTCCTACATATTGCTTACATGCAAAAGATTGAATGCACTGCATTTGTAGACTGTGGTGCTTAGTTTGTCAGTGGTTCCACATAAAACTGTGTGGTTGGTAATCTAGCAGTGCAGCTCTGGCCCAAAGTAATGTGTTTTAAGGTTCCAGACTCTGATTCAGAAATGATCAACTGGCCTGTGTACAGTTTCTCTAGACCATTAAATCACTGCCAATCAGATTAATCTTAAACTGATTAATTCACAGTTTATTTGCTTATTCAGCCGATGGTTTTACCCAAAGCAACTACAGCTGAAGAGATGGTGCTTAAGGATCTTTCTGATGGACCCAACTGTGGTAATACTGGGATTTAAACTCACAAGCTTCTGATCAGTTGCCCACAGCCTTAACCAATTAGATCACCCACCCCCACTATAACCAATCAGACAACCGCTCCCCCCATTGCCACTGTAACCAATCAGACCACAGCTCCCACACACTGCCACTGTAACCAATCAGACAACACCCCCCACTGCCACTGTAACCAATCAGACCACAACTCCCATCCCCACTGCAGCCAATCAGACCACAGCTCCCAACCCACTGTAACCAATCACACCACAGCTCTGACCCCCACTGTAACCAATCAGACCACAGCTCCCAACCCACTATAACCAATCAGACCACAGCTCCCAACCCACTATAACCAATCAGACCACAGCTCCCA
>JAOTRR010000020.1:3092042-3103719 GCA_028570945.1 Gogo arcuatus | reverse complement strand
GGTAGTGTTAGGGGATGTTGTTTGGGTTTAAGCAACTGTTGGGGTAGGTAGGTAGCATTAGGGGTTGGTGTCGGAGTTTCAGCGAGGCTTTGGGGTTGATGTGTAGTGGTACTGGTTGAGTGTTTTGGTTTCAGCAAGGGGTAGTGGTTGGTGGATAGTGATATTGTTCAGGTGTTTAAGTTTCAGCAAGGGTTAACGAGCGAGTTTTGTGTTTGCCGGTGTGTCAGGTTTCCTGCTGAATGCAGTCCTTCCAGACGCGCTGATTCTCTCCCACACACTTCAGAGTGTGGCGAGGTGTTCAGCATTGATACAGACCATTAGAAGCAGCACAAAAGGATAGGTATGATCCAAATCAACTTAATTCACAGCATAATCATTTCTTCTATATGTTGTGTTTAATATTTGATTTTGGTTTGTTGTTTTTTTTACAGTGTACATGGATGCTACACTTTATATTGCAGTGGGGTTTTTTTTGCTTTTTTTTAATTTACAGGAGGACCAAATCGCTACAACAGCGGCACAGCACACACAGGGGTGAACTGTCTTCATCTGTTTCCTTGAAAGAGCAGAAAAGGACTGTTTTTTTTTATTGTGCCTTGGAATGAAAAGTTCGGTCAGAGGGGTTTTAATCAGAGCTTGATCATATGGGGAAAAAAAATCCTGATAAATAACAAACTATTGCGTGACGAAAATTTGGAAGGGTTTATTTTAAAAACTCTATCTAATCCAAGTTTGTTCAGAGGTATCAGTCCTAATCCACTGATGCTCGTGCTATGTATTTAACTGGGACTGTAGTATGCTCCACCGTAACAATAATTTCTGAACCCAGGCTGCTGGCAGCCAGACAAAGAAAAGGTGAATGAAAGAGACTATAGCTGTGTCTCAAATCTTGAGTTTTTATTGTGAGCTCTGTGAGAGGTTAATATGCAGATGATGTACTAGAACTGCCAGGAAAGGAAGTGTGCTCTATATAGCAGACTATATAGGGAGAAGATAAATTAGAGAGCTTTCAAAATGGCTGACAACACAGTGAGCAAGACTGTTGCAACAAAACAGACGCAAATTAGGAGGGAAGATTTTTGACTGGTCTTTTTTTTTTTCCTTTGCAGACTCAATGATCTATTTGCATTTAGCGCTAAATGTCAGCGTTTGGTTACTTAACGTCAAACACCCAGGTATCAGATAGTCCAGAACAAAGTGTATAGTGTGAGAATAGAGTGCACAGAGCACCATTTGAGAATGAACCTGTAATGAAACCATCAATAATTTTCTGATTTTTGCAAAATACTGTAGTAATAATGTCCCAATTATCGAATCTTGTGAAAACACCAAAATACAATACAGTAACATTGTTTAAACACTGATTTATGATTCAGAATCCATCTTAGTACTGATCTAAAGTGTGTACAGGTCAAAATAGACATGCTGAACTTTAATATCACTATTATTAGTTATGGGAGTGCCTTGGAAAAGTCCTCAGAAGACATGGGCTACTTAGGCAGACTCCTCCCCCAGGGATAGCGTCCATGCTAAAAACACTGTCCTTGGTGATGATCACAGTATATCACAATGATTTTCAGTGCAGAGATTTTGTTTTTGGTGAAAATAATGAAATCTAGCCATATTAAATGAAGCTGCCTTTTTACACTCTGTGTTTTAGTCCTATAGCACTGTTTTTTTTTTTAGATGAATGAATGTTACGATGTCAGGAGAATTAGTAATGTCCTCTGACTGTCTGTACAAAAGCAAACCGATGTTTGAAAGAAAGAACAAACAGACATAAATATGAAAACGGTCCAATGCTCTGAGTGCACAACCGAATATCAGCAGTTATTAAACACTGTGTAATATAAACGTATTATAATGTAATATAGTTCTTCGTAGTACTCAAACTAGGAACATTTTAAAAATCTGTTTTGTTTCTAAACAACATAACTGATCAAACACAAAGCAGCACTTGGTTGTGCACTCAGACCTTTAGACCCTAAATGAGCAAATAAAAAAATAATAATAATAATTACGAGGTGAAGCTTGTTCTCTTCTTAAACTTGCACACAATAAGGAAAAAATAAAGAATAGCAAAAGAATCATTGATGTTTGAAATTTGGATATGTGACAATATTCTTTACCAGGAACTGCATTACAGAACCGTGAATTAACAATAAATTACACTTTTTCCTCAGAAATAAAAAAGGTTTCAGTGTTTTAAAATGATTTTAGCATCTTTATTAAGGAAAGCATGCAATGCAAAAATGACCAGGATGGATTTATTTATAAATCTTTAGTACGAGCGTTTACACAATTTGCTATTCGTGAAAATCCCGCAAATTTAAATTGCATATTTTTTATTACATTTACAGCACTTACACAGAGCGACTTATAGAAGTGCTTTGGAGTCTCCATCAAAAACACATCCTCATGCTAGTTCACTAAGTCAGGGACTAAGAGGAGCATCGAGAATATTATGTGAAAACCAGTCCTTTTATGTTATTGGCAATAATTAAAAAAATATTTTAAAAATTACTAAAGTGAGCCAACACAAACCCATAAATTAAGACAAATACAACTATTCATTCAATGACGACAAAAGAAATGGAGCTGTATAAATGGATGACGGGCCGGCCTGTCTGCTCGTAGCTGTAAGCCGAAAATAAAAGCCTCAGTCGATGGACAAATTTAGGGCTCGCTTATTATTGTTATTATTATTAATAATATTATTATTCAGTATTTTTATTGGTATAGAAGTGAGTCAAAATAACTTCCACTTCTTTTTTTTCAGACGTTACCCTGATCACTCAGGGCTCCCAACTGTCTGCACACATGACCTTTTATGGAGTTTTGTGGGCGTCACTAAATGCAAATGAGCTGTGTCAGGAACACACTTTGCACTTTATAGGTGAACAATATATGTACGCGAGTACGAAGAAAAACAACCTTTCTAAAACTTTTGCAAATCCAGCGAAAAATTTTAATTCAGTTCGGCTTACGCAAACATTTAAACACAACTTTACTACAAGATTTGTAAATGACGCCTAAGGATGGGACGGTGTGATGACGAGGTGGCCTGACACACAGCACAGTTACTGTCACCAGTAGCTGAAGTTGATTATTTTCCACTAACAGCACATCCCCAAAGTGTGCTGTTTATTCCTCTTTTACCACAATTAATCTGCCTAGAATTACAATTGATCTTTATTAAAGAAGACAAGTTGTAAAAATGATATGCTACAGGAAATGAACCAGAATTAAATCAACAGCTTCTGACCAATCAGATTAGAGAATTCAACGGCTCTGTGGTATAATAAATAAGACTGAAAACCAAGTAGTAATAAAATTGATTAAAGATACTTTAAAAACTAGAAGGGCACTCAGTAGAGTGCATACCTCCGCCAAGCCACATATTATCATCGACATCAAAATTAAATCACTTGAACCTAGGATATTACTAAAACTGTCCACCAAATTTCATCAAAATCCGTTCACTATTTTTTGAGTAACATTGGGAACAGACAAAAAAATCTTAGATCCACATACATATCTGGATTTGCATCAAAATCTAATCAATTGGCCCTTGGCTCACCTTTCCTCAAAATTTCATCAAAATCCGTTCACTAGTTTTTTAGTTACGTTGGGAAAAGTCAAACAAACGGAGGCGAAAACATAACCTCCTCCAACAAAGTTGGCGGAGGTAAAAATAATAATAAAGCAACAGTAGAAAAGTGAAAAGAAATGAACTTTAGTCGTATTTTTAATTGTTAAATAATATACTACTTTTTTGTGAAATTTTCTCCTGTGAATTTTGTCAAAGGTATAGAAGAGACTATAAAACTAATTTTATCTAAAATGATATAATAATGCTGTATTTTCCAATATTTTACAGCCACAGAGTGATGTAGCTGTGTTTAATATGAATAAAGTTGGAATAAAGGACTGGTTCATACAGAAATAAAATCTTTACCCCAAAACATAGCTATTTTAGTTTTGCACTGAAGCTACAAGGCTAATGTATCTAACAAGTAAGGGAACAGGATAGCCTCCAATTTAGCATCGTGCAAACATCCCAGGAAAAACGGCCATGGAACGGTGCAACTTTTAGGAAACATCACGTTATTATTTGTTATTATATTATTTCCTATTCTTATTCACGAGAGGTCATTTTTGTCCTGTATCTTACTTTACAAGCACAAATGTCACAAAATCATTTTAAAAGACGATGAAACGTGAAAGAAAGTGGTGGTATGTGAAATGTTCCTGTAACGTTAAGCCTTGCTGATCGCTCCATGCTGGAAAACATGGACCTTTTATTATTTTTTTTCAATCTGAATGTATCACCATGTTATTGTGTTTTTCTGTATCGTCGTTGTGTGTTGTGTCAAAAGCATGTGCTGTACAAAAGCCCAACTTGAAACGCAGATTCATGTTTTTTTAATGCAAACTTCTGAATGTTTATTCCATCCGCAGTGATCATGTCGATTTTTATCCGAAACAAACAAAATAAAAACAAAAAACGGCCCATGTTTTTTTGCGTGATTGATGGGTTGTGGATAAAACAAGTTGTGTGCGTGTGAGAGAATATTATGACCAGTTCAGTCAGGTTCCTGATGAAAGCAGCTCTAAAGCCTCACATTGGAAACATGAAGCTATAATATTATGTAATTAAGCTTACATTAGTTTACAATTTTGAGTTTAACAAGTAGATGCAACAACAGAGTGCCACTAAACACACAATTTAATTTCCCTTTCATGTTATAAGAATGTTAGCAAATTCACAAACATTTAAGCTAGCAAGACAACTTTGCTAACATTAGCAAGTTACCTGACATTGAGGAAGGCGATGATGGAAATCAAATCAACCGATGCAACAATCATAAGTCGATTATTATCGAAAAAGGACAAGAACAAAGAACTAGTGTGTAAAATATCATTCATATTGTTCAACTGATGTGTAAATAATTTAATAGGCTAGCGAGGTGATTTGGTCATAAAACCGATTCTTAGAAGAGAAGAATCATCATCATTTTTATATGTGAGCAAATGCAAAAAGAATCGACCTACAACAATTTGACAACGTATCGTAGCATATTTATTGGTATCGTCAAATATCGTATCATTGACTAAAGAATTTAAATCGTATCGTGTGGAAGCTTGATGTTTCCACCCCGACTAATCACAGAACAGCACCACTGAAATATCGCACTTCAATTTCCCCAAGAACAAAATTTTACCTAATGTTAATGCTAACTACCTCACCAACTAGCTGCAATGCTCGTGTGAGACCAAGCTTTAATATCTAATGCTACGTTGTACAAAAGCTCGTAACTCGGAATTTTAGCCCTTTAAATTAGAGCTTACAGACACACCAGTCGGGTAAAACTATTTAACTGAGTATACAGCTCTCTGATCTGAAATACACTTTCATGTAGGGTTCCATGTTTTTTTTCTCCCCACTTTGCAGTTTGGAAATGGCATAATTCCGAGTTCAGACTTCCCACTTCTGAGTTAATTTGAATACAGCGATAATCGTGTGATGGAAGCAGAATGTTCAGCAGGATTAAGGTTTTGCACACACAAGATCATGGTGATTTATCACCATGGATGAAGTTTCAGTCGGTTTTTCTGGACCCCAGATGGTGCACAGCAATTATACACACTAGGCACATAACGATATATCGTGCTATGATAAATCGTGGTACAAATTTATGACTATTCGAATTGATGAAATAAAAAATGAATCATGACTTATTAGGCTGTGTAATCTCTTAGTTTTTCCTAGCTGTAATTGTATTGTTTAGACAGCAGAGGGTGCAATAACATACGATAGCGGAAATACACGCGACTTCACTGTAGGCGGAAGTAATGCAGCTCTAATGCTCTGAAAACACAAAAAACATCTAAAATGGGAAAGAGCTGTTGTACGATTGTACAAATAGATTTAACAAGAAATCAGAGCTCTCTTTTTTACAGCCTGCTGAAAGCTAAAGTAAAGAGAAGCAAATGGAGGAAGTCCAAATGTTCATAAAAGTTTATTAAAAAAAAGGCCTTTGTTATTAACTTTTTTCATTTTTAATAAAAGGAATATTTTAGTTAATAGTCTATTATATTTTACTCCAACCTTTACAAATGTGGGTAAATAATTATTGTTGGATATTAAGAAAATGAAACAAAAGGTTTTTTTGTTTTTTTTACTTAACAAAAGGAATATTTAAGTTGATAAAGAATAGGAAAATAAATGTTGAAAGTTTTATTACCAAAAATATGCTTCGTTTAATATTTTTTCAAAAACATCATGGGAAAATCGAATAGTGAGCCCAATATCGTGAATAAAATCAAATTGTGAATTGGGTGACAATTCACACACATCCTAAACCAAGCACAGTGAAGAGATACTGAAGCGCAAGCTCTCATCAGTCACTTGTGGTGCAGTGTACAATGCAGTCCAATGATTTATTTTTCATTTATATTTTACACTGATAAACAATTAACATGACAGGAAGGACGCAACTTTATCATTGCTTCTTTTCTTTTAAAATCTTTGCTTACAAGACAGTTCATTAAAACGTACACAGATTTACAAATATACAAGTATGCCCTGAAGAGAAAATGTGTAGGCATCGCTTTTTTCCCCCACTTCTGTCCATCAACCAGAAACCAGACACGCCTTTGTTTCCTTTTGGCTTTTTCATCCGATATGTATTTTCAAATATAACAAATATAACTCCAGCTGGTTCTGGACTATTTCTACTACTTGAGTACGGTATATTAACGCAGGATTGATTTAATTCACTTAGCTAGCTAACTAGCTCGTCGTACCTTCGACTTCAATCATGTTGCTACTATTTATTGTTTAGCCAGCTAAGATAAAGTTAATGTATTTTTCTTGCTAGTTTACAACATGTTGTAGTGTATATAAGTAAGAATAAACATGACAGTTTTGTTAGTAAAACAAATAAAACGTGGACAAGTCACTTGTCTTGTAAGCTAGCTAATGAAAAAGATTTATCATGCTAAAAGATTTACCGTGATTTGAATGTGGAATACCGGCGAATGACTAATCTGTACTAATGCACAAACACAATCTGGCACAAAGTAGTTCACACATTAAACGTGTTCATTTTCACCAAAATGACCAAACGCAAATCTTGCTGCATAGACACTGTAGAAATTTTACACACACAAGCATAGGAGAGTTTAATGAACAGTTCGCACTATGTAACAATCTGAAATAGTGTTATTCTGTTCCATTCCATTCGCAGATATTGACATCACAATCAATTAAAATATTGCTATGATTTCTTTATAATAAAAAAGGCTTTTTTTGGTAATCCTGAATAATAATAATAATAATAATAATAATAATAATAATAATAATAATAATAAAAAATCAAACCCTTATATGGCATCTAATGTTTCCCTCTCATAATAATAACGGAAATTAATCAACCTTCAACACACACACTGTCCATGAGAGGACTACGATTTATGACAGTGACAAAGTAAAAATAATTCTAATTTTTTAAAAAAAAATCACAATTCTAAAATATAGTCTTCACCCCACAAACTATTTCTGATTGTTGTCGACGTTACACCTTTTTTTTCCTGAAAATAAAAGCGGAGATTTTTAAGGACACCACACTGTGGTGAATGTTTTTTTTTTTCAGTTATCAAACACACAACATTTTCCTCAGTGGACTCTTATTACTGAAGAATGTATTATTTAACACTAAGAGAGATGCAGTGTTTGACTGTGTGTGAAATAATCTGATAAGAAAAAAAAAAGAAAAAAATTCTGAATATGCTCCTAACACTCAGTGTTAATTATGGCTCTTGGCTCTGTTAGTTCAGTGTGTGTGTGTGTGTGGGTGGGTGTGTGGTCACATGGGGCGGTCACATGGGGCTGTATTTCCTCTTTTTGGCATCTGGCGTGTCGCTCCTATATTTCATCTACAGACGAGAGATGAAAAAACAAAAAAGAGTCAGGCTTGTTGCTCACAGTGTAGAGCTGCAATTTAAATGTAGACAAAAATATTACGAAAATTAAAACTGTACTTAATTATCCACAGGTATTGGTCTGGGCTCAAAGCCCGGGATCTTATAAAAATAAAAATAAAAATAAATCCTCAGCTCAGACTGGATTCTGCTTCCAAATTAGATGTTTTATTTTCCTCCCGAATTTCCTCACCTGCCAGGTCCCGCCCACTTATCATACGAGAGCTACCAACCAGGGAGGGTGAAGGTGTGTTTCCTGTGAGACACCTGAAGCCATCCAGCCATCTAATCTGTTTAAACTGCTGCTCATACCGCTTCACAGGACAGGATAACACACTCAGAGAAAAGTGCTATCTGCCCTGTTCCGCATACATTGAGCTCATAGATGATTGACTAGTGTTCGCTGTGATTGGCATGCCCTCGCTCCCCTGCCATCGCTCGAACTCACAGATTAACAGGGCTAATTTTGCCTCTGATCTCCCAATGATATGGCACTTTTCTTTTGCACCACTTGGGAGCAAAGTCTTTTTAATAACAATATACAACAATGCATCATGTCATGATGCACCGCAATGCAAAAAAACGTGATGATGTGCATCGTGGAAATGTGCAATTCACATTGTGGAAATCAACATTCTCTTAATTCAATTCATCTAATGCAATTACACTGTTTGAACACCAGAGGTCCCGAGCTACACAAAGCATAAACTTAAAATACATAGAGCGCACACTGGTCACATGATCATGTTCTTTCTATGACACACTGAGCCAATCATCTGCATTTACCAAGTGACTGATAGCTCTAGATCATAACGAGTGACATGCAGTACAGGTTAAAATGGTTACACAACCACGTTATAACTGTGACCAAGAGCTCGTCAGTAGCTTTCAAAGTTAAGTTTGACGTGGAAGCCGGGCATTTTAGCCGACTTTGGAGCTCTATTTCTGGTTAAAATGATGCCCCAGGTGCTGCTACAGAGCTCATTAGGTTTCAGTCGATTTTTCCCCTGAGACTTTATTTATTCAATGAAATTTTTGAGAGAATTTATACGTTTATTTTTAAGATACAGTGAACCTGTAGAACATTTTATTTGCAATATTAAACCTCTGTTCATAGCCATTTATATTGCCAGTATCATGAATTGAATCAAATCGTGACCAGAGTGTATCATTACACTCCTAGTAAATATACATGTAACGGTAAGTAAAAATGTTAATTAAATGATGAGAAGCGGGAGGAGAGATTAAGGTTTTGCTCACCTGGCTCTCCATACTCTCCTGCAGTGCCTGTCGAGCTCTTCTCTGCTCAAGATTTTGCTAAAAAGTGAAGGAAATGTGTGAACATCTTTTAGTTTCAAAGCACTGGGGTTACTGGGATATTTACTTCCCAACGCTAGTCTAATCTGACAGTTAACACTGACTTCTTGTAATCTGGTTGGGTGCAAGCCAACTTTTAGTGTTTGAATCCTGTTGCTATTATTATGGTTATAATTTAATGTGTTGCATTAGGTAAAGTTGGTGAACAGACACAAAATGGAAGTGTGACATTCAAAATCTGATCGGATTTGTTCCAAAAATGCACATGCCTTATGACCTCTTGACACTCTCTCTTAGAACAGACATAAGATAGTAGTTGTCTTGTGCCATTTCTCACAAGCCAGACTGTAAATACTACAAAACACTTTTAGCATCCCGCTTTCAAAGCGACATTTGAATCCACACCAGCTGTGAGATGCATTCATGCTACTTATTTATGCGTGTGAGTGAAGCATAAACGCCATAAAAATCCATTCAAAAATAACATCACTATTAAAATAACAAAAATTTCTTTCTCTTGCACGACTTTCATTTGCTGCTTTATGTTCAGGTCCGCTGTCAAAAGATGATTTTAAAGACGATCGCTGAAAGACTCAATAACTAGACATACGCCTGAGTGAATAAAACTGGACACATATTAAAGTGTACAATTGTTTTTATTGCTATTGGAGCTGGTGTGAAGCTGATTATGTAGATAAAACTCTTGGGAAAAGTTGCATCAATTCTCCTGCGTTATGTACTGATTTTTTTTTAAATAACAGACATGGTATAAGATCATATTTTGCAAAGAAATATTTTTTCAAATCTTTAAGCAAGTGTAAAAGAATTCAGTTCTACTGATAAAAGCACAGTGAGAATTTGGCATTTATCATATTTTGAAGTCAAAAGTCAAAGTCCTTGCTGTGCCAGCACCTGGTCTTCCCAGGCAGTCTCCTGCCCTAGTACTAACCAGGCCCTTAAGGCACATCGAGCGGCACTGATCTCCGTTTCTATAGCCCTCGGCCTCTCGCCTATTACATAGCTAGGGCTACAGTGGGGGGCTGGTCCTCTGGTAACTGCAAGAGTTTTGGAGACAAACTATTAAATATCTTGTATTGAATCTATGTTATTATGTTTATGATGTTTATTCATCATTTAACATCCATGTTTTCTCTTTAATGCCTTTCAATCTCTCCATCAGCCTGATACAGCCCTGTAAATAACTTTTGGAGTAGGGGGCATTTGGAAAAGTGTAGTAGGCAGACCCAAAGCAAAAAAAGGCTTTTGTTTCTGCAAAAAAAGGTCCGGGGGTCCTCCCCCAGAAAATTTTTAATATATAGATGTAAAATAGTGCATTCTGAGTGATCCAGAATGCAACATGTTGCATCTCGGAGTAAATAAAATGTTCGGTAATATGTGAATAATATAAAATTAATGAAAATGAAAGTAAAGCCTCTCTGATGATTTCATGCCAATTTGACCATTTTCAAGTTTTATAGGTCAATCATGGGTCAACTTATAATATATGAAATAGATTCTTGAATATTCAATTATTATAGTGAAGGTCAAGACTATCTTAAATTCTACAGGGGCCGAAGCTTCAATAGGAAAATGGCAACCCTAAGAAGAGCTGCTTAGTAAACTTTAACTATCAGAACTAAAGAGACAAAATATTTTAAATAAGGAACTGGAGTTAAAACTTGAGTCAATTTAAATTATTCTGACTTTGTACTTCATTAATGACAAAGATCTCAATCCAACAGACTTCACTTTCATGAAGTGTAAATCTCACCCGGCTAGATAACACATGCGCAGTACTGACACGGATACTAGTAAACAATGACCGTTGTCATAGCACAAACGCGATTCTTGCCATCCAAAAAGATCACTTTTGCCAATTAATAAAAACAAACAAATAAACAAACAAAGCATGTCACATAAAAATACACGGAAAATCTAAATTTTTTGAAAAAAAACCACTGCGAGTAGCCGGCGATGGAGCATTTCTAGCTGGCAAAATCGCCGGCTGTCAGCAGTTACTCACAGGGCTGCTGATATCAGTATATTTAACCTCTTGCGTAGTTTGAAATGATTGTGGATTTTTGTATATTGTGGATTATTAAGTTCTGTCAGTCAAATGATTATTTCTACTATTTCTAACAATCCGTACAAAAATCTCTAAGTGAAATCTAGTGGTGTGTCAGTGTGCACGCTCGGTTCCTAACAACAGCATGTCTAACCACAGGTCTTAATAATAATATATGCATTCAAACCACACCCCTTGTGATATTTACGCTGGTCTGCACCACGTTATGTGCCGACGGTCATTAAGGTAACAAAAATATACAAAGAGCCATATGTATGTATATGTATGTATATGTGTGTGTGTGTGTGT
>JAOTRR010000020.1:2787149-2804441 GCA_028570945.1 Gogo arcuatus | reverse complement strand
TAGATAGATAGATAGATAGATAGTGAGTGAGTGAGTGAGTGAGTGAGTGAGTGAGAGAGAAATAAATGGAATAGATGGGGAATATAGATATTAAGAAAGAAAGAAAGAAAGAAAGAAAGAAGAGCAGAGAAAAGGTTATGCCATATTTACGTAAGGTAAGACAACCTAACGACATTTACCATGATAGAGGAAAAGAAGTGGAGTACTTTGTAGCATTGCCCAGAGCATGTCTAGTAAGTTTGGAGATATTATTTCAAAAATTAACTATATGGGAGCAGTTTGAAAAATTTCCCATTCAAAGTCTATGGGGAAAAAAATGGACAGATAGATGGATAAAAAAAAAGAGGGATGCAGATGGCATATCAAAATGAAAAAGAAAAAACAAACACACTTATCCTCAATGGGCCAAACATTTTACGGTTGTAACAAACTTTCTAGCATAAAATCTCTAGAAACAGTTAGGCATCAAACAATGAACTGAAGTCAATGGGAGGAAACACGAGGGATAAAAAAAAAAAAAAAACAGAAGGCAGGAGTGATACAGGTATGAAAAGAGGTGGAGTGCTTTGTAGCATGTTGTCCAGAATATGTCTAATAAGTTTGGAGGTGTTATTTCAAAAATTAACTCTGTGGGAGCAGTTTGAAAAATTTCCCAAATTTCAAGGTCTATGGGGGGAAATGGACAGATATAGGGATAAAAAAGAGGGCTATCAAAATGAAAATAACAAGTGACATCTGCAAGACCTACACAACAAAGTTTGAATGAAGTTTCTATGTTAAGGAATTCGAGCTGAATTAATTGCAGAAATTTGGTTGGAAGGGAAAAAAATATAATAATAAAAGACTAACAATATAGCATGATAATAATAATAATAATAATAACAACAGCAGGAAAAAAGAAGCTTTTCACGTGTAATTACGCCTCGGGGTCGCACGGAGGCGCTGCTAAATCTGTTCTACCCTTCAAAAAGATTACTTTCACTTTTACTTTGAAGAGGAGAAGCGCACAGTAGCGACAAACTGGTGTAAATAAATCGAAACAAGATATAGGCCTGTGAATAAATAAAGAATGAGCTACGACAGAGCCATTACTGTTTTTTCTCCAGACGGTCACCTGTTTCAGGTGGAATATGCTCAGGAGGCGGTGAAGAAGGGCTCAACTGCAGTGAGTACAGCACACAGCACAACGAGACAAAACCACGGACAAAGCAGGGAAATGATCCTCAGTTTACAGAGCTAATGGCAAAATCAATAGGACTATAATACGAGGCTCTCTACAGTGTAAGGTGTTAATCAGGCCATTGGAGCTTCTAGTCAGTAGGATACAACACCACAGAAATCTATCATATTTTTGTCGTCATCTTAGATTCAGTGTGTTGTTCAGATAAAGATCAGTGTTAGAACAGACTACACTGAAATCACATGTGCCTCTGCCAGCTCTGATATCTTCAAGACTAAAACTCTATTAATTAATTACTTAAGTAAATGGAAATAATTGAAAAATATAGGGAATGATGTAGAACTTTTACTTTAGAGTGATGCCAAGAAGAACTATTTTTGCTTCCCTAAAGCTGTGGGTTTTAAGGTGCAGACTGTGATGTGATCTATCTATCTATCTATCTATCTATCTATCTATCTATCTATCTATCTATCTATCTAATTATTATACTTACAAGCCTAACTGTAACTACATACAATCAATGAGTTTAGATTATGTGTCGGCATAAAGATGAATGAAAAAAATGACATGACACATATAATGAAAATATATATAATGGTGTCCAGGAACTGTTACACACTTTTTAAAATTAAGAGAATAAAAGAAGAATAAGACAAAAGTCAATCAATCAATCAATAAGAATTCAACTGCAATTTTATTTTTAAATGAGTAAAAGCACTTTTAATATGATGCAAATTGTATTAATAAGGCAACTGATTTTAATTTCTGTCCATAAAATAATTTGATATTATTTATCATTAATAATAATAATAATAATAATTATTATTATTAATAATAATTGATTGAATTATTTAGTTTATTAATTTATTAACAGCATTTTGCTCAATTTTGTGGTATATCTATAACTAGTGTGTTTGGGTTGAATTTGACTACTTTCTGAGATTAAATTGAAAAGATGAGAGCCCAAGTAAAAACATGAATTAGCTTTCTACTTTTTCCCCCATTTTATTCCAATACGTGCTAAAAATATTTGTGCTCTCAACCCAATTTGCTTTTCCCCACCAACATTTTAAATCCATATTTAGGCTTTTATGGAACTTTAGTAGAACACCAAGGGACAAATTCGTAAGAATTTCATTGTACAGTGCCTCCTGCCTCTATGTGTGTATGATTAATAAAGACCTTGAACTTGCAGGTGGGGGTGAGAGGCAAAAATATTGTTGTGCTCGGGGTTGAGAAGAAATCAGCAGCCATGCTTCAGGATGACAGGACAGTGCGAAAAATCTGTGCTCTGGATGACAACGTCTTCATGGCATTTGCTGGTAAGCAAACCTTATAGGTTATAATTTAAATAATTTACATTTTACCTCCTTTGTAAAATTTAATAGCACTTACAAATAGACACTAATTGATGTTATGACATTTAAATATTAGTTGAATGTCAGCTCTGTCTCATAACAGATTTGTACATTAATTGATCTAAATTGACTGGCCCTATTGGCTACAACTGAACAGGATTAATATTGGTCCTAGAAAAAAATAAAAATGTAGCTTTAAACTAGTAAAGTAGAAGAATCTAAAACACAAATGAAGCTAAAATCTTGGGAAAAAACCAACATGGGCAACAAAAGTTTATGCAAAAATGCTAATTAAGTTAGAGCAAAAGTAAATCATATATTTACTTATGATTTACTTATTTACCTACACACTTTTCCTGGCTCCTCTGATCTACAGGCCTGACCGCAGATGCGAGGATTTTGATTAACAGAGCTCGAGTGGAGTGTCAAAGCCACCGCTTGACCGTAGAGGATCCTGCCACTGTCGAGTATGTCACCCGCTACATCTCCACCATGAAACAGGTAACACCTCCAAAGCCTTTACAGATAAATCATGCAACACTAGTGCAGGCATTTCACTTCATCTACACAAGCCAATGCCTGTGTTTTGTGCAGCGGTACACGCAGAGTAACGGACGAAGGCCTTTTGGGATTTCATCCCTCATCGTGGGCTTTGATTGTGATGGTACGCCCAATCTGTATCAGACTGACCCTGCTGGAACGTACCATGCCTGGAAGGTAGGAATGCTACCTTCAACTTTTTTCTACAAAAAACAAAAAACACTATGTTGCAGAAGAAGAAAAACATTGCCCATTTCCTAAATAGGTGTAAGTCAGTTTTGTTTCTACAATTTGTTCTGATAAGCTCCTGCAACCTCAATGTGTATGCTTAACAAGTTCACTTTAAACAATATTGTAACATGCTTCCCTCAGGGAATAACTTACACTTAATGGATAAAACATGGGGGGAGTGCTATTCTAGAAAAATAACTGACTGGGTGGTGTAATGAAGCTGCTTATTTTCTAATCAGAGCAGCACATCCAGACATGCCCCCCCACTTACACCATAGCAAACTGCCAACAATATTTTAATTACATCAAACTATCCTTTTAATGTTATGGAATATGCAAAACAAGTTAGTGCTTATCCCTCATGCTATAGAACAGTCATTCCTGCACCCGTATGTTTTTCTCTCGTGATGTTAAGGGCAGGGCCAGTTTGTCCTGTTAGAAAAACTGAAATTTGTCACCAACTCGCTCCTGAAGATGTCAGAAAACTTACTAGCTTTACCTTTTACTGTTACAACACAATGACACTGGAGACTCCTTCCTAAAATACTAAAACATCTTAGAGAAAAAAAAAAAAAAACACCATATCAACAATCACATGACCTGTGGGGCATCCCTGATACAAGTCCCTGTGAATTATTGGTTACCATAGTAAAGATAACACCTTGAGTGCATTGACAGGTGACTTGCAGCTGCAGTACTGTCAAGTGGGGCTAAAGAAAACTTGACTAATCAGAATCAAGAATTGAGCAAAGCTGCTGCATCAGTAGGGTTTAATGTTGTTCACATCAAATACAGCAGTAATGTTGGGCTGGATAGTTATCACACTTCAGCTGTATGGCTTGCCTGCCAGCATTACCAATATCCAAACCTGTTCATAAAAAGAGTATTTGTCCACGTGCAGGCAAATGCCATTGGGAGATCAGCAAAAACGGTTCGCGAATTCCTTGAGAAGAACTACAACGAGGAGGACATTGAGTCAGATGAACTGGTCCTAAAACTGGCTGTCAGAGCTCTTCTTGAGGTACTGAAACAGTCAGGCTGCACTATTACAGCATTTGTACTGGTTATTGACCGAGATGGCATCTGACTACACTATAATTGTGCTTTGTTAAATCATTTACCCAATAATGACCATTTATAGTTTTGATTTACATCATATGGGAATAAATCATTTGCCACTGCTGTTTGGGAAGAGGGGGGAGGAAAAAACCCCACAACTAGGAATAAGTATACATTTTTAGAGTGACAACCCTTCCCAGAGAAGGAAATCCCATAATTCTGTGCATCAGCTTCACAGTATATTGAATCTCCAAGATGGACAAGTGATTTACATTAAGGACATTTTGAATAAAGTAATGAAAGTGGTATTGGTTGAACATGCTAAACAATCTGAACTTTTCGTTTTCAGGTGGTGCAAACTGGTAGAAAAAATATTGAGCTGGCCACAATGAAGTACGGTGAAACCATGAAGGTTAGTTACAGGCACCTACAAACACCACAAATGCTCCTAGCACAAGGTCATTTTTTCCAACTTTGCATTTCTGTGCTGTAGCTTTTGGACCCTGAAGAGGTGGAGAAGATCGTATCTGCACTGGAGAAAGAAAAGGATGAAGCAGAGAAGAAAAAGAAAGCTGCAGCTGCTGCAACATCCTGAACAAGCTGGGAACAAACATTTTTTGGCAGCAATGAATTAATGCACTAGAGGTTGAGGTTTATCAGCCATTTTCCATTTTATTAACAAATGGTTCTGTTTTTGTACAAAGTCCCCAGTTAATTCATATACAAAAACAAAAATAAAGGAAACCAAAAAACCTCAAATCAATGTATGGGGAACAAATGCCAAAGGCTGACAAATCTACACATACATAAATCTACATTCTCCAATATTACCATAAAGCACAAATAAAAGTGCTTCACTTAGAATCAAATGTTGACAGGTCAAGTTAATGTGCATTTCAGTTTGTGCAAACAGTTTTTATAAACAAACATTCACTAGTGATAAAGCAGCAACAGCAAAAACAAAAACATGCCTTTGAACAAGCAAATAAAAGAAAATCTGTTTTCCTTTAATACCAGTTAAAGTGCAGGACCCCAACTGAAATGAAATTTTAAAGAAAAAAGGGAGAAATTCTGTATTTACAAAACCACTTGGTGGCTACAAGAAGAAATCTAGATCTGCAAGAGAGGAAACAAAACAAGTTACAGGACATATGGAAGGAACAGAACACATGTTATGCTGCTATAGGAAAGTAATCAAAAAAGATAGGTTGTGGTGATGAAGTTACCATTACCACCCCCAAAGTTAATTTTCCTATAACAGAACATCCAGAAGTGTTTATTCCTTAGGACAGCAATTACACCAATGACTTGAAACAGCATTTAATACTAGTTAATCCACTTGTGGCTTCATTTAAAGTTGTGGATCATAGCAGCTATAAACAGTTGTTCCATCAGTAACCTTTTTTTCTCCATGTTAAAACCAGAAAAAAACAAAACAAAAAAACAACTTTTCAGAGAAAATGTAAACTGATGTTTAAGCGTTGGTTGTAGAAGCAAACACCAGACAAAATATACCTTGGAAGCTGAAAAACTTGGGGTCTGCTTGCAACTTAAACTTTCACTTAAGGCAATTACTACACTGATTCAACCCTTATTCAAATAAGGCCACACTACACCTGAGCTTTACAAGGGGGTTTATAATAAAAGGTGCTTTATTTAGGATAAACAGGAAGTTCAGGATGAAATTACACACTCACCCATCACACTCTACCACTCCCAACAGCTGGTTGAGCAGATGTGCGCTGATTCACCCCTCTTCCTCTCCTCCCCCTGAGCCCACCACGAAACCCACGGCCTCTCAGGAAGCGACCAGGAACTCCAAACGTCTCCACATTTAGCTTGCGCTCCTCCGCCCATGTCGTACGTCTAAAAACAAGGCTTAGCATCAGGATTTTGAAATTTCGTGAGAATTGACCAACATGACTCTTCAGGACATTACCAGATCTACATACCAAGAGGACATTAAAGCATTATACAACACTACTAAACTGAACACATCTTACTACATTGTGCAAGGAAGGAAAAAAAAAAAAGCCCCTTTAGTCTTCCATAACATTTGACATCATTGTGGACCATCAGTTTTACATCTCCAGGCAAAAACAGGATCAAGCAGTTCTCAACCCAAGCTAGACTACTCCATTTCTCAGGTGTGTCCAAAGAACAAATTAGCCCATTTGGAATGATTAGAAGCAGCAGTAGCCTGTCACATCCCAGCTTGTTAGGAAGTTGGGGTCAGAGCACAAGGTCAGCCATGATGCAGCATCCCTGGAGCAGAGAGGTTTAAGGGCCTGCTCAAGGGCCCAACATTGACAGCTTGGCAGTACTGGGGCTTGAACCCCCAAGCTTCTGATCAGTAACCCAGTTAGTAAATCTGGCACATGAATGGCAACCTGAACACTAACCAGTTTGAAATACCTTGATTTGAGTTCAGAAGGGATGTTGTCAAAGAAGCTTTTGGCCTTGTTGTAGAAGCGCTTTGGGCCAAACAGCTCATCTGATGCCCCCTCACTGTTCTGAGTATCCACTCCAGAGTCCGATTTCTCTTTCCCCTCTTTATTTGCAGGAAAATACACAAGATTCATCAATAGAGTAATCAAGATGTAAACCCCATAACAAACAGCTGCTTCATTAACCTTTGCTTTCAGAGTTGCCTTGAATCTCCTTCAGCTCATCCTTGTTGAACTGCGCATTAGCCATTTCAAAATCAAAGTCCGACTCAAACTGAAGGGTAGTGGGCCTTGTCTCAGTGACAATAATCTGACCTCGGTTGCGATTCCGGGATCGGCGATTGCCTGCAGGGAAATAGGATATCTAGCAGTCAAAACCATTAAAAAAGTGCTAAATCAGCAACCAAACCACTTATGCTTTATGAAATGCTCATTGTTCTGTCTAAACAAAGCTTAAAAACTGGTTAATGTTTCCAAAAGCAAAACAATTTATTCTATTCTTGGGTTTTGATACATAAGCCATGTTACATGCACCATAAACCCAAAATGCCTTAATTTATGTCTTTTCATGAGGTGGATTTGGAAAAATACCTTGTCTCCTTCTCTGTGGTGGTCTGTTCTCATCATTAGCTTGATTTTGCCCTTGTACATCTCCTTGCTGGGCATCTAAAAAAATAAACCAAAAAGCCACCCTCAATCACTGAATCCAATATGCAACAAATCAAACAACTGGGAGGGACCAACATGAAAATGTACATAAACATATATAGCCAAAGAGTAGCATTGGACAGCTACTAGTAGAACATGGTAGTAATACCGCAAAATGCTTAACTTGTACTAGAATCTAAAATGTTCACTCATCTGTGGAGCATCTTTAATTTAAAGTGACTATTCTGGACAACTAAGAACATTCATTATATGCTTTATAATTTCTCCTTTACACAATGTTTAGCACCTGACAACTATGGAAACTGACCACTGTCTTCCAATATGGAATTTGATAAAATTTGGCTTAAATCATTGACAACAGCCTTATCCACCAATATCCTCCACAGGTGGTCTACACATGGTCAAGTTAAATTGATATCAAATGTAATTCAAGACCAGATTTACAGTAATGTACTAAATAGAAACTCACATTCGTAGGTATTTAGAAAATAAATGACTAACGCTGACTCTAAATTGCTCTATAATTGAAGCCTTAACTGTAACAGACAGATGCATGTTATAATTACTAACCAAATGCTAGAAATAATTGCTTCACACTCTGCCTGCACAGACATACATGCCCAACAACCCATCCGGTGCAAATTGAAAGGCAGGGCAAATCGGTCACAGTGTAATGCATGTGCCTTGTTGCTTCTGGTGTAAAATGGGCACAAAAGGCCAGAGATTACCACAGAAGCTTTCTGGAAGTGGTGGTGCAGCAATGTCCAGACTAAACTGGGAATGTACACAACTGACCCAAGATGGACCTTATAAATATCTGAAACCTTTTAATTGCTGTCCATGAAAACCATAACTAGAGATGAGGTTTAAAAAAAAAAAAAACAAAAAAAAACTGGAGCATCAAGTCTAAATCTATCTTCAGATAAATTAAAAAGTACTCTGAAAACCTGCTACAACCCAAGACTAAATGAGATCAATGCCAACATAGGAGTTGATTTTCAGATAGCATCCCACCAATTTTCTATGAAATTCTATTTCAAGCTGTTACATGCTTTTGTCCCCCTCCCAAAACCTATAGGGATGCAAACCTTTGCACTGGACTATAGAGCCAACTGAACACCATATACATTCCCATGTACAATAAATGATATGATCTGGGGTATAACTAGGAGGCTCTGATTGGAAGCAGATAATTTGGACTCCAGTTCTGGATTCAGAAATTCTTCCATGCTGGACATTAGGGCTTATTTTAACAGAGCTCTTACTCCCAGATGTGGTGCTCCTCTGTGCTTGAGGACTTCCTCTGCCTCGCTGCACCGTGCCATTCTCACGGCCCAGCTGCTGTGATGCCAAGCCTTTTTTGGGAGCTGGATTTTCCACAGGTACCGTCTGGACAGCCTGCTCGACCATGGGGCCTCTTCTCAGAGGGCCATGCAATCCGGCTCCTGGGACGAAACCAAAGAGAGTTTACACAAGGAATAGTTACTGAAAAACATGTGCTTGGTAGTACCACTGATGTCTGCAGATTGTCTTGAGAGCCACAAGCTAAATATTTGTTTTAATGCAACACGCTCAGCAAAAGTGCTGTTGAGCATTGATGCTGATTGGTCAGAAAGTGCCAATTAGCTTTCTGTAACAGCAGCTTTGACAATAGTGCAACAGCAATCCACAGGTTTATCACATGCTCATTCTAATACAATTGGATGGCAGATGCAGCACATGAATGGACTATTAAAAAGGAGTAATTGATATTGCGAAGGAGTCTCCAGTGTCGGGGCTTTGCAACCATCAGCAGTAAAGCTGTAATCAAGTTTGACTTTTTTTTTTAAGGACATTAGTTTACACTTTGCAGTTTCTCCATAACATGACAAACTACATTTATCAAGAGAAATAAAAATAAAATTGAGGCCAGTGAGTAAATGACTTTCTAGCTGCTATAACAGGAACAAACTTGTTTCATGCACATTCCACAGCCAAAGGAACTATAAATGGATAAAAATGCAACTACAAGTGCATAAAAACATGATGCATCATTCATTAAATAAACAAAATCTTAACTGACAAATTGCTGTGGCACAAGAGGAATAAAGAAAGGAAAATAACACCAGCATACCATGTGTTAATTGCACAGTGTCTATTTTGTGGAAACAATCAATATGCATTACAAAAACACATGAAAGCTTCTGTATAAATAACGCTCGTTCCTCACCCAGGCTGAGTGCAGCAGCGTACTGCTGATTGAGCAGAGAGCTGGCAGCAAGTGGGTTATAGGATGGCATCATGCTCCTGTAGGGACTATAACCTCCCTGATGGCCATACGGTAAAGATGAACTGCCCACAGATGACTGAAAGATGAGGAAGAGAAAACATTAAGGGAATTAAGCCAAGTAAAGGCTCAACTAAATAAAAAGGAAACTTGATTCCTACCTGAACAATTGCAGGATCCTGAGGGAGACCATGGTGTAGCTTCGGTGGCTCACACACAGTAATGTCTTTGATATCACTTCCTCTGAAGATGATGTAATCAAATACCTCATCCCGTGGCGGTACAGGTCGGTCTGTAGGTCGCCCCTCCGTGCCAAAGGACCTCACTGATCAGTCAAGTCAGAACAGAAAGCTCTTTACAAGCATTAAACACAAAACAGCAACAATGGTTCTACAGTTTATAAGTAACCTGCTTAAAATTTTATATCCAAGGCCTAAAATAGGGCTGTACAATATCTGAAATGATATTGCTCCAGTATTGTTATAATAATGTGCCTTGTGATATTAAGACTTCATTGATGAAGGATAAACCAACATAATCAGACCAGTTAATGCAAGTCAGGCCAACACTTCTAGAAGATCAATTCTAAAAAGCTCAAGTCAATTAAATTGCATGAAAATCCAGTTGTTTGAAACCATTTTAAAATGTAGGCACTGTACAAATTTAATGAAGCACTTTTGACTGAAACTTAATGAGGCTCTCTGGAACAAAAGTTAAAATCTGATCATCACCAAGTTTTATACTATTGCACAAGTCAATTTATTTAGCTTTTTATTCTATAAAAATTTGAAAGCATGAAAAAATACAAAGAGTATAGTTTGACAGACACCACAATGAAAAAGAAAAAGCTTTTTGTGGGCTTTTAAAGTCCACAGTGAACGTGCATGGTTCTGGTGCAGCTGGATACAGGACTGAGTTAACCAATTGTGGGGCTAATGTGATTTTTTTTTTTTTTTTAACAACAAAAATTTACAGGTATGAACTGTAGTTTAGGAGAAACTGAGAATAAAGAAGACATTCGGATCTTTATTAGAGCAGGACTTCCAGGTCCAGCAAACACACCTGATGCAGGCAGTTAATCAGTTAATAAGCTAATCAAGACCATGAAGGGCTGGTCACGTGAGCACAAAGACTCGTGTACACGTACTCGTTGTCACTATTCATACTGTTAATAAATGAGGGGGGGAAAAAAAAAAAAAAAAAAAAAAAAAAAAGTCCCAAAAAGATTTACTGCTCAGGTCTACTTTAAGCACTCACGGGCTTTGACCAGAAAGAAAGAAAGTTAGGGCTCAGGTGCATGACATGCACGCGCAAACGTCTTCTTAATTAAAGTTAACTCGCTTTTATTTGAGATGAGAGAAATCCTACCTTTAGCCAGAGCCACAGTGGAGTTGTCCGTATCAATAGTGTATAAAATTCCCTCATAGCGGATCTGAGCCTTGGAGATGAGGCTGATTTTACTGCCGATGTAGGGCGTGCCCGTGCTCATGGTAGCACCTCAAGCTTTCAGCGTTACTGTCGGGACAGTTCAGAAAGACCAGCCTTTTCTAAACACGCCAAATAATTACTGTTAAACATAAACTCTCATGGCGCTTTACATCCACAAATCAGAAAGGTGGGGCAAATCGCGCCGCCATATTTATAAGGCACGGACCTGACGGGTAAGCCACGCCCCCTCGTTCGCACCTGCACACCTGTGCCGCATTGTCGTCACCAAAAATATCTGGATGAATTTATTGAATAATTCACATTATTTGTATGTGTTTATTTATTTAATAATTCACATTATTTATCACATACCAAATCGTATGTTAGGCTTTCTTTCTTTCTTTCTTTCTTTCTTTCTTTCTTTAATGTTTTATTTTTATGTATGTTTATAGAATTCCATGTGAAAAAAAGTAAAAAAAAAAAAGTAATGTCTGCAAGTATGTGTGAATTGTGAATGACATCACACATTATTTCAAATTCACAAAACCTGTAAGATTATTATTATTATTATTATTATTATTATTATTATTATTATTATTATTATTAATAAAGTAAATGTAAAAATATAAAAAATATTTTTAAATAAGTTGAATATGGGATAATTGACAGGATTTTCTGCTTTGGAAAAATGTAAATAAAACAACTTAAAAATATTGAAAAATTTTTTTTTAAATAAATTGAATATGGGATAATTGATATAGATTTTTCTGCTTTTGAAAAAATATAAATAAAACTTAATTGAAAAACTTCTTCTTCTTCTTCTTAAGTATAAAATATCTCACTATCGACATTCCTCAGCACCATCTCACCTGTCCAATGATCTAATAATTAGGCTCTATAAGCCAATCAGAATCAACCTCAGGCCCTCATGTCACTAATCTGATAAATCAGAATCAATGCAGGTTCCACAGCACCTTATCTGACCAATCAGAGCACGGGGCGGGCTCAAAATTGGTCGATGATGTCCTTCAACGCGGAAGTGCAGTAAAAAATTAGCCGTGTTGTGGTGTTTCAGCCATCCAAACTAATACACTGTACAGGTGTTGAGAACAAACCGAGGCATTTTGATTCGTTGTTTTGATGTTTGTTCCTTGATGCTTCAGAGCGCTGTGAGCGCCCTCTGCTGGCGAAGAGGATGTTATGCAGTCAGAGTACAGCTCTGGGAACAAGACATACATTATTAATATAATACTACTTTAGATACATTTTTCTGTGTAATGTGCTCTCCAGGTAAAAGATCACTAGATGATGGAAATGACAATAACCACACAGACTACAGGTTCCCAATGTCCTGGAGAACCCCATGTCCGACTCTTTTAGGTGTTTCCCCTGGTAAATACCAAAACGAGCAGGACATGGAGTTCTCCAGGACCAGGGTTGGAAACCTGTAGCCTGTGTAATCAAATCATTTAGTAGGACTCTAGGAGAACCTGTGGCATTGGGCGTGCTTGTTTCCCTGGAGGCGACCTGGCTGTGAGGTCCTGAGCGAGACCAAAACAAGAATCATGTCATATCTTGTGGTACCACAAATAACTGATTGTTAAAGTGGGAAAAATATCAAACAAATAAAATGTGTTGAGTAACTAGCAAAACCGATCCTTTCAAAACACATTCATTCAAAGAGAGATTCAAGTAACCCAAACCCTAGAATTAGAGCCATTTAATTGCCTTGTGTAGAATGTGCAAAACCTTACTAGGTAGCTTAAACAGGGCTAATTACATCCATTATTAAATATGAAACAGTTAATATATCTCTCAAAGCAAACAAACCTACCAGAAATGTAAATTCACCCACTCGTAACTGATAGTCCAAGGCTGGACGTTTAAGTTTGCTAAGACACAGCAGGATCACAGAATAATGGAGAGATTAAAAGTTGCCAAAAAAAAAGCTTGATTTGAACATGTTAAAGTTTTCTCTGAGCTTATAAAATCCTCTCTCCTTCTCTGTCAATCCTCTCTCTTCTCTCCCAAACCAGTGTGAAAAAACAGCAAACTTTTGATCAGAAACTGCAACAGATTTTCTCAACACTGCCATTTTTAAACAAGATCTTTATTAAAAATGATGAGTGTGCTGAGAAGACAGTGAAAATCCTTGGGCAATATCCAACTTGAAATAGACTCTTTAGAACCTATGTTACAGAATCATGGAACAAAAAAGGGAAGGTGGAGAATTTTCAGACACGCATCAAAAGCTTCCAATAATAATGTATTTTTTAATCATTTGCCAAATTCTAAATGAACGTGACAATGTCCGACTTGCTCATTAGACTTAAACAAATTTTAATTGTATATTTCTTAGTTAATAATTTTTAAATTACTGTGGACCTTTAGATAGGCACTTGAACTATCAAAAAATAAAGTACATTATTGTACCGTTAGGGGTACGACGGCTTGTCACTGGGGCGGTACCCTTTAAGGTACTTAGAGTACCCTTTGTACCCTTTATATCCTGCTTGGGAACATATATGTACCTTTTTGACCCTTACAATGTACACATAGTTACCTTCAGGTTCAATAATATATGTAGCCCTAGGGGGTTTATGTAGACTGTACCTTGGAGGACAGAAATTGACTCCTATTGTACCCCTATTTCTGACAGTGTGGATTATCTTTTCTAAAGAATTGCCCGTCAATCAATCAACGTCTTTAAAGATTGTTATCATTTAAAAGAAAAGGTTTAGCTGGCAACTTTAACTCTATATACTGTATTAAAATACACCTCCTTCCTTTCTCAAATATTCAGAGTGTTGTACCAAAATTCACCATAAGAGGTCACTCCTGCCTCATAAATATACTTCACTGAGGCGTCCCCCTAGGTAGTTAGCATGCTTAGGCAGCATTTGGGCTCCTGAAATGAAGTCTTTTCTATTCAGAAGGCATTTAAAATAAAAATTAAAAAAAATTGAAGGAGTGCTGCATGTGTCCTCCTCAGAGCAGGCTAATTAAACGTTGCCTAATTAACATGACTCATATTTTAAATCCTCATTGGGGTTAATATCGGTGTGTTAAAGCTGGAAAATGTGCATCAGCAGACATATTGTCGGCTGATGTTTCTCTGGTTTTACACCGGAGCTATGAGGATAATGTAGCTGGTGATGAATTATGTGTGCAATTTGTGTACACAGTTCTGAACTCATAGCGATAGTTTTCCCCTTGATATACTGTATGAGCTACATTAGCTTCATAGTCAAGTGTAAATCTAAAACACAAATATTAGATACCCAACATGTCTTTGCTGAACCGTACCTTTAATGAAATGATGAGCTGAACCAGGTGCGTTAGAAAAGCAAACACACGTATGGTGCAGAATTGGAAAACACTGATCTAACACACTTGTTACCATATTACTACCAAACAATTTTAGATTCGCCAAACACTTTCTGAAGCTTATGGTTCTAGAAACATTTCATTCCAAGAATATTCAAGCTGTTGCATTTTCTGCAAATTGTAAAACAAGCCATTTTCACAGCAGATATTTTTAGAACACTGCAGGAATCGCTATGGCATTTCAGCAGTATGTTTAATAGAGAGTGTGAGGATGGCCGATGTGAGCGCACGGAGCAGTACCAGCGAGCGTGCTCATTAAAAATGAGCACACGGTGCTGTCATTTGCATGCACACAAAGGTATTAGCAAGCATTGTGCAGTGAAGCGAGCCTGGAAAGAAACTTTTTTACTTCACTGCCTCGTGCTTGCGAATACATTTTTGTGATGATTTGTGAGAACCAATCACAGCAGATGTGTTCGACACATATTGCACATGTGCCAACACCACACTAACAGCAGCAGAAGAACTAACCTGTAACATCAGTGGTTTCTGTTTCTAAACGCGGGTGCTGTAGTACTTGAGATCGGTCTCGGTCAAAGTATTGATCTTGTCTTGGTCTCAATACATTCTAGCCTTGGTCATGACTTGGTCTCGGTTTATGTGGTCTTGATTACAACATTACTTAATGTTCACTATTTCTGAAATTAAACAGCATCTATTTATTTATTTTTTGTTTCTTCTTGCATCAGAATTAGGTAGACTGTCTTAGGGTCATGGTGGATCCAGAGTTTATCCCAGGAACAGTGGGCATGACCCGGGAATACACCCTGGGTGGGATGCCAGTCCATCACTGGGCACCATGCTCACAAACCGGAGGAAATGCAAGCGAAGACAGAGAGAATGTGTGAAAAGCCACACAGACAGTAACCTGAGATCAGGATAGAACCCTGGAACTGTGAGGTGGCAATGGTACCCAGTGCACCACCATGTCACCTTTACCATGAATAGTCATAGCTGTAATTATCATATGAATAGTCATAGCTGTAATTATCACATGAATCACTACAAATTTGGTTTAAATTAACTTTATGGCAATGTAAAATGAGCAGATTATAAAATAGCACTTGATCCAGCACACCATATTAATTTGAATTTTATATCATTTGCTGATAGTAGCTATGAGATGCTACATCAACATAATGAAATTTTAATGTGCATGCAGGATTTAGGTTATTTTGCCCATCCAACCATCCATCATCTACACTGCTTATCCATCAGGGTTATGGGAAGCTGGAGCCAATCTCACCTGAGTTTGGGCAAGAGGCAAGGTTGACCCTGGATAGGTCACCAATCTGTCACAGGGCTAACAACTATTCAAACTCACATTCACACCTACAGGCAATTTAGAGTCACCAGTTGACCTAATCCACATGTCTTTGGACTGTGGGAAGAAACCAGAGCACCTGGATGAAACCCAGGCACGTACGGGGAGAACATGCAAACTCCACACAGAAAGGCCCCAGTCAGCCATGAGGTTCAAACCCAGACCTTCTTATTGTGAGACAATAGTGCTAACCACTGCACCACCGTGCCACCCTAGGATATTTTATGATGCTTTTAATTCATTGTTTGGATTTGTCAAATTAATATAATAATACCAGTGTTTTGTCAATTTGACATACTCTCCTGTAAAGAAAACATGTCCAAGGTATGAAGGATAAGCTGACTGAGCACTCATCTGCTACACTTACAGCTCACTTTATTTGTGAAGTTAATTTATTACTTTATGCATTAATAATTCAGATTGTTTTGTCTCCTCCAGTGTGCTTTTCATGGATTGTAAAGGGATGATACTACATATTACTCAATTAATTAATTAAGTAATTAATTAATTAATTATTTAATTAATTAATTAATTAATTAATTAATAGTGTCATATTTATGTATTTGATATTGGCCTTGAATGGCATTCCAGAGATTTTTTAAGTGTATTTACAGCCAAAACATAAAATTCACAATGACATGCTGTAGTCATATCAAACTGTCAGACAGTGTGCTGGACTTAATACTGCTTAAAACAACCTCACGCAAGAAAACTGGGTTTAATCCAAGTTCAGGATCACCAAACTCCGCCATGTGTACATAGGTTTCTAGTTACATCTGAAGTCTGAATATCAATTTGCGCAATTTCAGTATTAACTCCTCATTACTCATTCTTACCTCAGCAATTTTGTTAAATAGTATATATAAAATCTTCATCTTAAGGAGACCTACATTTTTCACAGCCTGGGGTTTAATCCAGCCCTGATTGTGGTCGTGTTCATGCAGCTTAGACAAACACAGCTGTCAGATTACAGTAATAAATTGACCTTAAAAGCAGGTTATTAACTGCTTCAGTCAGCACGGCCTTGATCACGGCTGAAATATTTATAAGGAGACATGCATAATTGCTGAGTACTGTCTTTTTTTTTCTTCTGAGACACAGTTCAAAGGGAAGGTTTGATCATTTGTTTTCTTGCAAGAATCAAGGCCTGGTGTCTAAATATGTCAAAATAGTTCACACCAAGGATGAGGCAGGAGTGAATTATATTCAATGAAAATCAGTTTTTACAGGTATCACATTAAAAATTCTCTCAGCTTGAACAGAAATATGAGGCCTTTGATTATTATCTCTGTCTACATGTATAAACTGGACTGACATCTTCAATATCGTTGTACTTATATTAAAAGTCAAGTCAAGTCAAGTTTATTTGTATAGCGCTTTTAACAACAAAATTGTCGCAAAGC
>JAOTRR010000020.1:2755223-2772476 GCA_028570945.1 Gogo arcuatus | reverse complement strand
CTGCATAAAACAGCAGGGGTATGGGTGTACCTAATAAAGTGGCCAGTGAGTGTAGTTTAGCCTGTTCAGCTCCATTCACTCCCATTGATTGAGAACTATCTCACGAGCGCCTTCTAGGTGAATTGCAGCCAATTTCGGTACAATGCCATTAATAGGAAGTGGACAGGCTCTCCGTAGATGGGCGGTGTTTCCGGTGATGTGCATTTTTCATATCTGGCCTGCACTTTTATTGTTAAAAAAAAAAAAATGCCAAGTGTGAACGCAGCCTCAGTCTCTTTACACCATTTGTGTAGTTGTCTACTTCCTTGTTTACTTCCTGTTTCTTGGGCTTCCTCTCTACTGCTCCACCCTGATCACATTCTCTGATTAATATTAGCTCCTGTATCTTAATATTCTTGATTTCGCCCTTTCCTATTACTGAATTTATACTGTAAATTCCTGTTTCATTGTTTATTCCTATAGTCCGTCCAGCTTCTAGCACTAGTTACCTAGTTCTGCTAATTCTTAGTTCTCTACTTTTCCAAGCCTGTTTGGATTATGCATAATGACTGTCCAAGATAATTGGATTTTATGTTATAATGTGACCCAGAACTTTCTTTAAAGTTGCCCTCGGGATGTTGCTTTGTCTGGAAGCTATGAGTAATTTATTATGAACTAAAGACCTCAACAGGCTTTTAGGAGAATTATATAAAGAAACAAACAAAGAAACAAACAAAAAACTAATCAGGACATTTTATGAGCCATTCATTTTGATACTGGATTTGGATTGTGTTTTATGCCACCAATTGTGACTAATCATTAAACTACAAACACATTTCCTTTAATATAAACAAAATTTATATTAAAGGAAGTTGTTAACAAGCTTCTTACATTATGAGAAACTTGAATAACTTTCTGGACTCAATTCATCCTTTCGTGCCCCTGATGGGAGCTTCAGCATATTTTGAACACCAGCATAGTGTGAAACATCAAACATCAAACTACATTGATTATCTATACAGAATATTTTATTGTGAATACTTCCTCAGTATGTTCAAAAGATGGAGATTCTTCATGAACGAGTGAACGTTTTCTTCAAACGCCCAAATGATGTGGTGATAAATGTGTCAAATATCTATGAATAAACTACTCAACAGTGCAGTGATACAGAGTGTGCTGATGTGATGAATAACACTCACAAATGCTATTTAACCCGTCCCCCCACCCTTTTGCATCATAAAGTGGGAATCCAGGATTTTGGCCCATGGTTTACAGTGCGCGATAGTTTAATCTTCTGGTGACAAACATGCATTTTAGCATCATTGATTTCTTAATGTATGGTTTTGAAGATGAGTAATAAATTTATGATACTTAAATAAGTGTAAGTTGCATCTATAGAGAGCTTGTCGCTTGTTGCAGACTCAGTTTTTACCCCTAATTTTCAAAATATTTTCTGATCCACATGACCAGCGTTTTCGAAAATATCAACATGAAAATGGAAAATCTATTTGAGAGCTTTGTTTTTGTTGATCCAAAACACTGTTATGATGGGCATGAGGCCAAAACAAAGAGAAAAAATATACCTGTGGACAGGGCCTCAGTGAAGAGCAAACATGGAAATGAAACCCTAACTCTAGCGCTTCAAGGCATTACATTTTCATATCACAATAACAACAATAATGGTTAACAAATGAATGCCATCATAACATGTTTACCTTTCACTATTCTCACTTGGTGGCATTTTAGAAAGACAGTTCTCAAACTTTCCTGCCTTCTCTGAGATTTGCTTCCACATACAATTCTGTGTTTTAACCTGTCCAAAAAAGAAGAAACCTTAGAAGTACCTTAAAAGCTGTCCATATGCTGCTTTCTTTCTGAATGGGACAATCTTTAGCTCAGGAGCACAAATGCTGCCCAAAATATTGCTGTCTACTCAGACAACCTCTTCCAGGGTAGTGATAATTTAAAATCACGATAAAAAATAGCACGGTGTATCATATTAGCAATTATCAGTACTACCAAATTTGGACCTGATAATGATTAAACCTCATGGTTTGATAGTTATAATGTTTCTGCTGAGCTCTCCATAACTGTCTCCTCAATAGCATGTCTAACTGTGCAGTCTAATTTATTTTGTCGAAAAGCAAATATCTGATGTACTGTGTACTATTCAGTGACGCAAACCGGACACACATTGTTTAATGTATATAAGCTTCCTGCCATGGAGCTACAAGCCAAAAGCCTCAATGTTTTTGCAGGAGAATTATGAGGAACTGAAATATAGCCGGTCAACTGTAGAAGTGTGTGTTGATGTCAGGTGTAGGTCTGGACAGAAGACCAATCCTGAGAAAAATCCAAGAACTACGCACCACTAAAGGCACTTCTTAAACAACGATAACGACAACGACGACAACGGCAACAGTGCTCCTCTTCTCGAAAGAATTCAAGTTCAGAGAAAGAAAAAGAATGGCTTGTTCAGACCATTTTTAAGAGTAGAATGCCTACCTTGATACTTTTTTTTACTCTTTTTTCTCTTTTTTATGCGCTGTCTCAATAATAGCAGGAAGTTTTTGCCTGCAGACGGTTGCATCAACCAAAACACAGGATTCTTCAAAATATAATAAAGCACAAAGCGTGAATACAGCTCGACTACTAAAAAACAAAACAAAACAAAAAACAAGAAACTGATAAAAAACATAATTAAAGGAAAAAAGCAGGTCCGCTATATCGCTGTCTCTCTCTCTGTACAAGTCTCTCTGGAGCTGGCCAAGTGATTGGTAGGTGGGTGTGTTTTTCAGAGAGAGAGGGAGAGAGAGAGAGAGAGAGAGAGAGAGAGAGAGGCCCATGATTGGTCGTCGCCGCAGGTCAGGTGACGTGGGAGGAGCCTTTGAGGGACTGCCCCTTTCCGTTCTAGTCATCTCCACCTCCGTACATGTCGGCGAGTTTTTTGAAACGCGGTCCCCAGTCGTTGAGGTAGTCGTAGTCTTGCTCTCCGCTGCTGGAGGTGTTGAGTGAGCTGACTGACCCGGCTGTGGATCCGCTGCCCTCGTAATCAAATACTAGCAGCGAATCGTATGGTGGGGCTGTCGGGTCATTATCCGCTGCTCTCAGACCCTGCAGTAAACGACAGAAAAAGTTTGAATATCAGAAGCATTTTCCACCAAGTAGAATATTAGCATTTCTAATGCTGGTGTCAGCCATCATTAGTCTGAATTAACATGATTAGATTCATTGATTAGATTATGAAAATAGTTAGATCTTTGGTTTGAGACACCAAAACAGTTGTTAACCAATAAAATGGCTGCGAAATCAAATCCAGCTGCATAAATGCATTTGGACAAATCTTTTTCACAGGCATAGAGGTAAAAAGTGAGGTTCTGAAAGCAAAAATGTAATTTGTGATAGCTGTAGTGAGTGTGATTATTAGCAATGATAGATAAACCTTCCAAGACTGAGATGGTAAATGATGGTATGCGCTCCTGTAGAAGCCATAAATCAATCTGAAATCAGTTTTTTTTTCTCCAAGTCCTGGGGAGGTACTATATCACACACAATATTAAAGCAAAATGTCTCTATAACCATGGAAATCAAGCTTAGTTCTGGAAGTTTCCAAGGCAAAAGACCATGACTGTGACACTACAATGCAACTCACTTAGCCCCTAGAGCTGTTTTAGAACTAACTTATGAATTAGCCAAGCTAAAACATTGGAGCGTAAAGAACAACAAACTATAATAATTATATCTACTGTATAGTGCTGAGTTACTAAAAGATTGCATGTACAAAAACATGCAAAGTTGATAACCAGAGTCAAAATGCATGTGCAAAATGATACCACAGAAGGGCAGGTACTAAGACAGGTGCCCCTAAGGGGCAGATAATGACAAAATGAAACCATTTACTTTAGCCTTAGTATCATAGTATCTTTTTTTTACTATTAAAAATTGTCATAAGGTTTATGAAAGGTTTATGGATGTGAAAATGGGAGAGAAACTTCTAGAATCAATGCTGTTAAAAAAGTAAGTGGTCACAATCATATATCTGATTTATTTCTCACTACCCTGACAAAGAACCATGCTTGTTGTAGAACTTAGAAAGTAGAATTGTCGAAATTGTTTTTTAAGTCATAAACAAGCTCGAAAATTTTAGAAAAGGAATTGAGAGTACAACACTGCACTGAAAAATGGTACCTGAACTGGCGAGCATGGCCTGCAATAAAACCATCGGGAATCTTTGACATGATGATTTCTAGTTCCCCTGAGTGGCTTCTATATTAACAAGATTTATCCTTCTATTGGAATATTTATATAATTATTAAACTAATCAGACAGAAATTCAGTTCCTGATTTTAGTCAGTGTACCTCATTGATGAAATCTCCAATGTCCCCAGGGTGGGGCACCATGGGCCGTAGTGGGTACTGAGACTCGGGCACCACAGGCCTCTCATCCACCCGTCGGACACCTGGGGGTTTACCCATGATGTGCTCCAGGGAGTCGGGCTGCTGCAGCTGACTCAGGTCATAGTCCTGCAGATTAGCACACAGATATGCTAAAGACAAACCCACACAACACCAGCAAGATTATGCCACAGTCATAATAAAGACATGAATCAAAGCTAATATAGTCACATTAGCCAACAACTGTAATTAGGAAACAAGGAGCGTGTAGCTGCAGAACATCTGCAACTAATATCCGGCTGGACTAGCTCCTTCCCTCAGGCCAGGTGGAGTGGTAGTAATGGCTTTATTTGGCTATATACCTTATGTGAAGCAAGTGAGGATTAGCACTTAATGACCTCAAAATAAAATAGCAGTTTTCTAGCAATGTTGATCATTAAATGTTTAGCTACCCAATCTCATCCAGATTTGCTGCTACTGAATCACTGTTGAATTAGGTATATTTCTAGAATCAGAGCTCCAGTCACCTGGTCCTCCTCTCCTCCTCCTTCCTCATCATATTTGAGGATGTTGTCTCTGACATCATCCTCAGGGTCAATCAGCAGCTGTTTGGTCTGCCTCTCCTTCTCTTTCCTCTTCATCCATACCACAAAGAGCAGAACCATGCCTGGAGTACAGAAATCACACATAGCTAGAGCAAAGAAAAACAGACATTGTCGACAATATAGACATAGTAGACACTGCCACAAAGCAGCTCTACAGAAATCCAGAAGCCAGAGGAGACAGTGGCGACAAAGAACTCCCTGAGACAACAGGAGGAAGAAACCTTGAGAGGAACCAGACTCAAAAGGTAACCCATCATCTTCGGGGTCACACTGAATCATAGGTAGTGTTGTAGTACTTGAGACTAGTCTTGATCTCAAGACAGGTCTCAAGACCACTTTTTGAAGGTCTTGGTCTTGTCTCGGAATCAACCGCATTTTTACTCGGTCTTGTCTCGGTCTCAGACATAGAGGACTCTGGATTTTATTTCAAGACCGGTTAAGACCACAACCATGGGGATTTCACTAAATTGCCTGTGCATTGTCTGATTTATTTGTTAGCATCGTTACTGTGATTGGATGTGAAACTTACTTGGTCTTACTTGGTCTCGATACACACTTGGTTCAAATGCGACCAATACCATGACTCATTGCTAATTTGCAATTGTCATTACTGTTAATGGCCGTCACCCCTCCCCACTCCCCTTCACACCCACTGGTCTGGTCCTGGTCTTGACTCGGTCTTGCCATGCTTTGGTATTGGTCTTGATCTCAACCCCTCAAAATCTTGGCCTTGTTTCGGTCTCAATACACTCTGGTCTTGGTCATGACTTGGTCTTGGTTTAGGTGGTCTTGCCTACGACACTGATTGTGGGATTATAAGTCATTACAGTATACAGGTGTAGAAGAAATCCTGGGAATTTCAGAATGTTCAGAATCCTAGGATAAGCACAGGGCAGTCTTTATGATTACAGCAGCAGGTCTTAGAAAATGTTCCTGAGTTGTGATGGCAAGCACTGAGAATGTTCTCTACTCAAGTAGCTACATTTCCAAGCAGCCAAAACAATCATTTAATAATCCAACTGATGTCTCAGATGGAATAAAAAAATACCTTCAATGTGCCTCACCAAAGTCAGAATAAAGGAAACCAACTGAGGCTAATCAGAATGAAACTGTTTTCGAGTCAAACAAGGTGTCTAATCTATAGTGTGTAATCTATATCTGAATTCAATTTCTTTCACAAGCTGATGGTGTTCAGTGGTGCAAACTGGTTTGTTTGATGATGTGAAAAGATAAATGTTAGTGTTGAATGGAGAATGCTGGTGTTTCATGGCGTTTGAATGAATGCTGATGCTTAATGGTGAATGTTGGTGTTAGATGGTAAATGTTAGCATTTGGTAGTGTTTTTAGAGCATATTGGTATTTGAAGGATAATGGTGTTTGTGAATGCTGGTGTCTTGTGGAAAATGTTGGTGTTTGCTAGTGAGTGGTAGTGTGTATTAAAGAATATTGATCATTAATGGGAATTATATTTCGTAGTGTTTTATAGAGGGTATTGGTGTTTGAGGGATTATTGTGTTTTATGGAGGATATTAGTGTTTGATGGTGTTTAAATGATAGTGTTTGTATATGATGGTGAAAGTTTGTGTGTTAGCATTTGATGGTGATTGGTGTTTGAAGGTTAATAGTGGTTGATGGGGAATGTTGGTGTTTGATAATTGGAGAATAGTTGCTAGTCATTGATGGGAAGTGGTGTGTGTTGGAGAATGATGGTATTTGATGCAAAATGCTGATATTTGAAAGAGAATGTTTTTTGTATTTAGTATGTGTTTGATGGTGTTTGCTGATGTTTGTGAAATTTGATAAAGAATAACTTTGTGTATTGAATGTTTGGTGAAAGCCTGGAGTGTACTGGGGAATTTTGATATTTGAAGGTAAGCACTGGTGTTTGGTGGTGTTTGTTGGTGTTTAGAGCATCTGTGTGCTCAGGATTTACATTTGCTATTATCCCAACGCATACACACAGCTAGAGTATCTTGAAAATATTATAAAATATTCTGCACAACTCCAAACTTCAGTGCTGTATATAATTCAAACACAAAATCTACTCCCATACAGAAATATTTCCACCTTGGAGATGAACATGATGTTCCAGCCAGTGCTAGGTAAAATTTTTATAAATATGTCCAGATGAGCAGCTCTCCAATGTATGGGGAAGAGGAAGTCTCTTACCTCCTCACCACCTGCCAAAATTTTCAGTATTGCATGCCTCAGGCCAAAGAAAGCCTGGCCTTGTGTTTGTTTGGAGTAGCAGAGTTTTGACCCCAGGGTGAAAAAAACAACCTGAAGGTGCAAGTGGGTTTCAGCTGCAGTTAGTTATACCATGAACTGGAGTGCAGAAGAAATATAATTCAGTGTTAGAGTAGATTAATAAAAAAACAATAAGGGATAAAGAAATAATGATTTTTCCAGGTTGTATTTCATGCCAATGTGTGCTGATCTTCTATTTAGCCTCTGATATTTTGGTTATAGAGAGCATTTGAGAGGATCTAAAGAAAGAGGATGTACACTCTGTACTTTTTTGGTCAAAGCTATCAAATTCAAATATCCTCTAAAAACAATTTGCTCTAACAGTAATTTTGTACTGGGGATGTAACTGAATATGAATACATTATTCAGAATGAACAGATAATGTTTTCTAAACAGATGCAGATACAGATTCGAATAGGACGCTCACTATTTGGGTGTTCCCAGGAAGCTTCACAGAAAGGCATCTGGTTGAGACTAGAGGTGTACATCAGAACTTTGATCCTGCGGGTTGATGTTTGATGGTGCCAGCACCATCAGACAACATGAAAGTCATGTGGATGAGTGGTCAGACAGGAAGCTTGTGAGTGCACCTGAGAGGTCAGATATGATGCAAAGACCATACTCATTAACATGAACTTGAATGCATTTTACATCCATCCATCCATCCATTATCTATACCACGTATCCATCATGGTCGTGGGGGAAGCTTGAGCCAATCCCAGCTGACTTTGGGTGAGAGGCGGGCATGTTCACCCTGGGCAGGTTGCCAATCTATCGCAGGGCTACACAGAGACGAACAACCATTCACACTCACATTCGCACCTATGGGTAATTTACAGTAGCCAGTTGACCTAATCCACATGTTTCTGAACTGTGGGAGGAAACCGGCGCACCAGGAGGAAACCCACACTGGCAGGGGAGAACATGCGAACTCCACACAGAAAGGTCCCAGTCAAACCCAGAACCTGTGAGCACAGTGTTAACCACTGCACCACCGTGCCGCCCATGCATTTTACACCTTTCACGCATTCATGCTTAGTAACTGCCTGGTCAGGGTCATGGTGGTTTAAAAATAGGCCACTAGTTTGTTTATATTTTAGGAAATAGAAACTAATAAATTCATTAGAAAATGTAGCAGGCAGGTACAAACAAAATTAAAAACTGTGTGAGCGTAAATAAAAAAACAGTCCTGCACACTAAGTTCATCAACAGGTATTTATGATGATGAGGCATTGATTTACGCATTGCTGCCTCTGGGTTTCTTCCAGTGGTTTCAAAGTGTTTCAGTGGACATTGTGGTAAGGTTCATACTCAAAAAAGAAAAAAAAAGAGAATAAGTAAATTCTAAGTAAATATTTACCTCTGTATAGTGAATATCATGTTGTATTTGTTATTGTGAATAACATATTGTGGGTTTCTCTTCAAGATCTTTTGATATAAACTACGCTTACTATATCACAAGCCTTTACAGCAGAGGTTAGGGCAGATGTCGTATCTAAGATTTATTCGATTATAATGGCATTGATTTTTAGCAGTGAGCTTTGCACTTAGTTGTTATTTCTGATCAGAAGATCAGAACTGTTTTGGATGGCTGTCCCACAATGCAGGACATTCAAGATAGATGAGATGCTTGTACTGTGTGAGTCAGTTTCATGAATCATATAGCAAGGACGAGCCCATCAGTAGAGTTGAGCCCATCGGTCTGGAGTTGAGCAGAGTTTGGTGATTTTTCTGTGAATCAGCTCACAATCCAGTGAACAGGGAAATCATCTGTGCTGGATTGTGGCTATACAGAAACTAACCAGAAACTTACAACACTTAGAATTCATAAAGGTGACTGTAACATAATCTAGATGTGATACTGAATTGGCTACAATAATCTCTGTGTAAATTACAGATATTTAAATATATCAAAATTTTCCATCAATTAGTAGAACTGATGAAGATCCCAGGACGACTTGTTCAAGATACAAGTCCAGTTGCCTTGGTTTACTAATACTATACAATCCAAAATGAACCAAATTTGAAAACCTTACTACAGTTACTCACTAAGTAGGATGATGATGCAGATAAGGATGGCGATGATGGCCCCAGTGCCCAGGCCCGCCGCTGCTACAGCACCAAGCGCAGTGCAGTCGCCATGTTCATCACACGGGCACACCTTCACCTTAATGACTGAGCGATTGGAGATTGGTGGGTTTCCCGAGTCTGATACAGAAATAGGAACCTCATAAACACCTGACTCCAGGAACTGGATCCTTAGGCTCAGACGGGCATAGTCTCCTGTGGACGAGATGAAATTTGGTTAGAATTTACTTTAGAAGTTGGGATCAGAGGTTTATGGTATGGTATATACAAATAAGGATTTTAGGGGTTAAGGTTCATTTGTAGAGGTTGGGCTATGGGTTAAGGTTATGAGTAGAAAATGAGGGTTTAAGTGAATTAAGGTTGTTTAGGGATTGGGCTTAGAGGTTTAGAGTTAGGGTATGCGGTTATAGATCTATACAGGGTTCAGGATAATTTGTAGAGCTTTGGTTATGGGTTAAGATTATGAGTTGGAAATAAGGACTCAGTGAGTTAGAGATTAGGGTTCATAGTTTGGATTAGTTATTAAACATTCTGGATTGTGTTCAAGGCTTGTGAGAGTGGTTAGTTGTTTAGGGGCTTAGGGGTTCAAAGGTTGGTGCTAGGGTTTAGGGGTTGAGTTTGAGGATTGGAGGTTAGATTAAATTTCCTTAAATTTAAGGAACTGGGGATGTTTTGAGGTTTGGGTTAGGATTAGGGTTAGTGCTTTGGGGTTTGAAATTTGTGGTTGGATTTAGGATTTGGATTTGGCATTGGGGTTAAAGGTTAAGGGTTTGGTTTTAGGAACTGGGGTTTAGGAGTAGTGGTTTTGAGATTAGGGTGAGTTTTGGAGGCTACTGTACCAAGTAAAAATGACCACAACAGATTATTGAAAGACCTGAGTGATATGAGGTGGCAAGCTTTTTTGAGACGATCTTCCACTTCACATTAGGTCATGTAATTCTGTCGACATGTTTAAAACATGTTTTAAAGACCGTTTCTCCTCCGCCTCCACTTTTTATGGTGTGTAATTGTGTGAGGGGTGCTGGTACGTGGTATATTTTTCCCCAAATGCTTTGTTTTTTTGTACAGCTGTTTGTATTGTGTTCGTTATGCTTTTTATTGTACAGCACATTGGCTCAACTTCTATTGTTTTAAATGTGCTCTATAAACAAACTTTGACTTGAATTTGACTTGACTTTTATTGGCACTACATTTTCCAGAAGGTTTTTTGCATTTCTCACCATTGATTCGGGAGATGGTCCAGTTGCGGCGGATGATGGAGGGGTGAAGAGGCAGCTCAAAGACGAAGGGACCGACGTTGGGATCGGTGTCTGCATCCACAGCTGTGATGTTGATAGAGTTCATGTTGGCTCTTTCGCAGATCTGAGCATCGTAAGGAACGAGGGATGGAGCGTTATCGTTTACGTCTATGAGAAATATCTGCAGCGTTCCTGTGCTACTGGCAGGAGGAGAGCCTGAGAAATGAAAAAAGAAAAACAGTGAGTAAGAAAGAGCTCAGAATAATGAGAGTATGAAAATTAGTCATAAGAGAGCTATAAATTACAGAAAAAACTCATTGCCAGAATAAGCTCATGTTCCTTTCATTAGATTACTTACATGTAAAGATCAGGGTTAGACAGAATAGTTAATCACAAGACTACTGAAATGACTGAGTACACTAAGTACACACACAGTAATTTAATTACTAGAGCTGAGAAATTGAAAAAGGAGACTAAAGAAGCTGTAAACTCTGCCTATGCGTTCATTAGGCTCTTGTTTAACTTAATGAACATGTTCAGACATGACTATTTTCAGACAAAACACTGCTCGGGCCTTTCCATTAGATACTAAAATACAGGAAATGTATGTAACCCATTTTAAATTTAACCTATACCTCTATCTCAGCTCAAACCTAACCTAAAACAAATACATTAAACTACAAACACAAATAGTAAATATAACTCATAACTCCAAAATTAGTTTTCTATTAACTTCACTTTGTGCTTCTGAGCTTTCGTCATTATTGCCATTTGTGATGCTGATGTAAGAAGAAGAAGAAGAAGAAGAAGAAGAAGAATGAGAAAAATTTAGTGTTAGCTAAACATAGAGCATCTTTTTATAGTCACCAAGAAACCTAAAAAAAAACAAAGGAGACATAAAAAAAAATGGTGGAATGGCACATTTTTTCATGCTCCAACATTTGAAGACTCCCTTAAGCATATAGATAGCTTCACATTTCCACATTTTGTGCCTCTTTTGCTCTGTGCTGGAATGTATGATCAGTTCCCTCTGCAGTCAATTTAAACTGGAGGTAGGATCCTGAGTTTCATCCATCATTTCCTGATTGCCATAAGTGTTTAAAAATGTCGGTATTTTGGCCAAGAATTTTCTCAGGGGTGGAAAGCGAGTGAAAAACACTGACACTGCCAATCTGGGTAGAAGTAAAATCCCTAGCTAGTACCTATGCAGAATGGGATTTCTCCAGAAACCCATATAAAGCGAATGCTGTCCAAATAGGACATTAAACAGATTTGTTGAATGGCAGAAGAGTAAAGATTGCACTTATTAAGCCTACTCAGGAGGCAGTTTTTACATGGGTTGCTGGGGGTAATCAAATAGTTTACAGGTGCTGCTTGGCCATTTATGTTCTTTTTAGACTGGCAGTATAGTTTTCTCTCTCTCTCTCTCTCTCTCTCTTCATGCTCTTAGAAATAAATCCATTTTGTCCTGTCGTATGTATCTTTTACCTGGGAAGGTGCATGTGTCGAATCTTTAATTAGCTTTAAGAGCAAAGCATTAAAGCTACATCAGTGAACCCAGAAGGAGGGAAAGTATAAAAGTAAAGGAAAAGTAAGGTTTGGCACCTTTACTTCTCAGAGTGTTCCCATGAGACATTTCCCACCCAAAACACCTTCTTTGATGAACTAATCATTTTAGTCCAGTCTTCCTGTCTTGACCGCGAGTTGTCCTAGTGGTTAGCGTGTCTGCCTCTCGACTGGGAGATCACGAGTTCTACTCGCAGTCAGGTCATACCAAAGACCATCATAAAAATGGTACCTACTGCCATCTGGTGAGGCACATTGTAATACAGATGTGAGTAGGGAGTCAAACTCTCGTGGTTACCAGTGGACCACCCCCCCCCCACTGTAACCCTAGCTATGTAATAGGCTAGAGGCCGAGGGCTATAGAAACGGAGATCGGCGCCACCCAATGTGCCTGAAGGGCCTGGTTAGTTCTTGGGTGGGAGACTGCCTGGGAATACCAGGTGCTGACAGAGGAAGGATTTGACTTCCTGTCTTAAAAACAGGAAGTAAAAGCAAAAACTCAGGAGAGTGAGACCTCTGGTGGTTGGGATCCCCCAGGAAAACTAACACCATCCATACAGGGCTATTGTGCATTTCCTTCCAGAACCTTAGCAAAAGTTGGAATCTAAGGTATAAACACTTAGGAACAGGAAGGGGAAGCGGAGAAGAGAGCGGGATGAAAAAAATGAAAGAAGTATAGAGACAGCGGGAGAGAATAGTCTGTGTGTGGGTGTAGCAGTTGTTTCTGTGTCAGAGTGTCCACTGAGGCTGCTATTATCGGCTGCCAGTGTGGAATTAACCAAACCCTTTCAGACATCTGTCTCCATTAGTGGACACACACACACCCACAAACGCACACACACACAGCTGATAATGCTAAAATCTGACCTTCTGGGGTAGTACACAGACTGTCTCCAAAATTGGACAGACAAAATTGAAGAGACAAAACTGGAGTGTGGGTAAGGATGGAAGTGGAGACACACTTAAACACACTTAAACACACCCCTATAGTCTTAGGGTGATTTCAAATGTGATGCTTTCACACCTACTTTGCTTGCTAAAGTCTTGCTGAGACTGTCTGAATAAGCCTTAGTGTGACTCGACCGTACTGAGAACACGATTTGACCCAACCGCAGGAAGTGAACCAAACACACTGTACACATAGTACAAGGACATACTTGGATTGCTGCAAAAAATACAATGTGCTCTGCAGGGAAAAAAAAAACTGCTAGATACAGTTCAAATAGTTAGTATTTACACAATTATTTATTTAACCCCTTCTCTGTGTTCTTTACGCTTGGGTTTTTTTTTGCTATTTTTGCATGTGCTCGCTGTAAACACCCAAGTGTAAAGGCTTTGTTTACACTGTCAATAACTGTCTTTCTGACCAATGAAAAAAAGATTCTCCAGGTACATTTTCAGCCCCTGATCTTCTCACATGACCCTGCGTTATGGTTCAAAATCCAACCATAAAGCAAAGGAACCAAAATGATCAATTTTACTTTTACAATTGATTCTGTCTTGGCAAGCATAGCGATAAAAGAGAAACTCCCAGTATTATTGCTGTGCTGCAAATATTACATTTATGTAATTAAATAATTACTAGGGAGGAAAAAGAAAGAAAGAGAGAGAAAGAAAGAACCTTGTTAGTGTCCTCAGCCAGACACAGCTTTTTCATACATCAAGGATTCTAACTGACATTTACTGTCTGAATTTCACGATATTTTCAACACAATATGAGAGCTGGGACTTTATTTCATCAGAAACCTACAGAACATAGAAATATATACTAAAACACATATGTATCTTCTCTTGCTCTCTCTAACACACTCCTGACTCCTGACTGAGTCCTGACGTTTACACTTTTGCCATCTCTGCATTGTGAGTGTGTTTCAGGATTTTCTTCCTGCAGCATTTGAGAGAGGAGGAAAGTATCATTTCTGTCCCCACTGCAGTGTGTGAGCTTGAGGGTGAAATTTACATTTCTGATGGAGATGGAAAAGCAGGGATGAAACTAATGGATTGGTCACACACTAACATCACTCCCTGTCTCTGTATGTTACAGTTGTACCAATGCATTTTTTTGACCAATAAAATCAGTTAACATTCAATTTACATTTTATAATTATATCCTCCCAAGTGGAAATCATGCTTCATTCATTTGAATATTGTCTTTTTTTAATTAACAGAAAGCAGTTTCCAGAGTTCCCATCTCAATACCACTGTCAGCAATCAGACTACAGTTTTTACCCTCAATGCCTTTAGAACCAATCTGACTGTAGTTCCCGCCCCAATGCCACTGTAACCAATCAGATTGTAGTTCCCACCCCAGTGCCACTGTAATCAATCTGACTGTAGTTCCCGCCCCAATGCCACTGTAACCAATCTGACTGTAGTTCCCGCCCCAATGCCACTGTAACCAATCTGACTGTAGTTCCTGCCCCAATGCCACTGTAACCAATCCGACTCTAGTTCCCGCCCCAATGCCACTGTAACCAATCTGACTCTAGTTCCTGCCCCAATGCTACTGTAACCAATCCAAATGTAGTTCCCGCTCCCAATGCTACTGTAACAAATTTGACCCCAGGTTCTTGCCCCAATGCCACTGTAACCAATCTGATCTCAGTTTCCTCCCCAAATACCACTGTGACCAATCAGACCACAGTTTCTGCCCCCAATGGCTACTACAGCTAGATTCCTGGAAGAGTTTTGTTTTCAATCCATATAAAATGTTTTATGCTTTTTCATCATGGTATCATGATCAACCATTGCTTGAAAATTCTTACATAGTCATGTCCATTACTAATATGTATACTGATAGTGTTTTTTTTTTTTTTTGGATTAATGCGGCTATTTCTGCTGTTTATTTGAGGCTGACACACTGACAATAACATTAGTGAAACCCTGTATATCTAAAACAATAAAAATATACTGCCCAATATAACCGGTTTTCAGAATGTTTAACTATTTAAGATCAGTGACAAAGGCTTCAAAAATGTGGAGTAGCAGAAATAAAAATATAAAAAAAGAAAATAGTCTGAAGATAAAACAAATAAAATAGAGAAAGGAAGGATAGGAGATAAAACATCTACTGGTTACAGCAATGCCTTTAATCCCTGTTTCCACTCCTCCGCTGAAAAAAATAAAGAAGAAGAAGAAGAAGAGCGGGGGAACGTAATGCACATCACGGAAGCTAGCCATGTCAGTCATGGATGAAAAGCAACTCTGAGTTTGAGTAAACACTGAGCTGGACGAGCCCGATAACACACAGGGGAGATGAGCTTTTGTGTGTGTGTGTGTGTGTGTGTTAGCTGTGATTAGGGTTTTGCTTGGCTAAGCGTGGGTTTGTTTGGGAAAGAAAAACAACCACGGACAGACTTATTATGCACACACACAGAGAAAGAGAGAGAGAGAGAGAGAGAGAGAGAGAATTTCAACCCTGCCTCCATCCTGTGCAAATGGAGAGAAAGAGAGAGTGAAAGGAGAGCATCATTAATAAACAGTTTTTCTTTCAAGACTCTCTGAAAAACGTTTGAGCAGATATCAATCTTAATCTACTGAGAATTAAATAATGATAGATAGACAGACACATATACAAAGAACTGGACAGACAGACCAATAGACAGACATAGAGATGGACAGACAGAGAGAATGAAGGACAAACAGAAATGAGGACAGACAGGTTGACAAAGAGAAAGATACAGGGATGGACAGACAAGCAGACAGACAGACTGACAGAGAGATGGACAGACAGACAGACAGACATAAGGGTGGGAAGGCAGATACATGGATAGACAGCCAGACATAGATGTGAAGACAGAAAGACAAATGGACTAAGAGACAAAGGCATGGAGAGACAGACAGGTGATCAATCAGATATAGAGGCAGCTGGAAGCTGGAGATCAGTAGCATGCTTTAGCTACTGAAAACACTCACCATTGTCAGCAGCGAGGAACGTGGCCTCGTAGATGTTCTTCTTGACATAGACGGATTCTCGATCCAGCACAGCCACTGTGGTAATCTGACCGTTTGTTGTGTTGATGGAGAGCCAGTTAGCAGGATCCGACAGCTTAAGATACCTGCACGGTGCAAATACAGTACAATAATAAATAACAATGCAGTAATGCAGGTTGAACTTTAAACTTTAAAGCTGCAGTATGTAACTTGCTTGTGAAATCTGAAAGAATTAACATTATTGAGTTGTCACTAAAACAAAATCACATGACCATCCAGGACCGCCCATAATTGCCAGAAGTAATCATCACCGCACTTATGAAAGCTAAATTCCGTCACTCAGCTCAGTTGCTTCATTATTGAAACAAGATTATTGATTTAAAAAAAACCTTTACAATAGTCTAATCAGTGTATGCTTTACGTGACTTTTTAGCTTCTTAATTAATATCCCAGATGAGCACTTAAAGCAGATGCTATAAAACCCTACACATTGTGTTTGCATCAATAACAGCCCTTCAGTGATTTGGCAATTTCCACCAGGTGAGATTTTTGCATATTAAACAGCATAATGACGGCCAGATTAATGGCTGCCCAACAATGGATCTTAATCTCCATCGCTCCTTTGAAGTGCCACTTCTGTTAATTAATTTGCAGCTGTGCACAAGATTTGTGGTGACTGCTATCTAAAAGCAACTATTTAAAATGGGACAGAGATAAGGAATGTGTTGGCTCTTGGGTCATGTTTAGAAGGCACTCAGTGACAGAATTGGTGACAAGCTGTTAGCAAATGACATTATTTCGCCGGCAGTGTCACTTTTGGGACATGAAACTAGCCAAAGGTAAAAGTGTGTATATGTGTGTGTGTGCGCAGAAAGGACAGCGGTGTGAACATTAGGAACCTTGGACAGCAGTGCTGAAAAGCTAATTAGTGTGCAGTTTGAGGAGAAAATCACAACGATGTTAGAAAGGACGAATATTTGGACTTAATTGTCAGGATGAACAGTGTGTGGACAGGATCTACTTTGTCCTGCACTGAGCTGTGATGAAGATTTCAAAGATTTAGTTGAAAAAGTAGATAAGGGAGGCTGAAACCAAAGTGTTGGGGTTGCTATTGCTATAGCTAGCTGACAGCTCATTATCTCTGGTGCTATATATATATATATATATATATATATATATGTGTGTGTGTGTGTGTGTGTGTG
>JAOTRR010000020.1:2691783-2702505 GCA_028570945.1 Gogo arcuatus | reverse complement strand
CACTCAAACTAGCATTATAGTAAACAGGCTAACACTCAAACTAGCATAGAATTCAGGTTAACACTCAAACTAGCATTATAGTAAACAGGCTAACACTCAAACTAGCATAGATTCAGGCTAACACTTAAACTAGCATTATATTACACAAGATTACATTCAAACTAGGATTATATTGAACAGATAACATTTTAACATTCAAACTAGCAGAGAAAACAGCTAGCTGTTAGTAGCTTTTAGTTCACAGGACCGTATGTTTCAGTGCCAGTGCCATGTTCCCTGAAAAAAAAAGCCCACATTTCAGTTATATTTACAAATCACAATGTAATCTTAATTTAGTTGTAAATCAGTTAAATTACTTATAAATGAGATTTTTTTTTTAAATGTTAGTTGCTACTTAATGTATTTTACGGTGTTTCTTTGGTGACTTGCAATCCAAACATGACAAGCTCCCTTCCTAAATTATATAGAGCTGAGGATGTATGGGGCTAATTCACAAATACATATGGTAATATATAATTGAATTACAAATGAATATGGTAATATAAGAATTGCACTTCTGGTTCAGCTGGTTAAAAGAGTTAATCATTCTAGATGACAAGAAAAAGAAGGGGGAAAAAAACACCATGCTTGGAATTCAATACTACAAATGTTGCCTTTGGCTATCTACTTGATAGACAGCCAAATACATTAGTTTTCCTTCCTTTTCTTATCTGTTCCAAAAGGAAAAAAAACAAAAAACGAAACAAGAACTTGGTGTACGTTGGACATGGTTCAGCTAATCTTGGGATACTGTTTAGAGATCTGATTTACTGGAACTGGACTCTCTTCCTCTCTCTGGATCTCAGATTCTTCCAGGAAATTGACTGCCAAATACGGGCCTCGAGGATTCCTGACTCATGTCTCCATGTTCAAGCGTATGAATTATGTACTGTTGAGCCTAACCATCTCCAGACTTCTCACGAGCCAAGCATGTTTCAGAGGGAAATGTGTTTGTCCTAATTTAGCACCATGAAGCGTAACATATGGAGAGTGTGTTGGGTTTCTCGGCAACTGAAGGAATGGCTGGGGAAAACATAAATAACGGCTTTCTGTAGCTGTGTTTTAGGGACGTGACGGAGCGAGTTTTGACTTTATTATTTGGAAATGAGACAGGCGACATAAATAAATAAGGACAAATGCAAGGAAAGCAGATGATAAAACAATACAAGTGCAACAAGGCAGAAGAAAAACACACATGCTCTGCAAATTTCTTTTGTTTGTCTTTGTGGTTCAGAGGAACATCATTCATTCCTCCTGTCTCTCTTTGTGTCTCTGTCTCTGTGTCCTCGTATAATTTCTTGTTTGAACACATGTCACACCAGGAGCACTGGAGAGGGATGAAGTAGAAGATTTCCGAACCCCGTTATTTTGGCACAGGCGTAGGAGACAGACGCCAAAGAGCTTCATTAGGCCCGACGGGAGGGTAGATGGATCCAGAGGCTCATGGAAGTCTAGCAGCAGTAAACACAGTGGCAGGCTGGGTAATAATCCATCATAAAAGAGCTGCTCGCATTTCACATCACACCACCTGACGCCTTCGCTGCAGTGTTTCGGCTCCATCAGCTTAGCTTAATGCATCCCTACGCTCTGTCTCCATCTATCTTTCTTGTTCTGTCTCACTTATTTGTTCCCTTATGCCTTTTGATTTGCTTGTTTCCTCTAAGTGCAACACCGTGGAGGATGTGGTCACTTTTAAGGTCAACTGTAAGATTGAGACCCACATGCACTTTCTCCACTGTGAAAATGTTCAATTTCTGGAACAAAAGAATGGTTTTCCAGCAAACAAGCATTTTTTTTCCGCCACTGAAGGTTTCATAGAACTTATTAAGTAAGTAATAAAGCACTCTGTGTTGTGCTGTTCTAGGAAAATAATCACAGAAATACTTTATTTATTAAAGAATTAAACTTTTTATGCCTTTACAGTTAAATTTAATGCTATGAGGCAATTGAGAGAAGGCAATCGAGAAATTATCACATACTGGACGTGATAAAAGCTATACACACTTATTCCATCACTTTTTTTCTTAACAAGACAAAAACAGTGCAGCTTGTTAATGAGAAACAGCAAAACACAAAGTCCTCTGTCCAGACTGTTACAGAGTGTTGATACTGGAGACTCCTAACATAAACATAAAAAAAAAAAAAGTTTTATAAGGTTACTTGATGTGGTGGTTACATAAAAATGTCATTAGGCAGCTTCTACTGGTAAACCAGTGGTCTGCATTTGCATATTAGAACCTGATTGGCTCCTTTATTTTATGATGCAAAAACTCTCACCTGTTTAATTCTAACTCCAGTGAGATCATCAGTTTCTTGTGGAATGATGAATGTTTAAAAAAAAAAAAAATAAACCTACAATGACCAGTTTTACATGTTGGCTGTCTTCTCATTTGAATTAATTCCCTTGGAAGAGATTAATCATGAAGATGTTTTATAAAGTTTAACCAGGGGACTTTGCTGGAACTTTAGGTCTTCCTGAGACAGGGGCAGAGTGCAGCCAAAGATCTTAGAATATACCAAGATAGAGCAACATAATTCATCTCCATTGGAGAAAAAGTGCAACAGTTCTGGTCTCATAAGTGGGTGTGTCACCTGATAGAGACAGACAAGAGACCAGTTAGCATCTTATTTTGTTTATTTCTTGCTGTATTACCACTATAAAGTCAACAACATCTTCAATCATGTGTTTGAAGGATCTGAAAGGTTTCGTACTATCTAGGCTGTTGCCCAGGATTAGCCATTAGTGTTACTAAGCTAAATCTGCCATATAGCTGCATTTTCTGAAACAAAGTCAGTTTTTCCTGCTGCAGAAATATCGTAGTGGTCGCACAGTGATCATAGGTACTGGGGAATATGCTGTAAATTCATCCAAATACACATTAAGCCTTGCAGAGAGAAATAATGGCCAATGTTTTGCTGAAATCATGGACCATCTCATTGACTTGAATGGAGCGCTGGGTCGTTCTGGTCTGCATAAAGGGGGATCAGTCCCTCCTCCCCTACCAAAAGTCGAAAGCGGCAGTAGTCATACATTTATGGCTCTCGCTCCATCTCAATCCTCTCTGGTGCAGCCATTGCTGCAAAATTTATCATGAATGTCTCAGCACTAAGAGCAGTATACCGTAGTTCCTCTTTTCTCAATCATGAGTACAGGATCAGACTCTTGATCAGCGATGGAGCGGATAAGACTTTATGGACTTTCTCAAGGTAGGACAGGATGGTAGCTAATGGTCCCCCCGCCTGCAGTCAGCTCCTACCAGTTCTGGGATTGAAGTCACAATGCTTAACCACTGAGCTACCACAGCTCCCATTATGTGCTTAGGTTTCTTTCACACCTGCCATTCTCTCCTCAACCACTAACACACCTTTTACATGTAATTCTGTGTAAAGCTGGTACCAGGAGGGCGAAATGTGGCCACGTTTAAAAAGCACCACTGCCAGCTGTATTTGGATACAGCAGAGCTTCCAAAGTCTTAATGTTGGTCTGGAAGAGTTCCTCTTGAACTTTCTCCATTTAGATTAACTGCAGAACTTTACTGAGCAGAGAAACGTCAAGATACCAAAAGCCTAGTTACTTTGACTTGAAGATTCTTTTATGTACACTGCAGGTTCTGCTAGCTGTTCTCCATGGGTCCTTTTAAAATCCACCCTAAATTTGTTCTTATACTCACTTCTGAATGAGATTGACTCTACTTTGGAAGCACAAACCTGGAACCCAGTTTTATTGATAACCATCTTTTACATAAATATCACAGTACATCAGTTACCTGATTACTGATCTACCCTGTATATTTGGTGAATAAGGGCTTTTGCAAACCTACAGGGGTGGAAATAGGAGTCAAGGAGTGTGACGAGGGAACATTACAGGTTTGTCGCTTTGGGGATTTGACAAGGCTTCCTGCAAAATCGAATCTCTGTGCGGTTTTGCCTTCTGCGTCCCTGAAACACCGGCTCAGTTCAAAGCCTCCCACAAAAGCCGATTTCTGTAATCTATGCAGGCCAAGCGGCACATCGACAAATGGGTGTGAAGGAGTGTTTTAACCAAGCAGAACAGACTACAGCAGGGGATTTTTTTTCCCCTGGCCAGTCACCACTTGTAAGAAAGTGATAAGTGCCTTCAAACTGGGCTCTCAATCATCCAGAGTGCTAGGAAGTAATGAAATAAGCAAAATACTTAACAAAAACAGTGTTTTTTAAATAGGTGAGTGAGATAGACGTCCAGGTACATTAAGCTTGCAGCTCCAGTGCAAAACTAACAAAGCAACGTTCAAATGCTAAATACTACAGTATGTCCTGGCTGATTGCTGCATTTGGTCATGGTGGTGATGGTGGTGGTGGTGGTGGTGGTATTGGATATAATTTATTTTCCACCAATCAATCTTTGGCAAGTTGGTATGTGATGCCTTGATTCTTTTCCCCCAACCAATTTCTGTGACACAACTCCAATTTCACAGCATTGCATTAAAAACCGTATGACGTCTTCAACCCTCCATTTCTTGGTATAGATGCAGTGTTGGTGAGGTCCAGATAACTGGTGGATTGCAATTGGAAAACCCACCAAAGCACACATTCCTCAGTGCCAACTTAGTTTGTAAAGGCAAATAAAACACTTTAGAAAATGTGTTTTAATCAAAGCCAGTCAAGTCCATTTATCTCTAAAGTATCCAGAGTGGTTATTAAGCTTCTGTTAAAAAAAAAAAAAAAGTCTGTGAAAGCAGACTGTTCTCAAGGACATGCAGGTCTGGTCAGGAAAATCACAATGAAAAAATGTCTGTCTGCTTTGCTTTTTAATTCTCCATCCTGAACATCCATTGTTCATCTTTGCTATAATAATGTGCATATTCGTAAACACAGACTATGAATGCCTAGCAGTCTGAGAAAACGTCTGAAATCTCGAAACCAGACAATGATGAAAAATTGGGGTTTGACCAAAATTGAGGTTTTTTTTCTACCAGTAGTACTTTTTAAAGCGTTTGCTTTGAAGATCAGCAGTTAAAAAACAAAAACAAAAAACAAACAAACAAAAAAAAAAAACAGCCAGTCTGCTTAAAGATGTTTCAAACCTTGCTAGCTAAGTTTGATTTTCTTACATAAAAAACATCAAGTTGTTGGATATTTATGTGTCGTTGTAAACCATCTACAACGCTACAGAGAAGAGCATGACTGTTTAAATGTTTAAATGGCTGAATAAAAGACATTAATACAAAAAAATGGTTAACAGAAGAGAGTGAACGTCTCTGCGATTATTACTCCACCAAAACGTTAGCGTGAACAGAGATCAGTGGAGCAAAGAGACAGCAATGAGGCTCGCGAGTGACTTCCCCTCGGTGATGAGACAGAGACTGATAATCAAAGCGAGAACTAATTTCCTGCTGTAAACTTATAATTCTTTAAGATCTGGCAGTAATGCTGTTTTGCTATCAGTAGATTAGGTTCTAAATGTACAGGTAGGTGTAGCATCTTTAAGTGGAAATGGAACGAAATCTTTAAAAGAGATACGCACAGATACACACAAAAAAGAAAAATATACAAACAATGCGAAAAGTTGAGCGCTTTCACAGGCCACCACACATATATAACATGACGCATAACAATATATAATCACCTTACATCAGTATTCCAAGATAACAGCGTGTTGTGGAAAGTAAACAGACTTTAACTGATGGGGAAAATAAGGAACATCTCAAATTATTTTTATGACGGTTATTTTTAATTTCCTTGCTGCTTGTTTGGCACGTCATAAAATACAACCAGCAAGCCAAACAACATAAAACTGACAAGGAAATAAAACGCCCATTCATCAAAAAGATGATGTTGTCCAGGTGGACATTTTATTTATACTATATTTATAGGAGTGTATTTCATTTTTTTTGTCTGCTGTAGTCCTCTAAATCTGATAGCCTGATGAGAATTTTCTGAATATTATAATAATATGAATTACAGTATCATTCCTAAATAAGTCAAAAAGCCAGTGGTTTCTTTTACATCAACACAAATCATCTGAAGACATTTTAGAAATGCTGATGCAAGCTTTTTTTTTGTTACATAGTCATGCAATTATTATTCCGTAAATATCCTTCAGCTTATGATAGTATGAACTTTATGAAGTGCTAATGAACAGAGGCTTTCAAGAACATTCGCAGGTTCTGTAGGTTATCATTTCATCTCACTTCTAACAGTATTCAGATAATGAGTACAGGATGTTCCCTGCCAAGGTAAATTTATGGCTGTCTAAGCAGAACGCATCGATTTCTTTTTTTATATATCTAAAAAAAACCCGTTTGGAACCATTTTCGCTGCACTGTGTGTAGAAGCTGGAAGAAGTGGTAGAATTCACACTGACGCTTTATACTTAAAATATGGTTCCTCAAGGGTTCTTTGGGTGGTTAATGGTTCTATCTTAGTAGATCGATTTTACTGGGAACCTTTTGTATAAGGAAAACGTTCCATTGTTCGATTCTATCTTTATGGTGAACCCAAGAGAGATTGTTTTTTGAAAAAACCTTTTTTAGGGTGCTAAATGGAACCATTTTTAGCTAAACTAGCCAAATAAAAGTTGCCATATGTTAACTGTCTCCCTATACCAGAGGGTTGCTATGGCTACAAAAGGTGTTGATTAGTTTTCTATAGCGGCAGCTGACAGTCGTTCTGGCTGCAAGGCAAATCACAGGTTTACTGTATATTAATGCACTCATTGTTGTTTCTATAGTAACAGCTCCTTCACTAGTTTAGCAGACGCTCCACAATGACAAATATCGATACGACGAAGTTTTCTGTAAGGATACTTTTATTTAACGTTTATGAAAGGAGTCTCCAGTGTCAGTGTTTGTAACAGTTAGGGGTAAACCTGTAACTTGAGGTTTTCCATCATTGGAAAGTCTTCAGGACGGAAGAGTTTGTGGTTCCTCATTAACACCTCATTCTCATTATAGCTACTATAACGTAAGTGTTGATAGGAACGAACTTGTTTCTCGGACGTTCCGCAACGTTAAATATAACTATAAACAGATAAAAGTGTCATAAAGCATCGTACGTTAATATAAATTAAAAATTGTGATTAATGGAAAATTACTGTGGTGTAAGAGGAATAAAACATTTCAGGTCGTACTGTTATAAGAAATGATTACACGGCTCATTTGAATACTCGATTCTGATGGGTCAATTACAGCATTTCTGTATAACAGACTGTTGCTATGGACCACATCATTTGTTTGTTTGTTTGTTTTACCTTTATTTTACCAGGAAGTCCTATTGAGATAAAAGATCTCTTTTACAAGAGAGACCTGGCCAAAATAGAAGCCATACAATCTTACAACAATACAACATATACAACATAATCTACAAAATCCACAACCTATTAGGACTCAATGGCCTCTCAAGAAAAACAACGACAAATCTCATTCTGCACATTCTTTATGATGCTCTTAAATTAAAGCTCTTAAAAACCCACGGTACATTAAAAAGCAACCACGTGGATGAGCGTAGGTGGTAACTACCCGAGTTCAGACAGAGCAGGGTACAGAGGTAAGCTGGAAATTTACCTATTATTGCTTTATAGATGAAAGTATACCAATGCTGTTGTCTGCGAATGGTCAGTGATGTGCAGCTCACTAAAGCATAAAGAAAGCAATTGATTTCTTTAGTTAGCAGCCATGTAAGAAGTGGGATAATGTATAGCCAGCTGGTCATTATCTGCTGGGGTCCTGCATCACCCTGTCAGGGTTTATTTCACAATAATGACCATCTCGCTGTACATTATCTCTTACATAATCTTTGGGATGGTAGGAGTAACTTTGCTTCATCACACTGCCACACTGTTGATTATTTTCCGATAATAGCAGGATAGTTTTTTTTTTTTTCTGTACTCCCACAGAGTTAGCAAACACGCCTGCTCACAGTACACACATATTATCTAGCATTATCTAGCTAGTAGTGTCAGGTTCATGTGCTCTGCCCACAGGCCACGGAGCATCTGATATCTTTTGTACATTTTTCTTGCCACAAGCTTCAGGAGCTGACTCGTTGCCCGCATGAACTTGCTCTGGTTTTCAGTGGAAAAAAAAAACACGTTTCGAGTACTGAGCTTTTGATTTCAAAGGTTACAGAAAGACATCTTGAAAAGTTTTGTGCTGAAGGAGTTAGCAGTAAGTAAATGAGATCAACTCATGTTTGCTTATAGGCCAAGGCCAAGGCCAAAGATCTGTGGTTGGCCTTGTATCATGTGTGAATGTAGCAGATTCTTGGTTGTGCTTACTGATGAATTGGATCAGACTCTATAGCGAATGTTGGCGATCGGGTTTGCGAGACTAGCTAACTAGTAACATCTGTGCTTCCTCAACTGGTTGTAGATAAGTGTATAAAGTAATTAAGTAAATGTGATTTCTTTAAGTAGGACGAGTGCTGGACAAAAGCCCCGTTTCTTTTAACCAATCACTGAAATGTGATGTCATCAGTGTGTTTTCTGCTCCCCCTAGCTTGGTAAATAATACTGGCGATATAAGTATAGCTCTGTCATTTACAAGGACACACCTGGAGGAGTTTGTTACTTTCATTACTATGATTTTATATCCTGTGCTGAGAGTCATACAAATAAGGGAAATAATGTTTAGGAAGCCTAGGGGTAATTTATCCCTAAAACAGGTAAAATAATTATAGTTGTTTTTCATATTTTACTCAATCATGATTTTATTAAAGTGCAGTTTTGGGAAAATAATGCATTTTCCAATCTGCTACAAAAGTGTAAATTAATTGAATCCAATGATTCTGATTACTTAATGCGGTCACATTATTGCAAAAACATTTATTCTAGTTGCTCTTGAATTATCAGATGGTATCTCCCAAATCTCTCACTCAATACCTGGCTGAAAAACATTTCCTAAATGAAAGCAAACTGTTCTACTTTGCTGCAAACGCCGCTGTTTTATGAGATCCATATGGATGCCATAAAAAGATGGTTATATATGCGAGCCAGACTATTGAAGCAATGAAGTAAATGTCCTTGAAATGTATTGGGGCAGTCTCGATTATGTGGAAGCCCATTGTATTCAGTCTGCAAGTGAATCATAAAATTTCGATATGACAATATTTAACCCTCCATTACATGCTTTGAAATACACTACTTTCACACTCGAAGGGCCGCGTTCAGTTTCGTTTGAGCCGTTCTCTATCAGCGCATTTCTACCTTAACCAAGGTTTTTTTTTTTTAAAAAGATTTAAAGCATTGCAAAATACTAGAAGAATTCCTCAGCAACGCCTCCTTGATGAGCTCTGGGGAAAGATAAAAAGCGTCTGAGAATAAATGTTCATATCAAAACGTTCCCATTTGCAAAAATTGATGGTGGCGTAGGAAAATTGGCCATGAAGCATCGGCAATGGCGCAACCATTTAGCCTGAGGTGCGTTGCTTCTGTGTCTGTCAGTGTAATGTTTGTTGAAGTATATTAGAGAACAGAGCTACGTCCTTTTTAAGAAGAGACACAAGACGTCAACTGGATGGTTCTCAGGTTCAGGGCGGCGTTCAGTCAGCCGTCTCGCTTGACTTCCAATGTAATTATAGATACATAAATGACTAAGCGCTGCTTGCTCTTTAAAGTGCCTTTCCTAATTTGCTTCTATCAAAGATTGTTCTCAGGTAGCTCATGTTGCTGGGTAACATGGATAAGAGACATATTTAAAGCACAGTGGACAGAGAGGTAATAGGATGGAAATACAAGACAAATAAAATGCTTTGCCAAGATGATGTACGCGCCATACACAAGAAATCTCATTTACAGCACGCAGTTGTGAATAGGCAGCTCATGGATGTGAGTAAATTCAGTGTGCGTGCCTTATCAGTGAGCAATGCTGAAAAAAGAAAAAAAACAACAACAACAACGGCCTTCATATTCGGTCATGGCAGAAGAAGAAGAAAAAAAAAAACACAGCCAGGCCTCTCATGCTGAGAACAAGCTGTTCATTGGGAAGGGTGTGAGCTTTTCTGTTGATGTAGCTAGAGTTTGGCTTGAGGTTAAGGCTTTATTTACCAAAGAGTGAAAGACAAAGAGAGAGTGAGAGGGAGGGAAATCAATGGCTCTCCACTGCTGGAGGACTGTGAAGATCAATGGACACTCAAAAAAAAAGCCTCTGAAGAAAAAAACAACATTGATTGTTTGAATGAAGAAGAAAGAAAACCACAAAACACACCTGTGTAGATGGAAAATTTACTCAACCCTTTAAGTGCTGTGTTTTTCGAGTGTTGCCATTACGGCCTTGCTCTTTTCCTCCTCGCAAACCCCCTTCAGGACGTTTACTGAACTCATTTATGAGCTCGAAAGGAACTGTTTTGCCAAAAAATTAACTCTGAAGTGTAGTCAATCAGCCAAGACAGAGAGTGTTTGGTTTGCACTGGTGCTATGAGACTAATATCGCTAACAAGTAACTCTGTTTGCCTGTTATTATCACAAATGCACTTCAGAACCTAAATGACCAGGCTGAAAGGTAGCTAATGTAGAGTAATACATTACATCACAGCACTGGTGGACAGCAGCGAACCAGCGCTTTCACTTTACATCATTACTATATAGTTATGATCGAATATTGTCGGACCTAAGAACTAATCGATATCGATCTGCGGTAGGTTTAGATTATCTACAACTAAGGAAAGATGCTCATAATTGCTATTAAACTATACAATAATTATGTTTAC
>JAOTRR010000020.1:2654056-2665700 GCA_028570945.1 Gogo arcuatus | reverse complement strand
ACACACACACACACACACACACACACACACACACACACACACACACTGTTGTTCCACCACCACACCCCTGTGTCTCAGTCAATCCCAGATGGTGCAGCAATATTTCTTGCTAATTTATAATCCTAATATATTTTTGATTATTGCTTTTTTAACGGTTTCCCAATCCCGACCCAGAATTCCCTAAACACTGCATATTTCAGTGTTTGTGCTCTCACCCACCTGACTCAGCTCATAAAGAGTGTAATAATAACTTTATGAGCTGAGTCAGGTGTGTAAAAAAGGGCAGAGTAAAATCCACCGAGTCCCTGAGACTGGACCAAGTAAACACTACAACAACACTGCAATCTACACCAGCTCAGGATTACAGTCAGAATTCTTCACCATCCACCTTAGTGTAGGGTCCTGATTGGTTAAGGTTAAGGGGCGGGACTAGCACTTATAGCTTTAATTACAACTTAATTTATTCCGAATGCAGCTAAATTTGCTAAAGCTCCTGGGAAGATGTAAAATTATGTAGATCATTTTCCTTTCAGAAATAGTTCCAAGTAGAACCCCTTTTTTTGGTTTCTCCAATGAACCATTAAAGAACCTTTGAAGAAACCTTTTCTAAGCATGTATGCATTCTTAGACTCCAAACTGTAAATGATTACGAATTAATTTCCATCCATCCATCCATCCATCACTTTCTTTCCACTTTCCTTACATTTTTCCTTCCTTCCTTCCTTCCTTGATATTATTTTGTCTTCCTTCCATCTTTCATTTCTTATTTCCCAGCCTTCCTATCCTTCTTTCCTTCTGCTCTGTCTTTATCCTTCCTCCTTCCTTGCTGTTTTTGCCTTTCTTCCTCTCTCCTTTTCTTCCTTCCTTCCTCTCTCCTTTTCTTCCTTCCTTGATGTCTTTTTCCTTCCTTCCTTCTTTTCCTCCCTCCCTGTATGTATTAAGTGGGAAAGCGTGTGCTACAAATGTATTGGCAATTATTTTAGACTGAATACTTATAACTATTAGAGGTCTTTCAAATTTAGATAAACTGTCTTGGTACTTGGGTCACTCGTAAAATAAGGGCTTATTTCAATGATTCTTTAAGGGCACATTGGACAATTAAGAGCTCTAAGCCTCCTATAAAGGTTCTGTTTGGAACCCTTTCTATCATTTTACACTACACTTGTGTGTAACTCACTCTCTTTAGGTTTTTTTTTCTGATAAATATATCCAATTTCTCAACATATTTGATTATTTAATTCTGAAAACATCAGAGACGCCATTAAAATAACCTGCGACATATACAGTATTGAAAAGGTTGTAATGCGCTCAGTCTCCTTGGTGGTAAAAGCTGGTCAGCTTTGCATGATTCTGATCAAACCACCAATACAGTCCTCTGAGGAATCCTATCTCCAGCTTACACCTTATTTTCTCCAGCTGAAACCCACACGGACAAGAAGATCTCTCAGTGTGCTTTATCACTCACTGCACCTGCACCAGCAGTTAGGACAGAGTCACAGCGGATACACATGCTAAACTAAACTCTGAAGACACATTACCACACACATTTGACATCACACACACACACACACACACATGCACACACATGCACACACACACACAGCCCCCAGAGATTGTTTTTAATGATCGAAGAAGTGCTAATGAGAAATCGGCTTTCTGCTAAGCACGCTTCAGAGCTTCTGATTGAGTTTTATCAATTCCTCCACATTAGCTGTATCCTCTAGAGAAGAGTGGGAACCAAGCATGAACAAAATACCCTACGCAACATCAATTCTTCCTCACACACACACACACACACACACACACACACACACACTAATTACCAGTCTGACTCCTGCAGATTTTAGCTGCAAAGCTGACTTATTATATTACATCCAAATGACTAACGAAGATTTGTGCATCAGTTTCAATCAGCAGCCATTTGATTGTTAATTTGTGCTCGGTGTTTTTGTATAAGAATAAAAATCGAGGCGAGGCGAGGCAAGGCAAGAGGCACAATAAAACCGCGACTCAAAGAGGGGAAACTTGCCTGGCATTTCGAATTAGCTTTAGCAGTGATTAATGCCAGGACGCAGGGAGAGAAATAGATCAGACTTCTGAAGCTTTGTGAAAGAGAAGAAAAAAGAAGCAAGCACAAAGAATGAGCCAAGAAGAAGAAAGCTCGAAAATGAAAGAACTAGAAAGATAGTTTTGCGAAGCGTGTGGCTTTGTGGTGTTGTTTGGTGTCTGAAGTTTGCATGTTTAATTTTGCACTTCAGCTATGAAGCTAATGTAGCTTAAGTAATGGAAGTCTTTCATACCCAAACTTTTTCTGTACATTTCTACAAACTTGATGATGTGTGATTTACTGTCATTTATAAACATGAGCAAAACTTCACTGTGAAGCGAAGAAATGTGCTAACAGTATGTGACTTGCCCACAACGTTAGTTCTGTATCCCTCTACCTCCTAGACCCCACCTCCTAATCTTTAAAGCTGTATTTTCAGCAAATCATAATATGATTCCACTTGGAACTTAAATAAGCAAATACAGACTCTACAGACTTACCCTGCTGAAAAATCCAGCTTGATGAGCATCTACTAAAACACAGGCAGAGATGGTCAAACTGGTATGCAATCTTTGCCAGCTGGTAGAAAGAAAACAGGTCCTGCTAATGATACATCATGATCAAATAATAAGAAAATTGGAAAAGATGGCCTACCAGATGGTTGACCATGCTATTTTACGAAAATCCAGGACACTACCTTTCCCTGCCAGTAGAGGTCATGATCTCCAGAGTTCAAACGACCTCTGCCATTACACTTTCAGTCCACTTCTTTACTCTTTGGTGTATAAACCCGAATGAAGTCTTGCCAAACATTATGCTTGTGAAAGTCTGATTGTTCATGCTGTTTGATCTTGTGCCTGTTTTCTCAGCATATTTTATTTTGTATTAAAGCCTCTGTGTATGGATCCTACCCCTCTCAGAGTCTGATATGTTACACTTATATTACTTCTTAAGCAAGTTTAGCCTTGTAACTTCAGTCCAAAATGGCGTGGCTGATTGTATACATCACTGAAGGGCCTAGCAGTGGCTTTTTGGCACTCTTAAAAATACTTAGCCTGCTTTCACACCAGTAGCATTTTATTTTATTTTATTTTGGGGGGGGGGGGTTGTGTCAAATTGTTAAATGCTATTGGGAATTCCTATCTTTTAGCCTACTTCCAGTGTCTATGGTTTCACTAAAAGCACCACATACCAAGCTACAGACATGTTTAACCACTTTTAGACCACAAATTGGATGTTTTCATGCTAAAAATGAGATGTCTTGCCCATTTTGACCACAAATCAAATTTTCCAGCCGACAGTGTCTACTACAGTATCAGAATGAGCCAAAACCAACATTTGTGCTTTGCGATTTGTGGAATCAAAAGCATGGATGATTTTTCACATGTGGAAGAAATAAGAAGGTTCCTTTACTCTTGTTCGTCATCTCCACATCGCTTCACTTCTAATTTGCATGACTCGGTAGAACTGTTTTATGTCGTGTGTCCTGCCCAATTTGTACTTTCATGGTAGCTCCACCTACTCCTTCTGTCACTGTAGAATGAATGACTCTAGACTGAATGATCTCCGGTTATTTTGTCATGTACAGTCACTGATAAATCATCTCATTTTTAACAGGCAGACATCGGGTTAAATTTTTTGGTGGTTTTGTAGAAATGAGGCATCTAGCACAAGGGTAAAAGTGTGTGTGTGTGTGTGTGTGTGTGTGTGTGTGTGTGTGTGAGTTTAGGTCGAAGCAGAATGCTGATCTCAGCACTTCCTTTAGCATTTCTTTCTACTATTCAAAAAAACCCTACTCTAGCTCCTCTCTGCCTCCAACTATGGCTCAGCTGTCATTTTTTTTGTCCAGGGCATTGAAGGTCAGCAGAGGAGAATGAACTTGACCAGACAGAGAATCAGACATGGATAGATGGAGGGAAGTAGAGAGTGAGTGAAAACAAGGAGCACAGGGACATGTCTCTAGCTTTAGTATCTGTCTATCTTTCTCTTTCATAGATTCTATCTCTGAGCATCAGCTCACCTCTCGAAGATAAAGTTCGTTCTACTCACATCTGCCATTCACTCAAAGGCGAGTAGTGAACCGAGTCAGGAGGTTTAGAGCAGGAACAGTAAGGGTTCTTTGATATCTGTAGTCAGTTTTGATTGAACCCTGGTGTGTTCTCCTCCTCAGTGAGGTTCTTTAGGCAGGTGAGAACCAGGTGAGAACAATCACACTTGGTTTGGTTATTTTGGTAAGCGTATGATTGAGGTGGGCTCCAAATGAACTCTAGAATGGTTCTATTGCAGTGAGAAGGTGATTCAACTCTGAATAAACTCAACTACAGGAAGTGAACCAAACAACGGTAAAATATACAGAACATGGAGTCTGGGACTGGCAAGAGTGATTTACTTAGATTTACTTAACTGTTCAGAACTTCACACATTGGACTGATCATAAACTGAGATTTTATGAATTAGCTTAAGAGCAAGTTGGTAGTTAGTTAAAAACAAATATATGCATGTCAAATTGATTGTTTCTCCACTTGAAAAGAAGTTATTTTATCTAAAGTCCCTCTTTTTTGCTCTATATGTCTCTTGTATAACTTGTCAAGAGTCGATCAGTGTCAAATTATAAACTCACCACTTACAGCCTCATAGCAACATGGATTCAAAGCCAAAAGCCTAAAACCGCAGTAATGTTTCTCTTTTTGCACAGATCAAACATTGTGCCATGGGTTTTCAGTGAGCTAATTTGCAGACTCATTTTCTCTCAACGTTATTCTTGATGAGATGCACAGCAGTATGAATACTATTCTCAAACACCCTCCCACACACACACACACACACACACACACACACACAGCTATGTGAAAGAGAATGTTTGAATTGAATTGCAAATCACAACAAAAATCAGACAGGTTCATCATAAGGTCAAATTTAGATTCAACTAATAAAATGTCTATGATTTAGCTGTTGCAGTTGCATTGACTACAGTGAAAATCCTGGCATCATCAAGAAAAGTGTGAAAAGCATATGCCTAACATCAATATGCATTGGCTGTGTCTCAATTTAACAGAGTGGAGGCTACATGACAGGAATCTGGTGCTATTGATCAAAGTAACAACACAAGACAGTATCATGACCGTCACAGCACAGACAGCTAGTATTTCATTGACAAAATGGTACAAGCAAAGCCAGAACGCTGTAATTACTGCTACAAAACATAGCCGACAATCCAAACGATTCAAAGAAGGACAACGATCAGGTCTCCTGGTGTCATTTTAGTTATTTTAATAAGTGTGATAAATCAATGTGATCTCACATCTGCAAATTTCACTATTCATTCTTTATGGCCTGAATGTATTGATGTAAAGACCATGGCTCAGTTTCCCATAATCACTGTAGAGTTAAGATCATCATAACTGGTAGAGAAAGTGTTCAAGATCATACTTACTCTACCTTTTAACAATGATCTTTGCTTTCGGAAAACTCAGCCTTCAATGGCTAAGATTAGAGTTAGGGTTGGGGCTCAAGGAATGCAGAATAGGCTAAAGTATCACAGGCATCATATATGCTGGACCTGGAAGATGTACTGCAAAATCTATTCAGGTAAGTACTACAAGAGAGAACTGGTAGAGAAAGTGATGAAAGTGATGCTCACTCTACCATTTAACAATGAGTTTTGCTTTCATTATTTAAGGTTAGGGTGGGGGCCCAAGGGATTTATTGACATGCAGAATAGGCCAAAATTTTTTGGTCAAGAATATAGATTTTGTTGTAGATCCAAAGATCATAGATGCCAGACCTGACACTCCAACATTACCTGTACTTTTTCCCAGTTTGCAAGCAAAAACTTAAAAACAAAGTCCAATCATATAGTTTCATCTAATCATTTTATTCCATTCTCAGCCAGCAACATTTATTCTGTTCCAGCAACAAAATACTACTGGTTTGCTGGAGGTGGCGGTGGTTCAAAGAACCAGTCAACTGTTCTGTGAACATGTCATGTCACTCCACACCAGCAGGCTGCACCCTAAACCAGGAAGTAAAGCACAACTCTGAAAGTCAGCAGTATGTGAGGCTTGTTTGGTATTTCTCAAAGTCAAGGATGCTTTCTTGGTAGGATGGGTCCTTCCAAGTCTAGGCAAGACTCATTCCTAGCATTTGGAGAACACACAATGGAACAGTCTACAGATATACCACCTCTCCAGGATATTGATTGTGGCTCCCTGATGCCAGGAAATTATATAATATATCCCAGAAATTGACTTTTTTTCAGAGTGAGCGAGCGAGAGGGTGAGGAAGAGAGAGAGAGAGAGAGAGAGAGCATTACATGTGATGTGAATTGTATCGTGTTGAATCACATTGTGTTGTCGGGCTGGTGGTGCCACCTCCCTGAATGAGTTTTTGCAGGGTGGGATGTCTGAGTCGAGACAGCGTGCAGGTGTGTGTCATCGAAAAAGTTCGACCTTGTACATGTATATAGGATTGTGGGTGCTTTAAGAATGCTGAGGATACACAGAGGCATCCTTGAAAATTCTCTGAATGAAGGACTCGGTCCTTGGTAGAAATCGAAGGATCCTAGACATTGGAACAGTCCTTCGGCAGGATTCGATGACATAGCATCCTTGAAATGCAGCTGTTAAGGATCCTACCTTGACATTGAGAATCACCCATCCTAGCTATTAGAACTTGTTCCTGGCTTGAGTCTTCTGGTTGGTACTATGGGACAGGCAAGCCTGCTTTGTGCTTCACCTGAAACACTTTTTGAAGTTGATCTACTTTGTTTGCCCTGCAATGAGTTTTGTTCAGCAAAACATCTTACTTTGACAGTAGTTCCTTTGCATAAGCATTATATACAGCAGACCTGATGCTGCCCCAAAAGTTCCATTGTCACTGATCCTTGGTTCCATGCCAGGACGATCTTGGTACTGGACCACACTTGATAAGAACTGTCTGAAAGTAGTACAGCTGAAGATCACCACCCAAGCTAGGCAGTATGCAGAGCAGACCTAATGTACCATGCTATGCCGTTACAGATTCTTCTAGACTGGGAGCATCTTGGTACTAGAACCAAATGGATTTTGCCAGGTAAGAACCATCTACTTCATCAGTGGAAAATATAGGACAGTTAACACCAGCTCCATGTAGGCAAAAAGCATTATAGGCATCTTGGGATTTGAACTGCTGGTGTTCACATGAAATTCTGCGAAATTGCTTTTCTGTTAAAATTCCTACACATTTGGTGTTAGATCAGACATTTGTCCTTCCATCACCTCCAGAATGTTTGGGTGGCATTCAAGATCCGTTTTCCATCTCGAATGTCAGATACACAGGACGAGAGAGAGCCATTTGTCACTGATGAGTGATATCAAAACCTCCCAGAGGACCCAGGTATGGAGGTAGGAGGTTAGAGACCTCAGCTTTAAGGGTGTGTGGTAAAAAGAAAGGCAGAGACAGATGAGTTTCTAAACTGTCAGCTAATTTATCATACAGCCTCCATGGATCTGTTGGAGTGGAGTGATATCGACAAGTTGTAAAAGTCCAGAGTGAAAGCCACTACCTTTAAAGCCCTTAGCAAGCAATGCTAAAACAGATGGATGCCTTTGAAAGCCAGCTAACACACACATACTCAAAAAAACTAAGAGGGGGTCCTGAGGGACCTGAGAGCCTGCTGAGTGAAGACAAACCTGCCAGATGCATCACGCCAAGATCCCTGAGGAGAAAACACACATACACACATACACTCCAAACCCAATCCGGTTGACAGTGTGTTGGGTATCGCAATATAGATAATTACTGCAGTGCTTAAAAAAGGACAAGGCCATACGGAAAGGGTGGATAGGGAGAGCTTTGGGACAAGGAGGGGTGGAGGGGACACAAAGTGATGAAGTGAGATGAGAGAAAAAAAGAGCACAGTGGACAGAAGGAGAGTGGAGAGGAGGAGGGTAAGGGAAATAAATTAGCAGCGCCCACACCATCCTGTGACAGGTGCTGTTAATGAGAACGTGGTCAGGGATGTTCTTGGATGGTAAAAAAAGAGAGAGAGAGAAAGAGACAAACAGGCCCTGATCATCTGGTCAGTCCAGGAGAAAGAGAGAAAGAGGAACCAGGGAGTCAGTAACAAGAAGGTCTTTAAAATTGAGCAGGTAGGGGGTAAATAGAGGGCATGAGACTGAAGTGGAGTGGACAAAATGAGAGGATGGAGGAAAGTACACACAGAAAAAAAACACCCATTTGAAAAAAGGAAGAAGCAGAAATTGTTGATGGGCATAACAGCCTTGAAACAGCACAATTTGTCAATTATGACCACTGGATGTCCAAAATTGTGCAAAATAATAGCTAAAAAACAGAGATTGGAAATAACTTGGTACATAGGTGGATTGGTGCATAGGTGCCATAACAACATTGGCCACAATTTAAACCCAAACCTTCTGAGTTCGAACTTGCTGTTTGTTTAAAAATGTGAAAAAATAAACCATGATGAAACAAATAACTAATAACTGAACACCCATGACAAACTGTGTAGAATTAAAATTAGACTTTTCTTTTAATAACGTAATATTATTTGTTTAAAACAGAGGAAAAACCTTTGTACAACAGCGAAACCCCCTCACACAAAAAAGCTAATCTGCCTGACTTCATCCTTAGCAAAAGAGCTGCTAGAGCTCATCAATCCACTAAATGACCTAACTTTCATGTGCTGACAAAAAGAAATTTCCTAAGTGTTAAATCTATCATACCTTGCTAAGCTACATTTCGATGCCCCTTGCAGACGCTAGCAGAATTTTATAAATGGAGCCAAAATGTGCAGTAGTGTGATAATAACTTACAGTAATTCACAGTCTGAGCCTTCAGGCTTTAATATGCTGGAAATATCAAACTCACACGCAATATCATGTCATGCGTCATTGTGCCTGAAAGTAGTATGGCCTAAGACCTGACCCCAAACTGGGCATTATGTAGAGCAGACCAGATGTTGCCCCCGTGTTCTGCCTTCAAAGATTTCCTCCAGACTAGGAGCATCTTGGTAGTAGAACCAAACAGACATTAAATGAACCTAAATCAGTGTGGTGTAGTGTGGCCAAAGGCCTACCCCTAAATTTACAGTTTATACAGTGTCATAGGCATCGTTATAGACAAAAGGAGCTAAAACAAACGTTTATCAGGACAATTAAATCAGACTTTTTCAACAAGGTCACAATTAGAGATCCCTAAATTCCTGGAGGACCTTTAAAATCTTATTAGGAAATAACTAGACACGACATAGATCAATCATGGGTCAACTTCAAGACATTGTCTTTACACTGGAATACCTACACATAGAAAAGACAAAATCTGGTATTTTAGCTAGCAGTCAAATAAAGGGGCAGTCAGTGGTTTCCCCCAGAGGCAAGGTTGACTCCTACTGTAGTCCAGTCAGAAAGTGCTCAAGGCCACATTAGTCCTCCTGGGATTTTGAGAAAAGACTAAACACTTCAAAGTACAACAGTTCCATGGGCAAGTGGCATAGCAAGGATGAGCACTGAACCATGCAGGTGTCTTAGATTGATACCACTTAGCTGAACAACGCTAGCTAGCCTCAATTACTTTCAGCGCAGTAATCAGACAAAACTGTCATCAAGTCCGAGAACTCAGATCATAAAAAGCCACCAATTAAGGCACATCATGGCTGAAACTTCTTTTCTCATCTCTGGATGAACAGCATTATTATTCATATATAGCGCTAGCTGGCTAGTATATGCATGCAGGTGTGCACAAGAGCTAGCCAACTTGGCACGGCATGATTCATCTCCACCAGGATTAGTGCTTTGCTGCCAGCTGGCTCACTGGCTTTAGTAAATTAAAAACCTGTGCTGAGAAGCTTTAAAAGCAGCTAGAAGAGCATCGCTCCATGGCATTACCATCGTTTTCCAACATAAAACTCCCAAAAGCTCTTGATAATCTGTTTAGCTAATCCCACTGCGGCTTAATAGCCGTGAACGGTGTGGAGCGAGAAGTTTCCAAAATCTGAAGAAGCGACTTTCAGGTTTGGATGAACTCCTGTCTGTCACGTTTCAGAAAAAGGAGGCATCAAAACATTTACCCTCGTCAGACGTTAATGCTCCGGAGCACACCTGTCGAGGAGAAAGTGCATCAAGAAACAAGTTTAACAAGTGCACTTTCTCATGTTTGAGAAGTGATACTTTCTGGGATTGGCACGAGGAATGTCTAATGCTGCAATTCGCTGGAAATCTTTGAAGCTGGCAGAGTCGGTGGGTTTAGTGGACACTTTGTGTGGAAAAGTGATAAGCCGAAGCTCAAACGTGAGGTTGGGAACATGTGTCAGTGTGATCAAGGGACCTAGATATGATTTTACAGAGGAATAACATTGACTAGCTGACAACTCTGTGCATTTATGATGCATGGAAATTGTGATGAATGGCATACTGAGTGACAGAAAAAAGGAGGAGAGAGAGAGAGAGAGAGAGAGAGAGAGAGAGAGAGACACAGATTCAAAGCAGAGACAGACAGAGAGAAAGAAATGGATGTAAGTTGGACTCGGCAGGAGTTAGCATTTACCTGTACAGTATGTGCAAAACCTGACATGTGAGAAAGAATCCAAATCACAAACCTGAAGAAACAATCTCATGTATAGTATTTCCTTCGCATGTGATTAATCACATGATTCACGTGGATAATTTACACAAATGAATTTTTTACACATTTTACATTTTTCATATTTAGTGAAATGTAGTACTTTTTTACATGCTTTAATTTATTTTTGTTTGATTTGTAGATGATTCATTTATTTAAATGTTTTTACATGCAAAAATTTAAATTTTTACATGCAATTTTTACTTGATTTACATCTGTGGCTTTGACATGCTTCATATGTTTCACATGTAGTGAATGCTCTTTTATTTTCACGTTATCTTTACACATGATTCATTTTTCACAGGTGATTTTTTTAATGCGTACTTCATTTATTTTCACCTGCAATTTTTACACACGACTACGACGGTGTATTTGGAGCCATTATAGGTTAAATGAATGAATGAATGACTGAATGAATGAATGAATGAATGAATGAATGAGCTGAGGCAGGGGGTAATATTCTGAAATATTAAAAAGTCAGAAATTCCAAGATTAAGAAGTCTTTCAGAGACTTCTTATAATCTTCTTATAATCTCAAAGAATATCTGAGTTGTTTCTTGTAAATGTATGACTTTAATCTTAGAAATTTTTAAAAAAAATCTTTTTTAAAAAAAATACCTACAATGACCCTAATACACCGTCGTACACACCTGATTATTTACACTTGGTTTTTTTAAACATGTGATTCATTCATTTTCTCATATCATTTTTACACAATTCATTTATTTTCACGTCATTTGTACACATGATTCATTATTCATTGAAACTGGATAGTTGAAGATTTGAAAAAAAAAAAATCACCCGGTCTTTTTCAAGTCTTCAACTGTCCAGTTTGGGTGAATCTATGCCAACGATAGCCTCAGATTCCTGTTCTTGGCTGGCAGGAGTGGAACCCAATGTGGTCTTCTACTGTTGTAGCCCATTTCCCTCAAAGTTTGATGTTTTGTGCATGCTGAGATGCTTTTCTGCTCACCACGGTTG
>JAOTRR010000020.1:1991757-2003546 GCA_028570945.1 Gogo arcuatus | reverse complement strand
ATGAAATGAAGTTGACCAACAAAACATGAAATATCTTGGGTTCATTCTGTCTGCAGTGAAATACAAGTCAAAGTACATTTAGAAATCACTGCTTTCCTTTTTTTTTTTTTTTAAATTTGCATTTTCCATACCGTCCCAACGTTTTTTCTGATTTGGGCTTGCAAATAATTTTATGAATTTATTATTATTTTAGTATTTCATTCAGAGTTAAATGTCACAACCAAACTAACATGGCAGCTCAGTCTGGGAAATATGAGAAATATCATTTGACAAAATTGTATTAATGGTGTTATAACTAATATTCATACTTTTGGATCCAGCTATAAGCAGTGTATAATGCTTTGTCGTGTGTGTGTATCACTGTGTGTCTGATTTCTCCGCAGGCATTTCGAGAGAGCGAAGAGGCAAAAAGGCGTCTGGTTGATTCCTACGAGCTCATGCTGGGTTTTTATGGCATCCAGCTGACGGACAGAGAAACCGGTGAGGTGAAACGCGCTGAGAACTGGAGGGAACGCTTCGCTAATTTGGAGCGGTGAGTCACACAGTGAACAAACACACACACTCAGAGACAGGAAGCTCTGTTTATAGCTAACAAGTGAGCTTGCATTCACATCACTAAATATTTAATGATTCATATTTAGAAAAGAAGGAACTTAAAGTCCTGTAGTGATATGAATTTTTCTTCAGCTTTTTTTTTTCCTAGAGTGACAGTGTGTGTAATGATGAATTTGGCCTGATTATTGTATGATTGTTTTCATTACTGATCTTAAGGAGCTAGCAATTCTTATGTAATATTCAGTGATGAAGCAGATATGAATCAGGAACACACGTTAAACCGAGCCGCTTATAAATATTGGCGCTTGTAAATCATCTCTGGGACTTGGCAAGGCCCCACCCATGTATCTGAGCATCATAAAGAAGCTCTTAAGACAAACAAAAGTCTTTATTTTTGATGAGGAGTCTCCACAACATTATATACATAACCATAAATGGCTAGAAATACCATGTCATTTGTTACTAAATGCAGAATTATAAATAAATTGTTGGCAAGTTGCTGTGGTATAAGAGGAATAACACACTTTGTGACGTGCTGTTACAGAAAAGTAATCAACATGGACGTGGTAACAGTAACTCCGCATCATGACACCATCCTGTCATTATTTATTTTCTTATAACAGCATGACATGGAGTGTGTTATTCCTTACTAACAGATATATCCATCAGGCCCTGATCTGTAGTGCCAGTTTTTCAGTCTTTATTTGTGATATGGATGTCAGCTGGAGTAATTTAGTGGATTTGACGTGTTCTTTCAGGAACATGCACAACAACCTGCGGATCACGCGCATCCTGAAGAGTCTGGGTGAGCTCGGCTTCGAGCATTACCAAGCTCCGCTAGTGCATTTCTTCCTGGAGGAGACGCTGGTCAAGAAGAACCTGAGCAGCGTCAAGCGCAGCGTGCTCGACTATTTCTTGTTCGCCGTGCGCAGCAAGCGCAAACGCCGCGAGTTGATCAGCTACGCCTTCCAGCACTTCGAGCCCAAAGACAAATTCGTGTGGTGTCCGAGAAGAATCCAGAAACGCTTCAAGAAGAAAGCGGAGGCAAAGAGGCAGGACTCGCCGAGTAGAAACAAGAGGGATGGAGAGAAACGAGAGGATGATGAGTCGATACACTACGAAGGTTCATCGGTTGACCCAGAACCAAGAGATGAAGGTTCTTCAGTGGATCCGTTACCTCTGAACAACGGCAACCATGTTGATAACGGAGAGATGGACCTCTCGGGTAGTGAAACAAGCACCATTAAAAGCGACGAAGAAGAAAATCAGAGTAAGCCAGCTGAGAACATGTCGCCTAAATCAGATCAGGACATCACCCAGGTGAAGGACGAAGAACCACCCAAGAACATTTCATCATCTCAGAAAGGAACAAGCTTTGGAAAGCAAGTCTCAGAAAGCCCTAAACACAGCTTAAAGTCCTCACCGCGTTCTGAACGGGCAGGAAAACTTGCCAGAACCAAGGATAATATTGGTTTAGGGATTTCTGATCATATAAAATCTTCAGGAGACACACTTCCCACAAGCCCGCTGGAGAAACTTGTTCATTTGGACACAAAAGATGGAGAGAAAGCAAACGGCATGGACATGGGTGAGCTGATGGACACCGAGCCCAGTGGCGGGGATTCTTAAAAAAAAAATCTTTGGATGATTTGGTATGTAGATAGGGACAATAATTTTGAGGAAAAAAAACACCACACAAGAAAGAATGTTATGAACTCCATATCAGAGTCTAAAAATGTGAAATCTATTTCTTTGAAGACGGGATGAATTTAATCGTCTGTTGAGGTAAAAGCTGTAAATGTCATTTTCAGAAAAGTGAGGCTACCTGTATATGGTGACTTTATATCTTTGCCTAATTGTTCTTAATTTTTTTTTTTGCTTGTTTTTGTTGTACTTAAATTATTTGGATTTGGGAACATGATTACAGCCGAAGGAACGTATGTGTAGAAGATGATAGCTGAACGTCAGCAGTTTATAATTAGCACTTTTCTTTTTGGGATAGCAGTGAAGGAAGTCAGAATTGGAATTGAAATATTTATTCTGATGTACAACAATTTTTTTTAAAAATGCATATGGAATGAACTTGATTCTTCATAATTGATTCAACGCACTGAACTCTGGTTCCTGTGATTCAGTGGGTGGAATCAGTACAGAGTGCAAACATGCAATATCATTTTTTTTATTACAGCTTAATCTTCAAAGATGTACAGTACAACATGGCATTTAAATGTGTGACAATATTAAACAAGTTTTCCGACAAAGATATAAATCTTTTTATTAACGTGAAGTGCAGATCAGTGGTAAAACAGTTCATATAAAAGTCTCTGAGATGGCGATGGTCCATTTGAATCAAATATTCACTCACTGGCCACTTTATTATTATGCCATACTAATACTGGTTGCTCTCAGGACAGCTCTGGTGACTTGGAAGGCAACTGAAGTCCACTGAACTCAGTGTCATGTTCATGGAACCAGCTTGAGACATCTTTGTGATGTAGCCATTATAACATGGTTAAATTGTGCTCATAGAGATGCATGTGTGCTCAGCAACAATATATAGATAGGCTGGGGCAGTCACATGGTCCTTGATTGGTATTATGATGCCCGACATGTTCCAAGAAAACATTCCCCACGCTGTTACACCACCCCCACCAGCCTGAACTGTTGACACAAGGCTAGGTGAGTTCATGGATTCATGCTGTTGATGTGAAATTCTGACCTTATCATCTGCATGTTGCACCAGATGGCATTTTTCTTCTGGATGGTGTTCTACCATCCAGTTTTGGTGAGTCTGTGCCCATGATGGTTTCTGATTCCTGTTCTTGGCTGCTGGGAAGGGAACCTGATGGTCTTCTGCTCTTGTTGACCATCCGCCTTGAGGTTTGGCGTGTTGTGCTTTCTGAGATGCTTTTCTGCTCACCACGGTTGCAAAGAGTGGTTGTTTAAGGTTACAGTAGCCTGGAACCTGTCTGGCCATTCTCCTTTGACCTCTCTAATCAATAAGCCATTTCCGCCCACAAAACAGCTGCTCGCTGGATGTTTTTTGGTTTTCATACCATTCTTTATAAACTCTATGGATTGTGTCCCAGGAGATTAGCAGTTTCTGAAGTACTCAAACCACGAAGTCAGAGACCAAATACTAACTGAACCGCTTGACCTCCTGATTTTATGCATTGCTTTGCTGCTACTTGATTGACTGACTGATTAATTGATGAGCATGAATGAACAGGAGGAGGAGTGGAGGTGTTCCTAATAAAGTGGCTAGTGAGAGTATACTGTGGTTATACATGTTCAAGTTTACAAAGTTGAATAATATTTAGATTGTGATTCTCTTTTATTGGAAACAAGTTTCCTGTTTCCTAACTCACTTAGAGCCTTTTATCTTATTTAAAAAAATTTCAGAACTCACTGCTTGAATTTTTATCAAAAATGTTCAAATGTCGTCCTGACTGGCAGTGAAACAAGATCAGGAAGATTGATCTTTCTCATCTCTTTACGGACTGAGGATGCAGATTACTGAGTGTTCAAGGACTTTGGGAAAACATCCCACTATTGTGAATGCAGCCTGTTGACCTGTTTTTGAATGTACTAATTTTATATCATTTGTTTTCTCTGTTTCAAATAGAAGGAAAGTAAAATAAAGTAAAAATAAAAACCAACATGTTGACTTGCAATATTTCCTGTGGCGGTATTTAAAAGAAGCTCAATCTCCCTGGTATAAAGGATCCACCTCTCCTTAAAAAATAAACAATTCCAATAAATGATTGAACATTTAAGAATCAGAAATACTAAGTGAATAGTCTGAAATGAGCTATAGAAGAAATCCAGGATGGAAGTTCATTGAAATATGACTTGATTAGTTCATACACCTGGGAAACACATCTACAAGTGAAGACACTACAGTCGCTTTAAAGTGATGCTTTCATACTTGGTTGTTTTGTTTATAAAGTGCCAACCAGCGAGCCTTCTATATAACTAACATAACTGTAACAGTACTACCACTGAGTCCTAGCTAGTCCAGGCTAACAACATGGTATTGTTATTTTTAATAATAATTTCAAATAGGCTTTATTGTCTTTCCTCTCATCACATACAGATGTAACACGAGCTGCTTGGGACTTATTGAGGGGAACTATCCGCTGGGGAGCTCCCACAAAGAACTACACACAGTACTTTCTGGGCTTTTTTTCCCGTTTGTGTTCGCACCGCTAGTAGGAGTGTCGAGGAGACGTAAGGCAGCTTGATAGCGTGACGTTAGCAGGAAATATTGGCGAAGACTTTTATGTTTCGCTTAGATGCGTCAAAATCACGTTGTATTTCCTCCATCACATGTATACCCAATAAAGCCTGGACTTCTCTATTGGTCTGTTTTTCTGTTGTTGTTTTTTTTCCTATTTTCTAGTGCTAACGTTAAGAGCTGTTGTTTACACAGCTAACATTTTACACAGATGTTTAAAAAATGCCGGTTGCCGGTACTGCATCGGCTTGTGTTCCACCAGTCAACATACAGTAACGTAAGGACCATCACTGTACACTTACGTCACTCATGGTTCCTCTTGTGCTGGAAGAGTACTTACCCTGAAATAGGAGCTTAAAAAATCCCTCAAAACAGTGTTCCAAGGGCTATGATCACCTTCTGTTCCTGCAGTGCAGACACACAAAAAAGTTCTAATCACTATAAAAAATCTCATGTCTGTCTTCTCTGATTACAGTGCAATATTAAAACATTACCACAAAGTTTGAAGCACACAATTGTATAGAACGTCTTTGTATGCTGTAGCATTAGTTTCTCTTCACTGGAACGAAGAGGCCCAAACCTGTTCCAGCATGACGATGCCCCTGTGTACAAAGCGAGCTCCATGAAGACACGGTGTGTTTAGGTTGGAGTGGAAGAACTCGAGTGTCCTGCACAGAGCCCTGACTGAACACCGACTGCACCCCAGGCCTCCTCACCCAACATGAGTGCCTGATCTCACTAATGCTCTTGTAGCTGAACTGAATGAACACACATCCCTTCAGCCACGCCCCAGAATCTAGTGGAAAGTCTTCCCAGAAGAGTGGAGCTTATTATAACAGTAAAGGGGGAATAAATGCTCAACAAGCACACAACATACAGTATTTAAGCTATAAATGAAAGATAAACTATTATTCAACCACAATAACTAATGCTGCTGATACCAGAGCTATTTATATCTCAGCATTTCTACTATTATGTTCCATCCCAAAAAATAGTTTTCTCATTAGTAGTTTATTTTAAAGAATAGAATATCATATGTAGTTAGTGTATATTGAGGATTAGTGTAAAACTCTGAACTTTTTTGAAAGGCAGCACATATAAGGAAGGACTCAGATGTCTGTAGAAAATGTTTGTAAGTTTAAATCTTGTTTTTATGGACGTGTTATAATTTGGAGCCCTTCTTCCACACACACACCTCTCACTACCACCTCAAAGAAATCTCAGGTTTCACTGCGTCTATTCGCTCCACACGGCTTTACGGCCTCCTCGATGCCTCCCACTCGTTCAGCCTCTCGTTCTGCCCACCTCCGCCTCTTTCTCTCCTCTCCTTCGCCCTGTCCGTCCATCCCTCCCCCCTTTGGGCTGGAGGCTCCGGTTTATCTGGAATCAGCAGGGAAAGGAACTCAGGAGCGCTGCGTCCGTGTGGAGAAAGCGTGTTAATAGGAACTGGGGGGATCCACTCGTCTTCTTCCAGCTGAGGGAACGGACGAGAGCCATGGCTACGTTCTCAGCTCTGGGCTTTCTTTTCCTCTGCCAGCTTTTGGCATCATCCTTCGCTCAGGTGTGTATGTAGCTGGTGTGGTAATGTAGATTTTGAGAGATGCTCAAGGTCCGAGGCTGAAGGTCTTAACTGTCGTAACTGTCTTCAATCTGAAAATGTTGGTTGAGAGAGACGTTCAGTTCTGATTATGCACTAACGCAGTCTCTGACCTCATTAAATTATAATGCGCTCAGTATCTCATACAGTTGATGGAGGTGAAGGTTTAAGTCTGTGTATAAGATGGTTGGAGTTTGCAGGGATGACTTTTGTGGTTTGTGTAGTATATCTTGATGAATCTATGGCGTATTGAGAAGTGTGATGTTGATAAAATGTTATAATTTTAGTTATTATGAGTGGTATAAAACAGTTTCTAGACTATCGAACTCTCGTTCCCAGATCCTTCATGAATTTAGACTCATTTAAATCCTGTCTGTTCTCATTACACTTTAATAACTCTATTACTGCTGCTGTTGTGCACGTTATAGCTTAATAGCTGTTGTGTTTTATAGGACGCTATACGCATTAAATGGTTGATTATGAGCTTTTAGATCTTGAGCCGACAAACTGAATGGCTCATTATGGATTAGATTGCATTTCTAGAACCACGCACAATAGTTAAAATTCACCTCTCTCTATTCTACATGCTTAATTTTGTATTTATTTCATTCCGCTGATGGTTGATTAAGTTTCACTCTGTAGTAGAGTGAAAGGTTTAACGTTAAGCAGTGTGTGGCTGTACAATATTGACCTGTTGGCTTTGTTTATGAATAACTCTTTCACGTTACTGTGAACTTTGTGAAGTCGGGCTGAGGAATGCCGAGCTCGGGAGGTTAGCGTCCTCCTCACAATGACACCTTTGTTCGGTACGTAGCTTCTGCGCTGCTAAAATACCTGAGTGTGGACCACTGACCTCCTGGCGCTCAGAATGAATACAGTCTTGTCATCGTAGGTATTAATCTCGAGTCTGTTTGCGGTTGCGTGAAAATTAGATTTTTTAAAAAAATATTAGCCGTTTATATTTTATTTCCAAATCAAATGTAATTTTGTTTGAAAGATATGATAAGACTAAATTATATTGATAGCATTCCAGATAAATGATTTAAGTGAGTGATATGTATAGATGTGTGTATAGATGTGAATGGGTCTTTATATATGCATATAGATATATACATATATAAAATTAGATTATGAACTGAAGGGGTGTGTGTGCGCGTGTGTGTGTGTGTGTGTGTGTGTGTCAGTTACCTGGATCTCGTGGGCCACCTGGACCCCCAGGACCCCCAGGATCCCCGGGGAAAGATGGCATTGATGTAAGTGAACTGAAAATTTCTGAAAATATTAAAGTTGACAGATTATGACCACAGTTTATTTATCAAGAAATGTTGATATAGGTTTACACAACAGCCAAAAAACATAATGAATACATGTTCAAGTTTTGATCATGTGTTCAAAACGGCTTAAAACTCATTTACTGTTTCTTATAAATAACTTGGTTTTGCCCAGAATTTACTTACTTGTTTTTTGCTATTTAAACATTTTTAAAAAATGTCCTCTCATTTCTTAATGTCATCTTAAATGATACACTCGTGATCAGCCAGGTACGTTGTATAATAAAGGGACAATTTAATATAATATAATTCTGTACATCTCGTTATTAAGGATTCTTAGAGAAATTAAAAAGTAAGTCCGAACTCCACGTCTTGCTGTTAGCTGTGAACCGCTACTCTATTACTCGGATTATTTGTGGATCGATCCAGGATTTATTACAGAAATCAAAGCTCCACCTTCAAACCTGTAGCTCTACGCCATATTAATTCCAGAATCACTGATGGGTGGAGCTACCGAGTCTCATATTTCACGCTTGACATTGAATAATCGTTTAACAAATTAGCGATAGGATGAGATGTAGTTATATCATCGCACTGGTTTGGATTTACTGTACATCCTGCATGAACTCAAATATGCTACACTGTTCAACATTATCATACCATCAGTTCATCATCCTGTTTCTGCCATAGTATTGATGGATTGATTGATTATTTTCTCTTCACATTTGACTACTGATTACGAATGAGCAACAAGACGATGTAACAATCATGCTACTGATATGATATTATAATGCACTTTCCTGACATTATGAAGGCGTCGTTACAATTTTTATTACAGTTTAAAACCCTGGAAGTAACTAAGTAGATTTTTTTTAACTAGTAAACTAGTTAACCCATCCCCCATCACTACTAAGCTGTCGTGCTTACTGAGCAACATGGCGATATGTTTATCAATAACGTAATAAATTGTTGCAATGCCACAAACACTTTTCAGACAAATCATGGGTATCACCGCTATTTTCTATCACAATTTAAAACCGATTGGAAGCAACTGAGTAGACGTTACAATTTTTACAGAATATATCAATTCTAAAATAACATTTTACAATCATTAAAAAGATCAAAAAGTACCCCAAAAAGCAAAGCTGTTCACCGGTTTCTAAATACCGAAATATCATGACATACAGTATATCATTACTAAGGCTGAGCAGTATGATGATATAATATCAGTATCGTGATAAACTGTCACAATACACTTTTCAGAGATATCGCTAGCATCGTCACTATTTTTATTACAATTATTTTACTACTTTTTTTTTTTAAACAAAACTCTGGCTGGACGTAGCTGATTAGATGTTAAAATGTTTACTGAATATTAAAATTGCAAAACTCCTTTTTGATGTTAAATACATTTTTTGTGGATAAGTATTAATAAACTCACAGGGGTTTTTTATTGCAAAGTTGCTCACAGTTTGCTAGCAAACCTCTAAATATCATGTTTGGTAGAAATGTTTTTAAGTATCAAGCTTTTTTTTTGTCTTATCGCCCCACCTCTACTGATTACCATACAACACTCCCATGAACTCCTAATCCAGGTGCAGCATGTGCTGCTGATTTACATGTTAAATGTTAAACGTTTAAATGAACAGTTACAGAAGTGCAAAACTGCAGAACATGCAGGTTAGTTTACTAAGAAAACACGGCCTGTTTCCTCAGTAAATGGGAAGCCGAGTAGCAGTGTAGCGTGGCAGACTGGAACAGACAGAGAACTCATTCATACAGCCTTGAAAATCAAACAGGGCCTTCTAATGTTACCCCCTACGCCTAGCCTCCTACCCTCTACGCTCCAGCTACCCTTCCACCATGATCCTCTCCCCTCTTTCATTTCACCTCCTGCTTCAGGTTGTAGCTTTAAATATCATTTTCTGACTTGTGTTGTGTGTCATCCTTTGCTCCAAATCATTAATCACAGTTCTAAATTCTGTTATTTGGAACATGGATGTCATACATAATGCAGTTTGTCTCTAGACGTCTACTAAACTAAAAATGTTCTTAAGACCACTGAAATTTTTTATTCGACATAAAAACAAGAAATTCAGATTTCACAATTAACTTGGACACACATTCCGTAAACGCTACATGCCCCGCCCCTTCACCATCCCCATAAACCGGTATAAAGATTCGTATACTCGCTCTACTGAAATGTCCACAACCTGCATTTGCATACTGGATCATGATTGGCGCTTATATTTTATGATGCAATAACCTTCGTCTGTCATAGTATCTATGCAAATAAAAAGGTATTTAGTAGTATTTTTGTATAAATTATCCAATTTCTTGTGTTAGGGGATACATCTGTGTGTTATAAAAGAAATACATTTCAGATTTTTCGCTCCATGACAGTGCCAGGGAGGACATTTAACTTCCTCTGAAACAAATTAACTTTAAAAACCTCATGTATAATAAAGTTTAGGATGACTTAAAAACCCAGGCAGGACTTGTAATAGATCCTAAGACATTGCTAGATAATCATTAATCATAAATACTTAACACTTGGAGATGGCATGATAAAGCAGTATATTATATCCAAGCTGTTTGTTTTTCTTTTTAGATAAAACGTGCATTTTAAGATCCTGTGTTACTGTATTAGTACATGAATGTGATTAGTTCATTAATATGAAACTCATCTGAACTTGTTTTTATAAATAACTTGCCTCTTATTACTATCTTAATGCACATCATAGACTTCTGTTGCTCATGATAGTTGTTTCACAATTCTTACGTTTTCTATATTAAAATTATATAAATACTGCGATATTGATATTTAACCCGATGTTATTTTTTTGTATGAAAGACATCTGAGATATCTAGAGTCTTAGTTTAGTTTGTTGCTTTTACTCTAATTTATTCATCAGTTTCAGTATCATGTTGACAGATTATAGGATTTCTGAATCTCGACATGCGTATATTCAGGGTTTTCTTTACTCCTTGATGTTCCTGAGCTAGACAAATTAAAAAAGGACAATTAGAATTAGAAAAATTCTGAAATGAACAGTATAGAAGTTATTTTTGCATGCACAGATTAATTTCATTAATGGCAGGTCTCAATGGGAAATTCTACCTCAAAAAAAAGGGCCAGGTATCAAGGTTCTTTCAAGAGTCTTTGACGATATAAAACAACAGAATAAACGTGTCATCTAGAGATCAGTGACTTCTGAAAGCTGCATACTGTAGTGTGAGGGTTGTAGTTGAAAACAAATAAACATGAAACGATCATTTACTTTTTGTTTCTTCTGCAGGGAAAGGACGGACCGCCCGGACTTCCTGGAAAGCCTGTGCGTATTTATAACCTTTACGATACAACAACAAACACACACCAACACCAAGTGTGTTTAAATGGATTCGCAAATCATTACATTACCACACACATTTTTACTTTGAACAATTTCTCCCCTTTTATTTCTGCAAACCCAACACATACCAGTTATCCATTTGTTCCTTTCTTAGCTTTAACAAATGGCATTTGAAGTTACGATTTTATAGTACTATAAGTACTATAAGTACTATACAGTGGACGTAATCTGGGTTCACATGGTGCTGTAAACTATAAGTAATATATTATAACTTAAAGAATATATACAAAAGAATGATTACAAGTAAATATAACCAACTATAATATATCACATTTAGCCTTTTGAAATGTAAATGGATTTCTTTTTTTTGTTTTTGGATGATTCCTGCTTCTAAATGACTAAAAATTGTTCTACTTTGAAATTTGTTTGGAAGTAAACCCCTCTTTTATAGGGCTCTGCATAGAACATTTAAAGGTTCCCCCAGAGTGTGTGTAAAATGTTTGAATTAGATTAAAAATAATAATAACATTCAATATATACAGGAGCAGTCATAAGTTTGTACACCCCTACTCATTCATCGGTTTTCTGTATTTTGTATTTTCTACATTGTAGAACAATACTGAAGACGTCAAAACTATGGAACATATGTGGAATTATGTGGTAAACAAAAAAGTGTTAAAAAAAACCCAAAATGTTTGATATTTTAGATTCTTCAGCCTAGCCAGTGTTTACCTTGATGAGGCTTTGCACACTACTGGCATTATCTTAACCAGCTT
>JAOTRR010000020.1:1944558-1965854 GCA_028570945.1 Gogo arcuatus | reverse complement strand
GTGGTAGCATCATGCTCTGGAGCTGTTTTGCTGCCAGTGGAACTGGTGCATTGCAGAAAGTGGACGGAATAATGAAGAAGGAGGACTACCTCAGTAGTCTTCAGTACAACCTCAAACCATCCACTAGACGGTTGAAATTTGGACTCAACTGGGTGTTCCAACAGGACAATGAGCCCAACACACATCAAAGCTGGTTGTGGAATGGATAAAGCAGGATAACATTAAGCGTAAAACAAGTCCTGATCTCAACCCTATTGAAAATATGTGGATTGTGCTTAAAAGTCAGGTCTGTGCCAGGAAATAAAAAAATGTATTTGAACTCAACCAATACTGCCAAGAAGTGCGGTCAACTATCCAACCAGAATTCTGCCAGAAGCTTCTTGATGGTCACCAAAAGCATCTGGTCAAGGTGAAACTTGTTGAGGGACATTTAACCAAATATTAGGTGTGATATTCATGTCCATGAGGAATGTAAGTAAACTTCTGACCACAACTGTATCCACTCAATATCCACTTTATTAGGAACACCTGTACCTGCAATTATGCCATCAGCCAATCACGTGGCCTCAGTTATGTTCACACAGAATGGGGGGGGGGGGGGTCAGTTGTTTTTTCAGAAACTGCTAATCTCTTGGGATTTTCACACACAACAGCCTCTAGAGATAACATACAATATTGTGGGGGGGAGGGGGGGCATCCAGTATGCTGGTTTGAAATACCATGTTGATAAGGGAGGTCAGTGGTGAGCAGAAAAGCATCTCAGAACACATCCAATCTTTAGGCAGATAAGCTACAACAGCAGAAGACAACGATTGATTCCACTCCTGTCAGCTAATAACAGGAATCTGAAGCTACAGTGGACAATCACCTAGGATCTTTTTCCAATCCAATCCCATTTTTTCACCATTCTGATGTTTGATGTGAACTTTAACTGAAGCTCTTGACCTGTATCTGCATGATTTTACACACTGCACTGATGCCACATGATTTGCTGAATGGATAATTGCATGAGTAGTGCAATAGTGTAACATAACCACACTATACATAGAGGTTTGTGTAAGCATTTGTACAAGACAGAATAAGGAATTGATTTGCTATAATGTGGACCCTGGACCTGTTTTAGGGAGTCTCCGTAGACCTCTCTTATATATTTGAGATAGGCGGTTGTCCACTGAAGAGTCGTAGCTTTGTCAGTCTCAGCGTAGCAGAAAGGAACCAACATGTTCAGCTCATCGCAACACAGCCGTATTCTCCTCCTGAAAATCAGTACAGCGTCTTAGTCCTGAAACTTGGTGTTAATCTTAACACAAATTCTTAAGTGTATGGATTTTTGCTGGTTGCTCTAAAGTTCTGAAACTGATCCAAACAACTAAGTGTACCTCACAACATAATGTTTGCCTTCTTTGTTGCCTTTTTTGTATAGGACCAGATACCTCCGCATTAAACCGCATCCCTACCTGCGGTCTCTCTCCTTGAGGTTGTGTCTCTCTTTACGCTGATTAGTCTCTATAGGAAGTCGGGTTCTTCGACCTGGTTTACGACCAGGCATAATGCAAGCTGGTTTCCATTTTCCCAAGCCCTGCATTATATTGGGGTCCTGGGTTTGCAAAGCTCGGGCTCCACGCGTGCTAGATCGCTTCACAGCTTTTTGCACTCTCTCATCTTTTATAATGAGAGAAATTTAACAAAGAAATGGAAGAAAGAGAAAATGAGCACAAGGGGAATAACACATTAACATCAAGTTAAAGCCTCTTGTAGCCTAGTCACAGCTAGGATGCGGTTTCTTGTGTTTGCATCAAGACTAAGGTGAATAGATTAAAAAAAACAAAAAACAAACTTGCTATTCTTTGCAGTTTTTTGCTTTATAACTGATTTTATCATACAACTTTTTTTTAAAAATGTTAAACGGTAGAATCATCATTTATGTTATTATCTATACTGATCTTGTACTCCAGTGCAACTCATTTTTCCAAAAAAAGTAAATGTGTAGAGGTAAAGTGACTAAGTTTTTTTTAAATTACACCCACTTTCTATGTTGATGACCTGCTCCTCATTAGTTGTGTCAGTGTATATGATACACGGGGATCTTGGTACAGAGTCAGCAGTGTTATTAACGCTGAGGTTCTTGGACGTGATGCCTTCAGGATGTCTGCTGCCCTCCAACAGCTGAGAGAAGTGACTGAGTGCCTACAACATAATTAGAGTGACTTAATGAAGTAAAAATAGCCATGACTTTTGTTCAAACTGATCCAAAACACACACACGGTAGAAAGTATATGAACACGCATGCATCAATGTAACTGAGGTCAGATGATTTTTTTTTTACTGAAATTTCAAGACTGTATGCTTGATTTTATATACCTGTTAGCAAGGTTTGGGGCTTAAATAGCGAAATAACAATCAGAAGGGGGAGTGACTGGATGCTTTTGGTATACAATGAAAATGTTTCACCATTAATGCCAAGAGATAGGTGAAAATGATCATATCAAGGTAACTTCACACTGGAAAACTTTCCATTGACCACTAGTACCAAACAGTCCAGGTTTTCAGTACCTGCTGAGAATTTTTTATTATTATTATTATTATCATTAATCGTTATCACAATACAGACCATGTCAGTATGTGACTCAAGGGGGTGGCAAATGATCTAAAACCCCAAGTTCTGTTAGTCCCTGTTTGGGCTGGTTATTGTTTTTGAATGTGTATCATATAGTCTTGGTAAAAATGCTTCAACGTATAGTCAACAATAGAGTGGGTTTTGTATTTTATATCACAGACCCATATAGATAAGTACCAAAAACCATGATATCAGACTCTATAATTATTTTACTGTAATTTTTTCACACCTAATACATACAAGTACAAAATAAATGTCATTCATTCTTAAAACCAAGACCTACTTGATTCCCTGTGTATGGATGAGCACACTCTACTGCATCGGTGTTCTCTGCTTTGGGCCACTTTTCCAGCTGTGAATGCATTGCGATACCTGGCATGTCCGTAGAGTTATGAAGCACCGACAAAAATCTGTGAAGAAAAGAATTTCACTGTGACAGTGAAAAAGTTGTTTTAAGACAGAGACACTAACAATTACCCATTCTAGAGAGAAGAGACAGAGCTGTAGCACTGCAGAAATGCCATGTGTTCTGGAAAGGAAGGAAATTTCTATGACTGCATACTAATTTATTAAACCCCGGGTCCATGTTCTCCTTGTTCGAATGATTTTTCTGCTTTCCTTGCGCACTTAGCAAAGCTTTGTTTACCTTCTTCCATCACCGTATTCCTACATGCCCCTAAATTAGCTATATTTTCTTTTGCTTCATTTGATTGAAGCGTGAAACTCAACCAAACCAAAGAGTAAACAGACTAAACATAGGAATTTTTCTCTGACCTGAAGTCAGCAAACAGGTTAATAGGTGGAAAAGTGCTCTAATGATAACCTGGTGAATTAAAAATGCACTTAAAAATGGTAGGTTTGAAAACCTGGTCCAAATATTGTAATGGCTGTCGTCTGTTAATCCAATTCCAGACTCACCGTCATCAGGAGGATTTGAGAGCACAGAGGAGCTCAACATCTACAAATATTACTTCATCATTGTTAAAATGGAGATAATATTTTTAACCAAATGTTACAGCTATATTGCCTGAAAATCTAAACAGAACACTGGTAAGTAGTGAATAAAACAAACATTAAGAAACATTACGTATTCAGTACTGAAGCCTGTGACTCTTGTTTCTTGGTTAAATCACACAAGTCGCAGTTGAACCTCTTCTCCAAGCAAACCCGTGCAGGTGGGTTGGGTCTCAAACCAAGGGGAAAGACCCTTCGGTGATCGATTCTCTCTCTCGCCACCTCCACGACACATCTCATCTTCGCCAGCACAGAGCTAGGAATCTCGCCATTGCCAGTTGGAGTGCTCTCTCCTAAACTGCTTATGCTACTCGGATCACTGTAAAGAAGCATTTTAACTTCCTGACTCTCTTCGGATCCTTGGTTACTAGGCACTGAAACAAACTGCACATCTGTGGGCAAAGAGGACGAAGATGATGTATCTGGCTGACACGCAGGTGACGTGTATGGAGACGGACACACCTTGCAGCTGTTTTCACTCTCGCAGCCTGTAGATGATGGTGGATTTAACCTGGCCTCTTCAGCATCATCCTGGGCTTCCATATGGGATTGAATGAGGTGCTGAAGATGTGTGTATTCAACCTCTGTCATTTCCATAAGGTTAAACTCAGTGCTGACCACTTGACCTTGATCGCATCCTTTCTGACTGACAATAACGCTCACAGGCTCGGATACGTACTGACCCGAAGGGGGCGTCACGTACGACGTCTTGCATGCTACTGACGTGGTCATTCTTAAAAAAAAAAAAAAAAAAGTAATAAAAAAAAGGAGAGAAGATCGTTAGTAAACTGGTTTTCAAACACACTAGTACAACATATGATGTATTTTGAAGTTTCTTTATCAAAGATAAATAAATAATCCTGGGAGAAACAATTCACAAAATCCAAACTAAGTACAGTATGTGAATTTTCTGAATGGAATTAAGTTATTTGAGTCGAAACGAACTGCGAAATCTTACTAAATTATTTTTAGAACACAATTTACCGCTGAACCTTAAATCTGATCAAGGATTAGGCCTAAATCTGACATATGGTTAAAATTATAATCGGACATTTCAGATACAGATATAAGTTATGAATTATGAAACCTTATTAAATTACTTTTATAACAAATACTAATGTTGTGCCTTTTTAAGGATAAATCTGACCTGGATAAAACTATAATTGGACATTTTAGATCCAAATCTGAAGCAACGCATATGCTGAATTTATAACAGAATAACTTATGGGACTAAAATTGGGGGGGGGGGGGGGGGGGGTATTTATTTTTTAAATAAAACTGACAACTGTAGCCTACTAATTATTGTTATTCTTGTTATTTCAGTAAATGATTTCAATAACGTTTTATTGTTTTAAATCTGACAAAATTATAATACAAAAAAAAATTTCAAATATGGATTTGAAGCAACTCATAAATCATTCTTATGTAATTTAAATAAATTTTAAATAATTTTAAATAAAATTGACAATATACTGTTTCCGTTAGACGCCTGTTACTGCCTGTAAAATAATGATTTCTATAAAATATTTTAATGTTGTGCTTGTTTAATTTGAGTTAAATTGGTAGGTTTTTTGTGTCACAAAAAAAGTAGCTAGCATGTTGCTAAAACTGAAATGTCTCGCGCAGGCTGGCAGGTTTCCCGCTCTGAGAGTGACACAGTGTCTCGCGCACGAAACGTCATTATGAGCTTAGCTCAAAAAGCTAACGTTATTTATTCAATCCTGTCACTATCGCAAATCATTTATATAGCGTCATATAGTGAGAAACTTTTAACCACTTCAATAATTTCACACTTGTACCAATTTTTAACAACTATTTATCCACTTTAATACGACAATATTCCTTTTAAATAAACCCAACCACAGTTATGTGGCGATGCTTAACTGAGGTTGTAGCATTGCAGCTAGCTAGCCAGGAACATTTAGCTACGTTTGGTAGCATGAAAACACCTTTTTTAAAATCGTTTTACAGAAGAACAAACCTGAACAGCTGTTGAGTCTCGAGCAATTTCGAACGAATTAACGATAATAATAATAATAATAATAATAATTTGATTAACTGCCGTCGCTCATTTTCTGTCACGAGCCGTCACCTCAAACTCAATTGTGTGACGTCAGGCGCGGGCTCGCGAGGTTGCCAAGTCTTTATAAATCCAGGCTTGTATAAAAGAATGTCAACACAGAGCCTACAGTACATCAAGGCTTCTCAGACTAATTTATAGCACTTTTTAAAGTGTAAAATAAATTCCAAGGACTTCACTTAATACACAGTTATATCATGAACATTATTTAAATGTGCACAATTAATATTTTGTCTATTTATTAAAGCAATAGTGCTTCCTATTCCTGAACTTTCCGTCAACAAAACACATTTGGTCCAGGTTGACAGACATTACTTTTTTTGAGTTATTGCAGTCTCGATTAAATAATATTAAATGGATTTTTAATAAAGTTTTATAAAGGTGGATTCTGGTTTCCACCACTGTAACTAAGTTTAAAAAACATACCCCTGGGGTACCCAAATCCCACTTTGAGAACCACATTACCAGTTACGGTTAATTTCTTCTCTGTTTTTTGGCTTTCTTCTTCTTAAATCTTTTCACACTTCTATGCAGGGTAGATGTGGGTGAGCTGGAGCCAATCCCAGCCGCCGTTGGGCAGGAGGCAGGGTACACCCTGGACAGGCCACCAGTCTATCCCAGGGCTAACACCTTCACACTCACATTCATTACCTATGGGCAAATTAGAGTAGCCAGTTGACCTATTCCACATGTCTTTGGACTGTGGGTGAAACTGGAGCACCCAGAGGAAACCCATGCAGGTACAGGAAGAACATGCAAACTCCACACAAAAAAGACCCCAGTTGACCAGCAGGTTCAAACCCAGAACCTGCTTGCTGTGAGGTCACAGTGCTAACCACTGCACCATCTTCTCTCTTTTTTGGCCTAAAACCTATTATTTAGAAACATTTTTCAGTGCAGATATATCAGTTTTGCTCTCTTGTTCTTTCATTTAGCCCATTTTGGAGTGAAATACATTTCTATCAGTCGTTCATTAATCGTAGTGGTCATGGCAGATCCGGAGTATCCCAGGAGCACTGGGAATGAGTCAGGAATACACCCTGGATGGGACACCAGTCCATCACAGGGCACCATACACACTCCACCTGAGCTGAAGCTCACCTGAACCTGAGCTCAGGATCAAACCAAGGACCCTGGAGCTGTGAGGTGACAATGAGAAAAAAAATGTATCTACTTCACAATATATGTATGTATGTATGAAGATTATTTTACTTAGCCCCAATCCCCTTTCACCTTTACCCATCTCTTGGTCTCAAACTTAACTCTATAAACATATATACAAACTAAATTTATGAAAAGGTAGATTCTTTATATTTCAATAAGCATACATAGGGAAAGATATGCCTAAATTAAGTAATCAGATAAATGTCAAGCCCTTCCTTAACTTTCACAAACCCTTCATCTTCACAAGCAGGCCATGATTTTATTTTCATTTGATGCAAAAACTAATCCAGACTTTTGCACAAATGCATCACTGTTATGGGGTTTGTGTACGTATAATCTGAAACTGACCAATCAAACTATCCAACACATCAACTTTCAGTTCGAATTTTACTTTCAGTTCATTAAATTTAGACTATTCTGAAATTAAAAGAAATCACAATTCTGTATAATAATAATAATAATAATAATAATTAGTAGTAGTTTCATTTATATAGCACATTTCACAGTCCCAAGGTCACTTTACATAGGGGAAGGAGGGGGGAAAGCAGAAAAAAATGTATTTCAATTATATATTTCAATAAAATGGAGTGTGATAACCTAACTATAAAAAAATTAACCCATTAAAAACACTTTTAAAGGAAAAAACACACAACATTTTACATTTTCATTCTTTAATGAAATAATCACCACAAGACATTATGCCTCGTGATCCTTCATGAGATTATTAACAGCCTATCACTATGCCTTGCACTGCTTCTGTAGGAAAGTTTATAAAACATGTATGAATCTAAATGTACACCAGTATTTACAACTGTTGAGAACATCATTCAACTTCACTATGTACACAGTGTTCCCAATTTATTTGTTACTAAATCTGTACACCTACAAAAACTGGCAACTCCGTCTATACATATATACAGATATACACAGTTTTCAGTTTATTTGGTATACAGATTTAATGAATAATAAACTGGCAACTCTGTGTTTAATATAATTAAAATAATTTTTCAAAAACAAGCTCATTTTCCCCCCCCCAAGACAAAGGATTCAGTGATGTTGCTACAAACAAAAATGATAACTTAAAAAACTAACTGCTTAACCTTGCAGAATATTAGAACACTATTTTTTTTCAGTCTGGCATGAGAAATGTTGACAACACGTGCAGAATACAGAAATATCTCATTACTGATTAAACCAAAGTCTTAAAAGGTAAATTAAAGAAACTATTAATGTGATTTTTGCCACAAATACTTTGTGTACTTGACAAACCATTTTCACGAGAAAGCATATTCACCATTTTCTTATGAACTTTTAGTCAGTTTACGTTCTTTGGCCTTGATGCTCTAAATCAGCCATTTTGGTTTTTTTCTGTTCTTTGTCTATCTGACAAGCATCTCAGTTCCGTGACCAATCAGTGCGTGACCTACTTGTATTACCTCTGGACTAGGACTATATTCTAATGCTTCCTGTATCAATGCCTATTTTGATACGTATCTCTGCTCATTTTCCTGTCTCTGCCAGTCACTCTTTCACCAGTATCCTCTCTGGTATTTTGTTCACTACTGTGACCCCTCCTTGCAGTGATATTACTCCTTCTTGCCTCTCGACACCACGGTTTTCCAGAACTATTATCCTGCCTACTGAATTCCTCCTCCCTGTCTACAAACTCTTCCACTTCTCCTTTCTGAATGAAACCCTGACAGATTTCTCCTTCTTGGTTGTTTGAATAATCATCAAAGCTTCCTGACTTCACACCTGCTTTACCAAGGTCACCCATGGGTCCTCTAGCAGGAGAACGCTGAGGCAAGTTACACTCCTTGTAAAGATGAGGCCTCTGCATTCTAGGGTTGTGAAATCTTATTGGGCCACCAGGGGGTGTTGGGAGCAAAGGGCCAGACAGCCGTAAAGGGCGAATATCTGGCTCCTTAGCTGGGCCATCCAACCTGATCCTTGATTGCATCGGGTTTTGAAACTCACTTGTATTAGGCACCTGTGACCTTAGAGGTTTGGAGGTGGATGGCAGTGAAAAATGGGGAGAACGTGGTTTGTCCTCAGGCAACTCTGTGTTTCGGGGAGGAGGCATCCTCTGGTCCCGATAATGAGGGGATGGAGCTCTTGGACCCCTGAGATTTTGAGCTGAGTTAAAGCATGGACCTCTTTGACCTCTTTGAGCAGCTCTTTCACAACCTCTGCCACCTTCAAAAATATCAGGCTTTGTAAAACGTGGCTCAACTGTTTCCTTTTCTGTTGCTTGATCTCTAAAGTCATCAAACTGGTGAGATCTTTTTACATTTAATCCCCTTCCTGGTAATTGAGGTCCTTCAGGTTGGTTGTGTGGAGGGTTCCTAGCATGTGCTGGACTCCGGGTTTGCATAGTACGAGGAGTTGGATTCCTGTGACCTCTTGGTTCATGTGGATTTCTAAAACTTTCATTAGCAAAATTCTGCCCATAATCCCTTGGATCGTCTGAATACTGAAGTGGTAGGTGCCTTATTTCTGCCTCATGAAATGGCGGATCACAGTGCCTTGAATTATTAAAATTTGGTTGCTCTGAATCTCTACTGTGAAGCATATTTTCACGAAATTGTTGAGGTGGACCATGTCCTCTAGGGCGTCTGAATTCTGGAAATGGTTCTCTATCAACTTGGTGAGGTACATCACACCCCCATGAATCATCAAAGTCTTGTAAATGAGGGTCTCTGCCATCACACTCTCTTTGCGGTGACCCTTCAAAGTTTACTGAATCATCAAACGTGTCAGGACTTGAGACCGCCTCTCTGGGCCCAAAATTTTGTGGTCCAGAACCCTCAAACATTCCAGGTCTTGGGAATCGTCCCTTAGGTCCAGATGGGTGACATGAGGCTCCCTCAAACATCCTAGGAACTGGGCTTGGGCCCCTTGATCTAAACCTTCGAGGCCCAGAGCCCTCAAACATTCTGGGTACAGAGGTTGAACCCCTTGGTCCAAAGTCTGGAGATGGCCCAGAATCATCAAATATCCTTGGTCTTTGATCTCTTGGACCTGCAGGTCTACAGCTTTCAAATCGCTCAGGTTGTGAAGTTCCGGGAATCCTGGGCTGCATTGGTGTATGACTTCTTGGACCACCCATCCTATGCTGTGGGCCTCTCCACTGAATCTCAGGTGCTCTTGGTCTAAACTGGTCTCTAGGATGGATATTTCTTTGTAAATCATTTTCCAGCTGTGGCAAATCAACACTTGCCATGGAGTGAGCTCTTTGTGGTGTAAAGTCTCTGGGATGTAAAGTGTCATCCACTGAAAAATTACTTTCCTGATTTTGGGGTGGCATCATTTCGGAATCATTACCGCGTAAATGTGGTGGCCTTTGTGGCAAAACCTTTCGAGGATTTCTGGAATAAGCCTCGTCAGGCTCTGGGAAATGTTCCCTCTCTATTTTAGGTGTCTTCTGAGGAGGATGATCAGACTCCTGCCATGATGACTGCTCATCTGTACCATGACTAAAATCAGTCTCATTATTATGTAATACAATTCCTCTCTGACTACCATGCTGATGTCTGGTGTTACAGGACTCATTGTTCCTACTTTCCTGTATTGATAATTTCTCACATTGTGGCTTGTTTTTGTGTAAATCTTCTCTTTGCAATGGATTTGCTTTGATTTGATTTGGTTCTAACTGCTCTTGATTCCTTTGAGAAAACGTACCACAAGGTAGATCAGAGGATGGTTGAGTTCTATGGTGGGACTGGTCAGTTTCAGATTTTGTAACATCAGCTTTCTGTATTTTGGTTACTTTTGGCTCTCCACTCCCGGAAGCATCATTTTGAGATGCATCACTCTGATTCCGAGGTTGCTGAGATCCTACATTGTTTGTACTGTCTGTCGACTGAGTGTTGGGCTCATTCTTCTGCCTTGATGCCGATTTCTCTTTTTGATTAGACTGATTATTCTCCAGTTCTGGAGATGTTCTACTCCGAGTTGAACATGATCTTGATGATGAATACTGCCTGTCCCTCCTACTACTATGTCTTGATGATGTATTTCTGCGATGGTGCCGCTCTCTCTCTCTTGATGCTGCTCTTTCCTTCCTGCGGCTACAACTGCGGCTTCGTCTAGAGGACCGTTCAGGAGAACGTCTACCTCTTTTTCGATGTGCATCATCTTTCGACTGATCAGAGGTTTTTTTCTCATGATATGACCTACGTGTCTCATGTCTTGATCGTCTTTGAGGAGAGCTGTGATGTCGTCTCCTGGATGTATGACTTTGTCTTGTTTTGCCTGAATCTTTTGATGGTGAATGGGAATGTTGAATGTTTTCGTTACCAGATGATGAAGAGGTACCTTCTTGCGGTGCAGATGCACCGAGATGTGTACTTTTTTCTGATTTCGTCACAGAATGCAACACTGTTGTATCAGCATTGATGGACCTTTTATCGTCTAACTTAGCTAATGACATATCCTGACCACTTTTTGACAAATCTTGTTCTAGAGAACTGTTTGATAGGCATTTGTTATTAGACTTTTCTCTTTTTTCATTTACATTTTCTTTGTCAGTATGACTCATCGGTGATGGATTAACAGCATTCTGCCTCAAGTGTCTATATTGCCTCGGATCTCTATTCAGATTAATTGCTGTAGTAGTTAATGTTTTTTCCATTTCCTCATCTGGTTCCCTGCCGAAACTTGGTGGTGGTGACATGAGAGCATCAGAGACAGAAAAATGGGCCAAGGAAACCCCAACAGCTGCTCTCTGAAGACGCAAAGCCTCCTCCTGCTCCTCAAGCTGGCGTTTCTGTTCCTCTATCTGCCGGTTCAAGTCGTCTAACATTTTCTGCTGCTCAGATAATGACATGTTTGATGGCGTCCCATATTCAGAGGTGGCAGATTTATTATCTGTAAGGTAATTCTGCATCTCTTCAAAGACTGTCTCATCCTCTGGATCATAGGCTACATCATCCTTCATTGCAGAGGTTCCTAATAATGGTTCAGTATCAGAATATTTTGTAGTATTACTTGCATGGACAGAATCAACTTTATTTCCCAAATTATATTCCTCTTCTGGATCATAGGGCCTATCATCACCATCATCATCATTAGCACCAGAAAGTAATGTATTAGGTTTTGACATTTCAAGTGGTTTCATGGGAGTGAGATTTTGATATCCTAACGCTGGATCATACTCTTCCTCAGGGTCATAGGGTCTATCATTATCATCAAACTCCACTGTAGTCTTAGGAGTCTGCTGATACTGTTGAATGATGGGGTCTACAATTGGAGAAGGTATCACTGGTTCTTTTACTGCTGTAGGAGTTGTCTCAGTGGTAGTCAGTGCAAAATCAGGGCCTTGTTTCTTTTTACCAAATATTGTATTAAGAATTGTTTGGAGCGGTGTAGTGGTGGTGGAAGAGGTGATCTTTGCAACATTTGCACTAGTGGACACTGGAGGAGTTACCACAGTATGAATATCAGAAAACATTGATGTTCCAGACGGAGGGTTTAAGGAGGACGAAGATGAATCAGGTGATCTCAAAGATGGTGGAGATTCAGGAGGAGTAGTGCTGATTGCGATATCTGGGTCATAAGGTTCATCATGTTTAACATCAGGAACTGCAGATTTGGTAGGAAGGTTCATCACTTGAAGATCTTGTGGTGTCTGGATTCTTGGTCTTTTCTCATCAACGTCTTGTATCTGTGCTCCAGGACGCTTTAGTTTCTGACAAACTGCCAGGCCAATTAGAAGATTGGGGTGATTCTGTTCAAGTCCTAATGGATGAAATTGGTAAAAATCAACAATACGAAGAAAACTACACAACCATATTCGTCATCAAAGCACCTTATAACTCTTAACATAATTACCTGGGCCTTCTATTGGCAACAGTACAGAAGGAATGGACTCATTTGCACATAAAGGAATGAGATAAAGATCTTTAATATTGTTGCAAATGTTAGAAACCACTCCGAATCGCCTGCGGCTGTTGAAATATGAGAACAGAGAGACATATGCAACCTCTTCTTCATCAGATGCTGGATAAAAACGAATTAGAGAGAGCTCCTGCAGGAAAAAAACAAACAAACAAATACAAGTAGTGAATTAATAAAATTGCACTAAAAAGTTAGATACTACTCAGAAAATTATTAGAAGTGAGTTGATGGATTTACCTTTGTTAGAGATGTCTTTACTCTCTCAACATATTCCCAAACTGTTTCAGGTAATATCCGACCACCAATCTGAACAGTATCTGGCAAGTCCTAGATAGAAGAAAACAAAATGTTAGTTTATCCATTTGGTTAGGATTGTTCAACAGGTCAAGCAAGTATCAGGTGGCTTTAGGTTTAGTTAATTCAACAGCAAGAAAACATGCAAAAATATTTGATGCTACAGGCCTTTTTATATATAACCTTTAAATTTTCCCAGAATTCAGTTAATCAAACCTTTGGAGTGACATGAATATGACAGTCATATCACATATGATTAATGTTCAGGGATGGACAAATCATAAATGCATTAGCTAGCCAACAAGTAGAAGTGAAACCTCCAACATGTTCCCCAGTCCCATGAGAAGCATGGTAAGCTAGTTCGTTCGTTATGGTTATTAAGAGTATATCAGTTCCCACATAAAGGTGCCAGACATGACCATAATCATTATCATTTTCCCAAGAGTCTGAGATGACATGTCATGTTTGCACCCTGGACATAGTCAGCAAGTCATCACGTCATAAAAGATGGTGTTAGACCATCTTTTAGTTATAGTTAGTGTTATAGTTACAGCACATTTTGTTTAAATATACGCTATACTATGGAGTGTGGCTGTGGGGATGTGTGTTCATTCAGCTACAAAAGCATTAGTGAGGTCAGGCACTGATGTTAGGTGAGGAGGCCTGGCGTGCAGTCGGCATTCCAGTTGAAGTTCAGGTTGAGTTCAGGGCTCTGTGAAGGACACTTGAGTTCTTCCTCTCCAAACTTAACACACCATGTCTTCATGGAGTTCACTTTGTGTACAGAGGCATCATCATGCTGGAACAGGTTTTGGCCTCTTACTTCCAGTGATGGGAAACTGTAATGCTACAGTGTACAAAGACATTCTATACAATTGTGTGCTTCCAAATTTTTTTGGAAATTTGGGGACGAACCACATGGCCGTGATTGTCAGATGTCCACAAACATTTGGCCATATAGTTTGCATTCCAAATAAAACCTTAAGTTTTGCGAAAGTCAACAGCAAGTATGTTTTTCTTTCTCTAGCTGTTGAACGAGAGAAGAAAAAGTACTGGTGACGTGACTGCTAGCCTACTGATACTACTTGTCAGAGAGAGAAAGTAAGAATAAAAAAATAATAGCCTGGATATGCCTTGGATATGCTGAAATCTGCTTGCTTTGTCCACCACCGGGAGCTAGGCTTTAAATGCTAATTCAAAGAAGTTAAGAATCAGGAAGTTGTGTACTGTTGCTGCAGGTTATTCATGTTTATGCCTTTAGAAATATCCAAGACACATTCTGAGACCTTTTTCAGAACCTCTGCAGATCCTGAGATTATGCATCCCTTTGTAACAAACTTGGCCACCAACTGCATGTTGAGAAACCCTTTCCATATTGTATCTTGTCTTGACAGGAAGTGGCTTGTCTCGCTGTCTGCTGGGGTATGAGAGCTCGGCAATCTATGGACAGACACACAAATACACAACCGATAATGAGATGCATTGTCATTTACTGATCGTTATTGCTCATTGATAGCTGACTCACCTTGTGGTTAGACTTGGTGTATTGTAAAACCTCGGGACTGTTGGGGCTGAGGGCTTCAGAATGGATTTGGGCATGGGCGGTGGAGGCGGTGGAGGCGCTGGTGGCTGCGGAGGCTCGGCAGCCTTCGTTTCTTCGACAGTCTCCTTCTCACTAGGAACTGTGGTTAGACTCTTGGGTGGTTCTGGAGCAGGAACAGAAGCAGGAGCGGGAACAGGAGCAGGAGCAGAGACAACAGAAGGAGAAGGTGCAGATCGGTATCCTGCTGTCCGTGGATCCCTTCTTGTTATGGTCACTATGGAAACCGCAGGGATTACAGGTGGAGAAAAGTCCGGCTGTGTTACCTCAGCAGTACATTCTTCTGCAGTTGGAGAAGCAGGGGACTCCATAATGAGGGAATCATCTCCAAGTGAAGCAGATAGAGGCTTTTTATCAGATAAAGGGAAAGCACATGGAGGTTTTTCCTCCTGTTCGTTCTTTGGCTCATCCTTTTTGAGCGTCTTAGAGTCAGGGTCCTCGTCAGCAGAAATCTGACCTACAACACATTTAAAAAAAAGTGTAATTTATTCTCAGAAACCTTTCAGGTGTACAAATTTCAAAGTCAGCATTGTGAAAACCTACCAGTACAAATCCTGCATTTGAGGTCAAAGAGGTGAGCTTTGTGTTCTGCTGTCGTGTCTTTCAACATGCTGCTGATGATGTCTGAGACAGCAGTACTAGGTTTCTTAATTTGGGCCTGTCTGACCTGAGCAACAGACATTTTCCCCTCCTAGAAAACAATATACAAAAATAATGAGCATGTACAAATATTGTATATCAAATTACCGGCCGGGACTGATCTGGGTAACGGCAGGATGATAATACTAGGCAGATTAATTAGCATGCATGGATGACATGGATTTTTTTTTTTTTTTTTTCAGAATCAGGAACACGTAAGTATGTGGACACACTGATGAAACTGAACAAAATCCAATGCAAAGCCATCATATAACTCTCCTGCTAGTGCAGCACGCACCATATATCACCTTGTGGTGTACATATTGAGAGAAAATAAAGACGCTAGCCAGACTGAATGATATCTGAAACATTCTCTAAAACAACCTGCTGGCATTTTGTCTAGCTTGCCATATATTATTGTTTAGGATCATCAATTAGGTTTGCTGAAAACAAAATATAAAATGGCAGCACACTAGGGCTTTTACTAATGAATTGATGATTTGTCCACCACTTCTGACTATTTGCTAATAGATATATTAACTTATAAAACCTGGAAACACATTCGGACGACTCACCGATGATGACGTGGCCATGTGGTCTGTTTTGACCACTTTGTTCTCAGACACAGACAGAGGTTGCTCCACGTCTACACAAACAGGAGACGGTTGTTCCTTCAGGGGCACAGGATTAGCTGAACTTTCCTAGCACGAAAGAAAAGTTTGTCCGAGATGTTCATATAGAAACTGCCATAAATTTATTTTTTTATTTTTATTTTTTTACACCAGCACCAAGAGAACTGCAGGTACCTGAACAGACAGAAGCTCCTGATCACTCAGACGGGTTAGTTTAAATGGTGTGATGTGTCCCTTTACAACCTGGTAAAAAAGACCCTAAGAAAATAGATTGAGATAAAATTCACAGGTTAAATAACAACATTTTATTAGGTATGCAAAAAAAAACACCTGCTAAGCAGGACATGTTGGCGTCCTGTAGTTTCTTTAGCTAAATACATGCCCGATTTTTGAAATCAGCCATAAAAATCCATATTTACTTCCAACTTTGAACTACTTCAGGAGGCGGGGCTTATATAGCAGAATGATACCAAATTGAAAAAGCAAAAGAAAAGCGCTTTAAAGACCAAATACATTTGGGACAAGTAGAAAATTTTCAGCTCTCTGTGAGCTTTGGCTTTTATGAATTTTTGTGCCAGGAATGCACTCGATAATTTACGGCTGACTGGCGTACATGGGTACGCGTATGGCACACAGCTTTACTAAACAACTGCTAAATGTGGATTGTTGCTTTAGGTTTGTCATTAAACACACCTTGTTCTTGGGGTCTTTTAAGCTCAAGAGGAGAGATCTGTATTTAATCTTGTACTTGTTGTCAGTAGTATAGTACATGTTGAACATCTCTCTCTCAATATTTACAGCCAGCTTTTCAACTTCGCTCTCAAGGATGTCCAAATCATCGCTGTCGTTCACCCTGATGATAAAGAAAACGATCTTAGTAAACGTATTGGTCAAACCGACTATTATTAAGTAGCATTCTGATCTATTCAGTGTACGGATAAAAAAAAAAAAAAAAGACAGATTTTCCAGTCTTGGTCTATAGAAAAATCCAAATGACTTGCGCTCTCTGACCTTTTCAGCAAGGTGTCGGTAAGAGAGCGCCTGATGTTCTGTCTCATCTGCATGTTAGGATGAGCCTGGAGAGGTCTGGATGGAGGGACAGGAGCAGGAGTGACGGGCAGGACTCGAACCTCTGGGGCCGAGTTTGAGGCCTGGGGCTCGTTAGAAGCCTCTTGAGTCTGGCATGGCTTCTTTGGGACAGTAAAGACACTCTTGTTGGTTTGTGGAGCCTCGTTCAGGAGCTGCCGGGATGCAGATAGACGCGGAGAACCTGGCATGGTTTTCTTGGCTCGGCTTGGAAGGGGATTAGAGCCAGGTTTTTTGAGCGGTGGAGCCGACGGAGCTGGTTTCTCAGTGGCTTTTTCAGCAGCAGGGGCTTCTGACGGAGCTGACGCATTCGGGGTCTCGGTCTGAATACTGACTGGTGTTTTATCAGGTTTGCTTTCCGCAGCCTCCTTTTCTGATTCTGTTGATGCTAAAACAGTGCAAACAGGATGGTAAATGACTAGTAGGTAGCTGCATGTTCTAGCTTTAAGTTGATTGGTTATACAGTACAACAATATAAATCCCTCCCATTTGGCATTTTCCTAACAGATCTATTTGCATGGGAGTAATGTTGACGGACATGACGCAGATCATGCAAATGCACACAACACAAAATACTCCCCCCTCCAACTTCATTGGAGATCTGATTGGACCACTTGACAAACAAAAGCTACAGGGTTGGTTTGTTTACTGTGCCAGTAACAGTATAAGGATAAGCTAGCCAATTATTAGCCAACAAACAGAACTCCATTACCTGTATAGTAGTTAAATTGGAAATGGTGCAGTCTTACCTAGCTAGCACTGTCCTTAATAATCACACCAGACAAATCCTCGGAGTTGCTCAACTCCAAGCAGTGTTTAGCTGTATATTCAATTAATGATCTGGCTCAAATTTCATCATTGTCTATTGAATAAATAACAGAGCTGAAAATATGTGAACTTACAACCCGTGTTGCTACTAAGACACCCTTTGTCAGTTTTGGTTTCTTAGTATTAACATACATACATTTAAATTCCAATACTATAAGTATGTAGGGCTGTCAGTAGAATGCAAAATAACATTTATTTACGTGGTACACATCACATTAAAGTCTGTAATTGTCGTCTTCTTCTATCAGAAAAAGCAAAAACAAAGCCAGTCCTACATTACACTGAGAAACTAGTGCATAATTTAATAAAAATGTCTACACTGGACTATTGTAACTGTTTTTAAAGAAGCTTTAGAACACAATCGGAGCAACAATGGCTGCCTATTATGTTCCACATTGACTACAATGTCCTGCTCATGGCATTTAAAGCTCTGAATGTTTTTAGCTCCGGTGTATCTTGCTGAACTCTTGAAGCCGTACAGCCCATCCAGAGCACGTCACTCAGCTGAGGCAGGAGGGCTGTTAATCCTGATCATCATCGCGTCTCAGCCTGTGGAAAATGTTTTATCTATATTGCTCCAAACTCTGAAATAGTGTTCCAGAGAACACTAGGAACTCTCGCTCAATAACTGTACTCAAATCCAGATAAAAACATACCTGCCGTGACATACTAGACTTATTTTGTTAAAGTGTTCGATTCAGAGTAATTTGCATGCACTTACAGGTAATTCATGTGTGATTTAAAATGATTATTTCACATCAAAACTATTGGGATATATAAAAAGTGCTATATCAATAAATATTATTACTGATTTAAAAAAAAAAAAAAAAATACAATTTGAGTACAAAAGTGAGTCTTGACATCAATTAAAATCTAGGGAAATTGCCAGGACTTAGAATGTTATAACAGAATCAGTGCCTTCTACCATTTTATTTGGATTGTATCCTAACTTACTTGTAAGAGACTTCTGATACGAGTATCTTGCAAAAAAACATAAACAAAAATATAAAACTAATGTGTATTTAAGCAATAATCTAATCAGCCTTGTTTAATGACTCCTGAATCTGAAACTACATTCCAGCTTCACTGTATTTAGTAGTTTGTGTATTTAACGACTAATTAAAGCACAAATCAATTTGTTCTTTATCATTGTTTAAGGAGTCAACGCTGTCTACATTAGCATTGGATATCTGATTGGACAACTTGAGAAAAAAGCTACATTCAGTTTGTTTACTGTGACACTAACAGTATAAGGATAAGTATCTGGTGTTAGCCAATAATCAGACCTCTAATATCTGTATAGTCACAAAATTGGAAACAAAATCTTAGCTAGCGTCAACACAAGCGTCAAAAGCCTGGAGTTGATCAACTCCAAGCAGCAAGGAGTCAATCGTCGCTCCCTTGTTGGAGGTTTTAACACCTCAGCATCACTACTGTTTCAAGAAACAGTCCAGTAACCAAAAATCTCCAACCAACTATGATGCTGAGGTCAGAAGACGATTAACACACACTAAGCATGAAAAAGATGAGTTTTAGTGTCTAAATCCAAACACCTACAGGATGTCGGAGTGTGTAATAATTAGGGGTGTAATGATCAGACAATTTGGATCGATGCATTGATTTAAAACACAGAGATTGAAATGAATTATGGCAGCAATCATGAACTGATTGTCAAATTATAATCATTTATAAATAGACCATTATCAAAAAAGTTGACAATTGGTGTTTCTCTCTCTGTGTATCATCATATCACAGTAGGTTCAGTGGTATTGTCAAATATCGAAGTGTTGTCTTAAGAATCTAAATAACAACAGAGCTTCATGCTCCTAATCATAATAATAATAAAGTAATAATATCTGCTCAGTGGTGTTTCTACAGTGGTCCTTTGGCAGTCCATTTCAATTACTGGTTGGGGTAAAAAAAAAATAATTTAAAAAAAAGGCTGGAAGATTGTGTAGATCAGGGGTTCCCAAACTCTTTGAGCAAACGACCCCAAATAGACAATATAAATTTTCTGCAAGCCTCGATCTCCCTACATTTTGTAAATTCCAGATTTATAATATAGGACAACGGTAACATTTGAACTTTGTTACTGTAACATAGCTGATTATAAAGAGTCTGCTAAGAAGAGTGAACTTATATTTCCTGATAGTCGTTTAAAAAGTTAGGAGGTGTGTTTGAAGCAGTGGCAGAAGGCAGCATTATCTACACACTCGCTGCATATCTTGTGTACATCTGAAGTTATAAATGCTACATCCACTATAGCAAGAACATTGGAACCAGAACATCCCTGTTCGTCAGGTTCCCGAGTCAAATTGTAAAACATTCAGCGATTCTATACATGGTGATATGTAAACTGACAAGCTCTGTGTCTGTTTAAAACTTTACACCGTCGTCATATCATGGGCTGCATCTCAAACTCAAAACTCTTACTAATTCAGAAACTCCAGGCGACTGGTACAAAAGACAGAGCTTTCAGTATGTTTGAGGGCTACAACAGAGGTTTTTAAAATTCAAACGTTAACTGTAATAGGAAAACCAGTGAGTGTTAATACTCCGTTTGTAAGGAGAAATTTGTCTTTTTCTCTTGTTGATTTTCTATACTAACGCTGTCAGGACAGTGCAAAAAAAAAAAAAAGCATGTACACTTCATTTAAACATGGCTTGATTGAATGCAACTCCAGGTAACTTTCAAAATGATTCGGAAAATGAATGAAACAGAAGAGCACATTGTGAGTTTCTCTCGGGACCCCATTGATAAATCAAGTGACCTCTAGTGTAGAGCAAGACAGTGAACCGTATGACAGGTGTAGCTGATAAACCAGCCAACGAACGTAGCTTCAAGGTAAGCGCAACTATTAAATTAATAACTCAGGATATCTGAACATGGTATCGATGTGTTAAATGCACAAACACTGTAAGGAAAGCCCTAATTGGGACGCCTGGGATAACCTGGATGCAGCTGGTTACGACACTGTAATAAGCTGCATTATAAGAGCAATGGAATTTTTAATGGACTGTTAAGGGACAGGATTGGACAGTTGACATCTGTTGACGCGCTGCACAAACTCTACATGAATATGAATCATATGAATCTAACAGATTTAAATGACTATAATGGAAAAATAATTCTTGTTGAAAATATTAACCTCGTGGTCAAATGTGTTATATTTACAAATTAACTGGCTCATGTGAAAGAGGCAAAAATGTTTGAGGCAGGGCGTAAATTTCTCACAACATGGCATGCCGCAACTACTGGGCTCAAAGATGACAAAAGAAGGAAAAAAAAAACGTTCTCAATGCAATTTACAGTTAACAAACAGCATTTATAGTTAATTAAATTCTTACAAAAAGAAAGCAAGCACCTCTCATTAGCAAATACTAACCCTATTTCCAGAAAAGTTGGGATATTTTCCAAAATGCAATAAAAACAAAAATCTGTGA
>JAOTRR010000020.1:1920168-1930734 GCA_028570945.1 Gogo arcuatus | reverse complement strand
TACAGCTTTAGTATTATCCTAGGTTCCAGTGATTTGATTTTGATGTTGATAATACGTGGCTTGGCGGAGGTATACACTCTACCGAGTGCCCTTCTAGTTTCCCACGTTAAAATATCAGGAAAATGACAAAGGCATTTCCATCGTATCTGTTCAGGAGCTGTGGCAAACTAAAATAAAGCAAATTGGCTGCCTGATGTCCACACGGCTGACATTTTCACTGCCGATGATGCTCAACGTTTATGAGAATCTGCAGTGACCAGTGTAGTACAGATCAAGAGAGCACCAGCATCTTTAATTGCTTCCTAATTGTCATCACAATCACATTTTAAAGCGACAACTTTGACATTTTTAATTTTTGAGTCTTCTTTTTTCTCTCAACGAAATTGTTCAACAGCATCCCTAATAAATATATTTAACTAGTGTTAAATGTGTATATTTGATATAATATGCATACTAAAAATATATACTTGTGTATTGTGACAGGCGGCGTGTGAATCTGAGGCAAAGGGGGCGGGGCTTTCAGGAAGTGTGAAAAACACTTACGCAAATCATTCCTGATTAGTACCCGGCTCACCTCCCGTTTTACTGGGGACAAACAGGCCATTACGGAGCGCCTATGTAAAATGCATCAAGGTCACCACTAGTTCATGTTTTGTGTGTAAATCAGGTGGGTGGAATGCAGTCTCCTCCCACAGGATTACACGTAAAAGATGGGCAGGTGGAAAGCATCCTTACCGAATTATGCAACATTGGCATAATTTAAGATGTTTTAGACCCCGTGTTCATGTGCAAGACCCGTCACGGGTTAGTTCACGTGTTACAAGTGGAGCAACTGTGCAAGACGCTGTGGTCCATGGCATGGACTTCAACAGAACATAAATGGTCCTTTTTAGAGAAGATTAAAGAATGAAACGTTTCTTACTACCACGTTACCCTTTATACTCCTGGACTGGCAGCTGTTGAACAAAAACTAGTTTTCAGACCACCAGCACTTCAATTCTAAGTGCACAACCTCACATTTAAAAAACAGTCAAATCTCTCCACATTTACTAACCAAATGCAGTTTGTGATGCTCATCAAAACACACCTCAAAAGCTGCCAGGGGTAGGTCAGATTTCTGAGCAGCGTTTGTGCTCCTGAATTAAATCACGTCCATTTTTTGTTTGTAATCATCAGTAATGATACTAATGGCAAAATTATAGTAATACTAATAGCAAATGCGACACAGAGTCACTCTCTAAAGAAGGCAATTCTGTTCAATGGATAAGAAAGGGATAAGTATCCGTTTGTACCCGTTTAGAAACTCCATTCTGTAATAATATCTTACGATACTGAGCAGGTATTAAGTCCCTATGAGGCTGACTACGTGACCCTAGTCGTTAGGGTCCTCGTGTACTAAAGCATCCTGTTTGAATCTTCAACAAAACAACAGAAAACCTTTAACATTTAAAGTAGAAGTTGTCTCGTTCAGTATTTGAGTCTGCGTAGCATCTTGGTGAAGTGTTTAAATGTGCGTTATGCGAGTATTAATATTACAGAAAGGTTTTTGCGCAGTTTCCCTTGACGTATTTGATTCTGGAAATGGCATCAGTTCAAAATAATTAATATGTTTAATTAATAAAGAGCCAGACCACGTCCTCGGTAGTCGGGAAAAGATTTGCGTATGTTGATGTTCTTTCTACTGCACAGAAAAATATGGAGCAATTTTTCTTTCTCTGATTGTAGGACCACTAAAGAAAAAAAAGAAAGAAAAAAAAGGAGAGACTAAATGTGCCGCTGTAATTTTCTGCAAAAGTCAGATTTTTTTGTTGATTAAATTATTAAAATTAGCTTTAGTACCATTCAATACTTTTAATTTTTTCCATATTCATGAACACAAATCCGTTTATGTTACTGAAATGACTTAGCACAGTAGGTTAAACTTTATTTAATGCACTCGCAGGTAACAGTTTCTCTCGATATTCACACTGCTGCTTCAGGCTTGTGAATGCTTGTGTATCATGCTGCAGCTCCTCTTCTTCATATTTTCACTGAGCAGACTGCAGTCTAAATGTTTTGATCGTTAATTGTGAAATACGTCCAGATCGTTTTTGCTTGTTCATCAACACGACAACGTACGCGAGGCGTACGGTCCATGATATCAGACCAATACGGTAAACCAGAGGTTTTTTTATGTTAATCATAACGCTCCTGTATACCACTCATCCCAGAATTGGAATTTAGGACAAGTGGCATGAAATTACGCCTCAACAATTATGACATGAAAGTGGCATAAACTGCCACAGATCAGATTTCAGTTCCAAAGTTAATCAAATCTGAACTGAAAATATCAGACTGGTGGTGATTTTTGCTGTATGCACTGTCAAGAATAAAAACTCTGTATATAAAGAAAAAGGCAACGTACTAAGGACTAGGACAGAAAATGCTGCCGTGATGTGGTACTTGCCTATTATTGTGCTTCTGCTGACAAATACAGTAGATGGCGTTGGGGTCGCTGTATTCTTCATCACTATCTGAAGATACATCGGTGTCATTTCGCTCTTCCTCGAGCTGAACACCTCGAGCCGATTTCTGGCTTTGGGTTTTCACCACTGAGCTGGTAGCCATTCGATCAAAGAGTGAAGAGACATCTTCTTCTGATTGTAGACCACATGACTCTTCATCATCTCTGTTTATGGTCTTGGCGTTCAAATCTGCAGTCCCTGCACTTCCTTTGCTGTTCTCCTCCGATTTTTGTCGCTTCCTGGCTCGCTCTTGAAGCTCTCGGAGCGTGAGCTCGTCACTGTCTTCAGCTTGATCCGATGTCTCTATGCCTGATGTGGTCTTCTGTGGTAAGCACCGCTGACGAGACGCAGTTATTAAGTCATCCGAATCAGGCTCTGGTTCTAGGTTTGCCTGGACGGCTCTCCTGCCTCCTCGCGCTCTTTTTGGAGCATTTGATATAGTTTCGCTAGGCTGCTTGCCCCGCCCTCGTCCTCTCCCTCTGCCCCTCGGCTGGCGCGTATTCCGACGCGGTGCCAGCGTAACGAGGTCCAGATTTCCGATTTCTTCGATGAATTCCCGTCTAGCTATAGTGCTCCTGCGGAAGCCCCAGGTTTTGGTCGAATCTCTGGGGGAGGGATCGTCCACCTGCTGCTTCTCCATCTCTACTGCATGGATAAGTTACAAATGAGTAATTTCATAAAATATCATACATCAAAGGAGGCGTGGCCTCTATCAGTAACAATAAAGGAGGCGTGGTCTATGGATCAGTCCTGGTAAAAGAGGCGTGGTCTCCCATTTCTCAAAACCTAACTCTTTCACACTAAAATCTAACACAAAGCTAAACCACAATGTATAATGTTATATTTTACGGAAATAAACACAGGAAGTGAACAATCCAAGCTCAGAATCAAAACAAAACTTACTAGCTGTGTCTGTCGTCTGATGTTTACATTCGCTTTCGGATTTACACCAGCTAGCTAACGGCTAACGGCTAACGAGCTAACCAATTCATTACGCGCGTAAACTCCACAATTATTCACTGCTTGTGAATTATTCTATTATTAACTATAACGTTACCGCGTTCTCGCGTCCTGCACATGAACCCACTGATGCTAACATGCTAATATTACCCGATTCTAATAAGGATTACCATTCGCAAGCTGCTCGTCCAGGTATCCAAACCGCAGGAAAACGGCATCTGCAAGCGCCCCAGCTTTACTTTTTGACGTTTAGAGCGTCGTATTTACAAACACTGACGCCTTTTTTCTTGCGAAATTTACACCGACATTTTAAGACTTACGCAAAAGGCGCTACCGCACTTCCACGCGCGCGCACGAAACAACTTGCAGCGCATCCATTTTGTCCGTCATGAAAGGGGCGTGGCGTGCGAGGCTTTACAATTCCCATCCAGTACCCCAGAAAATCCCGCCTCCTACCCCAGAACGCAATAGGATTGGCTATTAGTTCGCAAATGAAGCCCGCTGATTGGCCGAATCAGAAGTCCTTCAGATCACCGTAGCAAACGCTGCGTGTAACACAAGTCTCCTCACAGCGCTCATTATGAAACTGGCTAACAAGTTAATTTAAATAAAGCTCACTTTATCAGTAGCGATCTATATTTTAAATATTATCAAATATATACATGTCTTGGAATTCTTAGTACCTTTTCTATGATTTTCTATGATTTATCGAGTCTCAAAAACGAATAAATTTGATCACCAATTCAGAACAGCGCCCCCTTCGCACTGGAAGAGAATATTAACAAACATTGTCAGCTAAAGTAAAAGTAAAAACTTAAAACCGTTCAAAAATTTTGTTTTACGAGAATGCTGTGTAAAATGGCTATTCAGACAGATAATAAACCTTAATAAAACAATACATACAGCCTTTATAATACAGTCTTCAGCTGTTCTAATGCCTCAGATGACCAATGTGACACTGAAAACACCTGTTATAACCAACAGTATCTACTATTAGAACTACAAATTAAAGGTGCAGTAGGCAATATTTTTCATTTCTTACTAGTACAAATAATGTGGAAAATTATGTAGAAATGATTTTAAAAAATAATTTAAGTCATCGTCTCAGAACAAGTGTATTATGTAGCTTTAAAAAAAACATTTTGGAAACCTGACTTCTGGCCCATAACGTTTGTTTGTATTTGGATTGGCCTCTTGTCAGTCATTTTGTAGGCACGCCCCCACCACTCCTTCACATCTTCATAAACAGTGATGGGACATTTGAAACCAAGGCTTCGAGGCATGTGTTGAGCAGGAGGGGGCCTGTCAGCCTCACTTCGAGGTTTGTATCATTTTACAGAAAACCACGTGAGCGAGGACAGGTGAGCCCTCAGTGTTGGATTCTGGATCAAAGTGAGTGAAACAGGCAGCACTTCATGGGTTGTTAGATGGTAGTTTGGTTCGCAGTGTATCAGAGCGTAGCAGAGCGGAGTATTGATTGTGTTGTGGATGTGAAAACTTTGAATAACATTATATATTTATCCAACATTGGTGAGATTTATAATCAGTATCTGATAGTAGAATAGAATAATAGGTAGTAGGGGTAGTTATTCTAGTAGTAGATTTATTATTTGTCTTTTATGTTCCTTTGTTTTTTACTTCTTTGTGAAATGGAGCGAGCCTACAAGAAAGAGGGAATATTTTGAAGTGGTTACAACCAATAAGGTTTGGGTGTGTTAATGGATATTTTAAGGTTGTCATTTTGTATGCTTACACTAATCATTATTAGATTAGATTAGATGAGGAAGCACCTCAACCCAACCACAGTGAAAAAAAATATTTTCCTAAAAAGAAATAAATCAATGCCAAAAAAAAAAAATCCTTCCCTCCTCTTATCACATGCGTTGCTCAGTTTTTGGAGCACTCACATTCCCTTCACACAAGCAGAAATAAATAAATAAATAATCACCCCTCTATGTTTTTGTGCTTCATTCATTTTTGGCAAACCCATTTACCTTGTCCTTATTTACACATACAGTTATAACCATAAATTATATATGAGAACATAAATACAGAGACAGCTGTGTGTCTGTCTGCATAAAAGTTATTATTACATGACTTACTACTGTTATTGTGGTAACAGAAGAACGGCTATATTAGCCCTGGTAAGTAATTTTTGCACCATAACCAAGAGCTCATGACCACCAATTGATCTGGCTGCTATTTATAACTTTTAGCAGTAGATGTCACCAGTGAGCAGATAACGCAGGTTAGCATGCTAACTCCAGTGTTCATAATCTAATGCACCTTAACGTGTTACTGTAGGATTAAATATCAAGTTAAATAAAGAAGTGGGCTCAGTAACCCCTTTATCATAATAAGGAAAGTTTCAAATATACATTTTGTTGGATCAAGAGTGTGAAATCACAGTCATCGATAGTACACTCATGGTTTGCTAAGGTTGGAGTGGAAGAACTCGAGTGTCCTGCACAAAGCCCTGACTGAACTCAACCCCACTGAACACCTTTGGGATGAACTGGAACACCGACTGCACCCCAGGTCTCCTCCTCACCCAACATCAGTGCCTGATATCACTGAACGAACATAAATCCCCACAGCCATGCCCCAAAATCTAGTGGAAAGCCTTTTCAGAAGAGTGGAGCTTATTACAACAGGCAAGCAGGAACAAATCTGGAATGAGACGTTCAGCAAGCACATACAAGTGTGATGGTCAGGTGTCCACAAACGTTTGGCCATATAGTGTACGACACACTGTATTACATATCCTGTGTCGTGAACATATAAGGTGATCAGAAGCTATTTTTTCCTTTGTGAATTATTCCTGTGTAAAGTTTGTTCAATATGGTAGATGTTTAGATGTGGATCATGGTTTTCCTAAGAAAAAAAATAGTCTGAAGGAATAAAAAATCTATGATAAGAAATGTCAGAAATAATGTTGCATCTCTACTGTTGTATTAATCAACAGTACAAAGCACGAGGGTTGCCAGATTGAGTCCAATTCAACATGAACCAGTCAACAGATCATATCTAAACTAAATCCCAAAGATATTTTTGCTATCCCAATGATTTTACAAACAGTTGCCCGATGTTTGAGTTTACAAATAAGGAAGAAAACTCCAACACAAATTGATTTATTTCCACAGCAGTTTTATTGCATATCTTTACAAAGCAACATCTCATCAATGTCTTCTTTGCAGAGAAGCACCACCTTTAGTACTGCGAGTCTTTTTTTTTTTTAAGAATAACGTGACAGGAACGTGAGGTACCAAGACCCCCGAGTGGCACAGCTGTCCATGGTCTCGGTGTATAGTGGGAGGAAGCACGTTAAGCAGCGGTCACATCGCTGCTCTTTTTGTTTTGGTGTGATGTTTCTGGAGGGAAAGTAATGTTTCAGTGAACAGATAACCTTAAGCATAACACTGAGAAGCTGAAAACGATTAGTTTTAGCAAAACGGTGGGTAATAATACACCTAGAGCTGTTACATGTCGAGACTCCACCCCCTTGCTGATTTTCTATTGGCCCATGCTTTAATTAAACTTCATGGACATAAATTTGGTGCAAAAAGAAATCTGAGGTGGAGGATAAGAAAATTAACCGGTATGAGGAGCAAACACTTTTCTCGAGTCCCGAATGAAAGGGTTCGTTTGCATCCAGAGTGACCGCCGTGTTAACCTTCATCGACATGCGATAAAGCTGAACTTAGCAATTGTTTTGAAAAGAATAAACAAACATCACACGCTGTGACGCTCAATCGCCACACTCGTCATCGTGTGCGTTTTTTCCCCTTCGTCTTTTCCTCCTTGCTTTCTTCTTCCTTCCTTTTTTCGACCACTCTTCATCGGAATCGGACGTCTCGCTCCCTGAGCGACATTCCACTCCTCTGTCTTCCTTCACATCCTCAGCATGCGAAGTGGAGCTTTTTCTCACTCGCTTCCTAGCCCGCTTCGGTGTACTGGAGGGGTCGGCCGCCTGCTGGTCCTCTTCTACCGGAGTGCCGTCTCCGCAGTGATGCTTCTGCAGGTGGTTCTTGAGGCTGACGTTATGATTGAAACACTTCCCGCACCGCTCGCACATGAACGGCCTCTCGCCCGTGTGCAGACGCATGTGCGACTTGAGGTGCCCGGCTTGCGTGAAGGAACGTTCGCAGATGTTGCACTTGTACGGTTTCTCTCCCGAGTGTATCCGCATGTGTCTGTCGTAGCTGGCGAGGTCGCCAAAGCTCCGGGAGCACTGGTCGCAGATGTGTTTCTTTTCGCCTCGGTGGCTCCGTACGTGTTGATTGCGCGCGACGAAGTCTTGGAACCTCTCCGGGCAATCTGGACAGATGTAAGGCCGCAGCTCTTCGTTGTGAGCCCACTCGTGCCTCAACTTGGCCTCTTTCGTATCAAATGGCCTCATGCAGTATTTACAAAAATGCGTGTAGTCTCCGTGAAGTCGACGGTAGTGCACTTTTTGGCCGGTTTCTGTAAAAAAGCGCTTGCGACACAAATGACACGCAAACGGCTTGATCTTGTACTCGCATACGTGTTCGCGCGGCTTTTCATTAGGGTTTGTCGGCACCCTGATGGTTTTGTGACAATCCTCACACACTCTGTTTTCGGGAGGGATTTCTTTCGCGCCGTGCTCCTTCATGGCATGCTCATGAAAATGTGTTATGTAGCTGAAATGAACAGAGAAGTAGTTTTTAAAAGTGCTGTTTTCATCCCCGGCTTCACCGACGCCACACTCTGTGCAACCGTAGATCCTTTTGTGCCGCCGAATCGTACAGATCATCTTGGCTACGTCTGTACAGTCTGTACACCAAATAATTGGTTTAATGGTGTTCTGAAATGGTTTCAGTACCATCAGCTTTCTGCCGTTATCCATATCAGAAGATTCTTCACTCATATCCTCAGACGGATCAAACGAGTTTGAATCCTCGTCAGCTTCCGAATTCTCTTCCAAATCCTCTTCATCGTCGTCATCTCTCGGTAGCTCGGCACGCCTCACCCGGCCAGTCTCGTCGATCAGCAGCGCTTCCTGCTCAGTCTGAACAGGAAGAGGCTCGAGGTGAGGTACTTCATCCATCTCGTTTTTAACCGTCACAACTTCATCCCGGTTCCCAGCTCCATCCTCTCCTAGAGCAGCGGAAGCACAATCCTCGTGCGTCTCCATGAGGAGGCTCGGCTGCTCCTCCTTCACCACCTCATCGCAGTCTTCCGGTTCCTCTTTCACTATAACACTTGAAATGGTCTCGGAGTCGGTCTCGCCTTGAACGGCAGCATTTTTACACTTGACCATACTGTGTCCTGAGCGCAGAGTCACGGATACTGAAGAGTTGTCAGACGCCTGAGTGGACACGTCTTCATACGGCGTGATTAAAGGTACATCAGCCACCTTGGGGTGAAGGGAATAATGATAATAAAAAAAAATTAAAAAAAACGTAGAGTCAGGCAGATTTCAAAGCCATTCCATTAATTAATATATACAGATGGGTGACAAATTAAAGGGAAAAAAAACAGGGTTTTATCTTATCACTTCATATACAGCCTTTCATTAAACAAGTTTAGAGAGATTATGAAAAAAAAATAGAACTTCAAAGGAAGTAGCAGAGATTGTATAAGCCTCTAATGACTACGTATCTGGTAGACGGCTCGTTTTGCCAATCTGCCAAAAAATCTACTCCAAAACCTAGCAGGTATCACCGAATTTGCTCATGCTCCGAGATGCACACCTTCTCTTTTGGCTTCTCGGCTTGTCTAGAGGTCCACAGTCTGTAGTTAGAGCAGGACAGACACTCTTGTCCAAAAGACAGACTGCCTCCTTTGCCTATTCCTCGAATGCGGCACTCGCTGGAGCATTCCAAACAGCGGAACATCAGAAGCACCAACACCTCCTTGCTCAAGATCGCATAACTGCTCCTAGAATATACAAAACATGCTCTGGGATTAATCTTGATCTGGACCCGGAAAAAAAAAAAAAAAAAAAAAGGCCAGTAGAAGCAGCTACAATGTGGATGCAGAGCTGCGGTCAGAAGTTTACATACACGGACATGAACGTCAAGGCAACATTGAGCTTTCACTGATTTCTTTGAACTGTTCTTTTTCTTTCAGCACACCTAATATTTGGTGAGAATGTCTCTTAGTGGGATATTTAATTCTGGTTGGATATTTGCCCACTTTTCTTGGCAGAATTAGTAGAGTTCAATTAAATTTGTGTTTCCTGGCACAGACCTGACTTTTAAGCACAGTCCACATATTTGCAATAGGGTTGAGATCAGGACTTGTTTTAAGCTTAATATTAACCTGCTTTATTCGTTCCACAACCAGCTCTGATGTGTGTTTAGGGTCGCTGTCCTTTTGGAACACCCAATTATGTCCAAGTATCAACCGTCCAACTCGGAGGTTTTTGACATTTTTGGGGCTCAGGCACATCAAAGGTCAAACCAGAACATGAAGGCACACCACTTAAGTCTGGTTATCATTTATGAAAAATGTTACACCCATTATGATGGGCTGTAACGTCATTAGTGAGATTTGACTCATACTGCACTACAGCAGACTGTCAAATAATTATCAAACATAGTTAAATCAGCCAGGCAATCACAGAATTTATTAAAAATTCATTAAAGTGCATCAGAGCAAGAACTTGTCCGACATCATGAACAGCAACATACTAAAATAAAACAAAACAAAACATTAGCTACTCCAGCCTTTTCTGGTTGCTACAATAATAATCCTCCTCCATGGGCCTAAATTTATTTATGAAATCAAACTGAGAATGCAGCAAAAGGGTATTTAGATTTTTAAAAGAAAATGGTGTATTTAAAAATACTATTTCATGAGTCTGTATAAAAACGCATTGGGCTCCTTAAAATTCCACAGCACACTTCACTTTGCCTCACGACACACCGGTTGAGAACCGCTGGTCTAGATGCTGATTTGACGTTATGCTGAAGAATTCTGAGGTTCTTCATTATTCCATCCACTTTGTTTAACGCACCAGTTCCACTGCCAGCAAACCAGCCCCAGAGCCCTGATGCTACCACCACCGTGCTTAACAGTTGTTACAGTGTTCCTCTGTACCTCTGGTCATTGTGGCCAAACAACTCAATATTTGTCT
>JAOTRR010000020.1:1855750-1871350 GCA_028570945.1 Gogo arcuatus | reverse complement strand
TCTCTCTCTCTCTCTCTCTCTCTCTCTGTCTTTCTCTTTCTCTGTCCTCTGTGTGTGTGTGTCTCTCTCTCTCTCGCGCTCATGTTGACCATCTGAATTGTATGACAGCGGGCTCCTCATGTCGACTCTGGGCAGAACGTTTTCGCCCCGTGACTACACACTCACTCACTCTCACACTCATTTCTTTAGTCACTGCTATTCCTAAAGGCCTGTTTTGTCTGCAAGTACATCACTAGCTCCGCCCCCTTCCTCTCTCTCTCTCTGCTCCACACAACATTCCTCTAACATGAGGCACAGCCCTGGCACAGCGGTTTGGTTCTGTTCCACATCAAATCATTTAAACGGGCCTACAGAAAGTCCACACTCCTGAGTCACACGCTGATATTTAGCTCGTGAAAGTCCGACACTCGTCTGATTCAAGCCGCAAGTTTGATCAGCATTTCCTTCCAAACCGTTGATTCATAAGAGGTTGTGTCATTGTGCAATAACCGGTGCGCTCCGGCTCACGGTTCAGGTTCACTTCAACTGTAGTAACCTCGTGGCTGAGAAGCGAGCACACAACTGAGAGAAAAGGAAGTGGCGGCTTGAAAAGATCTTCGGTGTGGAGTTTTTCCATACAGGTCTCTTCACTCGGCTTTGAGGATGATTTGCACGAGTCTGTTTTGCCTAAAGAACAGGGCCTGCCTTTTTTATTTTTTATTTTGAATGAAAGAAAAACAAGAGACAAACCGTAGTGCTTCAGTGTAACTGCGTGTTCACCTGCTCTCTTCATAATCCTTTTGTTTTAGGCTTTGTTTAGATCAGGGCTTCCCAGGGATCACTTTGTCTGTAAAATAAATTCCACAGACCCTCTCGGTGCAGATTTTTTTAAAAATTAATCATTTAAATGTGTATTACAAATTAAGACTGAATTGGTTGAGTTGTTGAGTTTTGGGTTCAAATTCAGATGACAAACAGGCTAATATCTATAAAATATAAATCTAATTTCTTAAATATGCAGGGAAAATGACGGAGATCAGTGATGCTTCATGGATCACACTTTTAAGAACACGATATTTACAGAAAGTCCCCACTTCTGTTCACGGCATTATTTTATTCATTATAAACTGCAGTGTAGATCTGAAGGAGGGATTGTGACTCCTTACAGAAGCTTCGATTTTGAATAAAAATTGCGTCAGTGTGGCTTTTTCGCAGGTTTTAATCATCCTGTTTTGACCAGCGTGTGTCTGCGTGGAAAAACAAATCGTGATCTCGATAACCGGACCAGATGTGATGCATTTTCTCTGGACACGTGATGTGAGAGGAGCAGTCTGCCGCCGCTTAACCTAAACATTAAAAGACCATTAAATGAAGTTACTTTTCACTCATCCTGACTAGTCAGAAGTAAGCTCGAGATCGGGTTCTTCTCAGATTCTTTTTCTCCACAAGATGGCGCTGTTTGCTCCTGTTCAGCCTGGGTGTTGATTTTCCTGGTCATGTGTCCACATACACGTGTTGGTTTGCTAATCAAGTTTCAGGCAGATTTTTCCAGGCACATTTTCAATTTGATGGTCAGACGAGACGATGAAAGAAGCGAGGAAAATCGGCTGATGTTATAGCGTCACCGTGATCCATCAGTGGAGAACTCCTCTAGCCTTTAGATTTCCAAACAGTCTCGTAACCAGAACGAGTTCTCCAGCGATGACGACGACGCAGTTGACTAGGCTCTCCTTCGTCACTGTCCGAGACGTTTTCGCGTCCACGCTACAACTATGAAGTCGTACGCGTCTCTGAGACACCTTGGACTCTGTTCACACCTGTCCTTAGCTCTGTCCAATTACAATCCCATCACTCAGGACACGTTAATGCCAGATGTAAGCAATAATAGAAGGTCCTCTAGGTGTAGGTGTTCGCTGACATCAGTCTCGCACCATTAGAGCTTTGTGTTTGCGCTCCGCCTGTCAGCTCCTTAGTAAACAATCGGCTTGGGATCGATGAAAGTTTTCCAGATAGAAATACAGGCGTAAATAAATAGACGAACCTTTTAATTATCCAAGTTGCGAAGGCTTATCGGTATTCAGTGTCATAAGGAAGCACCACTAGATGGCGCTGTATTAGCCTGCCTCATTGTGAACAAGCAAGGTAACTTAGTAATACCTACAAGACCTTTAGATTTTATATCGCCCCCTAGTGGTTTCAGAAAGCTATTATTCCAGATAATATTAAACAGAAGGCCAGCTGAGTTTGTCTAATTTTAATACCTTTTTAATGCTTTAAAAACATCGATAAAATAACATGCTGATCAATAATATTTTAGAGCGTCCCTAGTAAACAAATACATTTGATTTGGTGTAATGTGTACAACATTTTATTTTTGTATTAGACTAAGCTTCAGGGATTGAAATGTAGTGTTTTTGGTCAGTAGTTAATATAGTTATGAACAAACGTGATTTTAGGTCATGTGACTCTTCGTGATGGGTGAATCTCAAACAAATCATGAAACCATTGCTTCCATAAGGTGGCGCTCTTGTATAGAGAGCAGGAAGGTATAAGGATGAAGCTTTATACGAGTACAGAATATTCCTTATTTTTTTATGTGGTCTGTAGTAGGGGTAGGCGATATGAGAAATATCGTATCGCGATTCTCAAAGGCATTTCTACAATACGCAATATGTATCACGATATCTAGAAGAAACTGGCAAAACTGTAGTGCTGTGCGACTTGTTAGTTTTGTTTAACATGTACGAAAAGGAGGAAAAATTATCTCTAAAATGTTTAATATTTGACAGATTCAGTGCTTCAGCTCAGCTGTTTTTAAACACATCACCACGAGATGTCAGGAAAGTGACATCACAATACCGATGTTGGGTCACGATGCATCAGCTGCATATATGGTGGCTTTATAAGATGTTGTTGTTGTTGTTGTTTACCATCTCTGTTCTCTTGTCCTTGTAGGAGAAAGAAGAGCAGCCATCGAAGTCTTCTGAGGAAGAAGAGGAAGAGGAAGAAGAGGAAGAGGAGGAACAGTAGATCAGCAAATCAGCGCTACCTCATAACTCAATCTCATCACTTCCTGTTTAAAAACAAAACGACAACAAAAAAAAAACAGAGCTGGATGTTTTGCAACCTCGCAAAAAAAAACAAAAAACCAACACAAAACCCGAACGGTTGTGCCACTCTCACTCATCGTCCATCAGCAGCACACTACAGTGCATCTCTCTCTCTCTCTCTCTCTCTCTCTCTCTCTCTCTCTCTCACCACTGGAAAACGGACAGACTCTCAAATACTGCGTGTGTGTACATGTACACGCATGCGTTCTTGCTTGTACGTCAAACACAGTGTGCATTTCTGCTCTTTGGTCACGTCTCATCCTCGACAAAGATTTGCTCTGATGCAGGTTTCAGATTTTTGCTTTTAACAAAAAATTTCAGATGTTCACACGTTCTCTGGACAAAGGTGAATCAACCTACTTTGTGTGTGTGTGTGTGTGTGTGTGTGTGTGTATGTAAAGGGAGAAGACTTTACCTTTGGCTTCCAGGTTTTTTGTTTGTTTGTTTTTTTTTTTTAAGCTCTGGTGGTGGAAAGTGTGTGTAAGTGTGTAATAGACACCAGTACATGGCGACACTTCATCAGTCCGTTTTTATCTCTGGAGTTGGCGGATGTTGTTAAATCTTTTACTCCTGACTCAGTTCATTCAAAGATTTTAAATGTTTGCGAATTAAAAACTGAGGTGCGGAGTTTGACTGTGCTTCTTGATCACCGTTTAAGAAAAGTGACTCGTGGTCGTCCCGTCGTCTTGAGATCAAGATCTTTAGCTTCATAGCGTGACTTTATCGTTTTCATAAACAGCTATCGATCAGCAGTTTGTCACCTTTTATATTCCAGATTTTCCCAAAGCTCCTTGATTTAGTGAGGTGGTTACTAACGATGCCCCGATGAATCGGGCTTTTCTGCACGGTCGTCAATGCATGATTTCCGCTGATGAAACCGTGACGATGTATCGGACGATATGTTGATGCATCGTGTATCGGATTGAGGTTGATCTTTTCCGATCTGTTCCAAAGACGTGTTTTTAAAATCCGTGCTGTATCACATAATGTTGAGGGACGACATCTGATTTTATTTTATTTTTATTTTTCCCCATTAGCTGAAAATCGCAGGACAGACAGACAACACGCTTCAGTTTTGGAAAATAAAATAAAACTAGACTTTGAAAACTATATCTGTGCATCTTTAGTATTCCGGTGTTGTGTCTGCATGGAAAAGTAAATCCCCATCTCAAGACAACAGGACCAAAAATAACACGTTTTCCCCTGACCGGTTTAGAATACAGATGTGAGAAGAGCACTCTACCGTTACGTTTTTCTTTTTTTTTCATTTCATTTTCATCACTGATGGTGAGAAGTGGATCGCTTTATTCCGTTTTTGTCTCCACAGGATGGCGCTGTTTGATACTGTTCGGCCTGGTTTCTGGTTGTTTTGTGTTTTGTTTTTTTCCATCATACTTTTCAAGTTTGTGTGGATTTTTTTTTTTTTTAACTTTTAAAACTCAGAGTCAGGGAATGCCGATCGGTCCAGCGACTGAATTTCTCAGAACTTTAATGCTGCTACAAACATGGTTAATAAAAAAAAAAAAAAAACCCGGAATACTGCAACGTCACACTCGTACCTCACTCTGTGTCAGTTTAGGGCGGCTTACTGTTAAAAAATAATAAAAATAAACAAGACGTTCAGCTGCTCCCAGTGCAGCCTCTGTTTGGCAGGAGTGTGTGAGCAAAGTTTGATTTTTTTTAATTTTTTTTTTTCCCCTCCCTCATCCTTTCTTTTCTGCAGTTTGTGTGTGGGGCCTAACGTTGGATTTTCATTAGGACTTGAGGTTTTTAGAGAACTCCTTCATAATGGCGTGCACATCAGTGCACAGCATTCAATGGTTTCATGTGTGGTGTGTTTTTTTTTTTGTTTTTTTTTGTCCTCCACCATGTGAGACTGTAGACGCGCCACAGAAATGACTGCATTGAGACAGAGAAAATACTGTCAGCTTTTTCATGTAAAATGTTCACCCACTGTGGTATGTGTGTGCGCAGGTGTGTGTGTGTGTGTGTGGAGACATGGTATTTGCCAGAACATGAAAAATAATTTTCAGCTAGGTCCTAACTCTGCTGATTTGTTTAAGTTAATAAATAAAACTAATTAGAATTGTGGAAAAATGGTCCAGATGTGAAGTGTAACATTTTCACTGTCAATATGAAATATTCTGTTTCAGTTTAATCCTCAACTTTGATTCGTTCGTTTCAGTGCATCAACACTGAGTTCATAACAAACATCCTGTTTTAACCTCAACTTTCTCCTCAGTTCCACTTCCTCATTTTGGTACTACTTTTTTTTAAAAAAATTTTAAAGTTTAAATACTGATGTTTTCACCGTGTGTGTGTGTGTGTGTGTGTGTGTGTGTGTTGCCTGCACACAGTAAACTGGTTTGGGATCAGTCTTTACAATGTACAAACTTTTTTTTGTTTTTTTTTTTTTAAATTGTGGCCTGCAAGAATTTGTATTCAGACTGGTAATAAAGTTAATGATTCCTACACTTCTGTTCTGCTCATCGGTCTTTTTTTTTTTTTTTTTTTTTAAAAAGATGTTTTTTTCGACAATCTCTTGACCAGAGCTGTAGTCAAGAGACGACCTTTTTATCAAGACCGAGTTCAGAGTTTTGAGTCCAAATGAGAAACGAAGTCATGACAGAGATATATAAAATAAAATAAAAATCCTCTTCCAGACCACATACTTCTGAACAAGTTCGTTTAATCAATTACATTTTTGAAGGAGGAGTTTCTGCAGGGAAAAAATAATTAAAAGGCAGCTGGACTCGTTCGAGACCAACTAGAATATTTGCCGAAACCTAGACGATAATGTCTCGAATCTGAAAGTGGACTCGAGTCCTACAGCTCTGGTCTTGAAATAAAATTCACCAGAATTTGGTTCACAGAGCTTTTTACTCAATCTCTTGTTCTTTTACTTTCAAAATTGTTAATTTTTAAAAAATAAATCAGTCATTCATATATAACTACAGAAACCATGAACCCCATGATGTAATACTTTTTTTTTTTTTTTTTCCCCTCCCCTCCTTCAAGTTCTGTCATTATTTTTACTTAGGATGTCTCTTATTTTGACTTACTAACTTGTTATATTTAAGTCATTATTTTGACTAAGTGTCTCATTATTTTACCTTTAAGTCTTTTTTTGTTTTTTTTGTCCAGAATTGATTGACCGTGTTCCTGTAAAGCTGCTTTGTGATATTGTTCATAGTTAAAAGCGCTACACAAATATATGAATATTCTCTATATGAATTGAATTCCAAGATATTATCTCGTTACTTTGACTTGGTAATATAACGAGATATTAAGTTAAAAGTAACGACACGGCACTTAAATAGTTTTCCCTCCTTGCCTCCTCTGGGCTTCTGTATATATTTTTTTTTTAAGAAGTCCTCTTTTTATATTTTAAATTTTTTATTTTTTTCAGACTAAACTCTTTCATTATTTTAAATTCATGACTTCATTACGCTCAATTTTTTCTTTCATTTATTTTTGTTTTATTCTGCCTGCTTTACATCTTTGAGGCACAAAATGTTGGTTTGACTTCAACATGCAGCTCTTAAGTACACAATTTTTCAACATACAACTAAAGCAGTAAATCTATCATGGGATCTGGTTTTACTGTTACATTTAATACAACACTTTTTAATTTATCTTTATAATCTTTGTGATTTTAAAGCGCACATTCGTTTCGTCACAGTGTCCTCAGGAACGTTTCCAGCTGAAATCCTCAGGCTGAGTTTAGACCCAGGACTGTTTTTAGTTCCTGAAATTCCTGGAGCCATTTTCTGTGAAAGAGGAGTAAAGATAGCTCCGCCCCTTTAACTAACAATCACTGATTGGTTGAATGCAAACATACAGGATGACCAGCTGTCTTTAAAAACCTGTTTAGCCAACAAGTGATTACTAAAGCATGTTTTTTACTCAAGGTTGGACACACACTTCTCACTTCTGACCAGAAGTTTGAGAGTTCAAGTCCCAGGATCGTCAGATAGCTGCGGAGTCACTTAACCTGATACCGTGTTCATACGTTAAAAACAAAAATTCGATCTTAGGTGATATTACGTTACATGAGCCTAGTGTACATTTTTGTGCACTAATGACGAAAAAGATGATGCAAAATGACAGCCACTTGGATATACAATAAACAACCTGATAAAATATTTTATGGCAGGGTATATTTTATTGCGCGCATGCTATCACCGAGTACGCAGGGACCCTGTAGTATGTGTGAGCACTTCCTTTCAGCGAGCACTGAGCAGTTTCTTCCCTCTCACAGTCTATAATTTGTTCACCATTCTCACAGCATCCAACATAAACAGAGCTAAATAAAGGTTCCACGACGATTTAATACTAGTAGGTTAATTATTTCACTATCCAAGGATGGGGAAGTGTAGGTGCTGAAGGTGCTACCCTGATTTTCAGGACTCCTTTAACTGTAACTGCTAAAATATTAATCATTTTGTATAGAGAGAGCATATTATGTACATATGTGCTGCTTAAAATTCCAGCATCTCCAAATGGTTTCCATGATGAAACCATTTAACATGAAAACCAAGTACACGATTTTAACTGTTTATCCATCTCAGGAATGCTCTTCATTAACTTCCTGTTTGGTTCCATCAGGTTGGTCATCACTAATTCACACAATTAGACTTCACATTATTTCTCATTTTCAGTATTTGTTTCGATGCCACTATTAAAGGAATCGTAAAAAAAAAAGCTGTGCATTAGACTACTCTAAAAATAAATACACTTCTTTGTGTGTGTGTTGTGTAACAAATTAATCGCAACATGTCGATCATGGAAAAGGCAGCGTCCTCCATTTTCTTCTCTCGTTCCCAGACGTTTTTCTGTTTCTTGAGAAAACGTTGAGACTGGAGTGATGAATGTCACACAGGAAGTGCAGAGATATCTTAACTTCAGTCATCAAAATGTCAGCTCTAAAGCCTCAGTGTAAATCACTTCTTCTGTCAAACATTTGGGTCCTTCGGGAGCAGAGGCCACCGCTGTTGGTACGTCATCGTCCAGCCCTGCAACACATTTTTACAAATCTTGAATTAGCATTACGCACAAGAACAAATAATTAAAAAGATACAGGACATCGTCCACAGTCAACCCTATAATCGCAATTCAATATAATCGTCAGATCAACTTTTGACACGAAAGAAGTCTGAAGTCTATATGGTGACTGGCAGCCAGTCAGAGGAGTGTGACGGAGTAAATACAGAGACTGATACTATACTAAGTAGAAAATGCATTTCTTACATCGTGTAGCTATAGAAATGTGGTATTGTTCACGTTGTGTCCGTAACCAGAACAAAACATCGTTAATAGTAAAACGTTAAATGTGCGGCCATCTTGGACAAGCAGAATCACCATTTTCCTCAGCACATTTTGGTACGGTATGTCTCCGCCCCCCCAGTCCCGCCTCTCAAAGTTTAAAATTTTGATAGCTCTCTCTATGCTACATAAGAGCTTTTCTACATAAAAACTTGCGTCAAAAATAAAAAAAAATCCACTACCGTTATCCACATCTCATTATTATCATCGTCTATAGTATCATCTATCGTCTCCTGTCAAAAGTAAAAGTTTTAAATCCAGATTGATCAAATATAAACAATGTTTAAATTAAAGTCCCTGAGAAGCGACACATCCAGAGGCTTTAAGTAAGTTATTGAGTTCCTTACACAGGGAAAACCTCCAGATATGTTATAGTCACATGACCTACTAATGATCAAGCTTGCATGGCCACGCCCCCTACAACGAGAACTTATGTATAATAAAGATTAAACAACGATCGTGTATTAAAATGAGCTGCATGTGGTACGCATAGACATGCCATCATGAAGACACGCCCACCTCTGTGATTTATACGAAACACTTCAACACTTAAATCAACATCTATGTAACTTCCAGGAAAACTGTCCTACTACTGACCTTAGTGTTGTCTTCTCTCCACAAGTCCTGTTCGGCTTCGTTCAGCTCCTCAGTCGGGTCGTACGTATACACCGGGAGCAGCTGGTGCCGCAACCGGTCAATCCTTTAAATAATTATAATAAAGAAAGGGGGCGTGGTTATACTTTTTCACTAGGAGTGTAGAATCTTTAATATGATCATTCAAATCCACACCCACACCCTATTAATTCTACTGCGCTATTTTTTTACGTGGGAAAAGAAAACAAGGGAAGAGAATCGGGATGGAATAATAACGATAACTTTATTTATCTGAATTCCAGCCAAAAAAAAATCTACAACATGCTCTTTTTAAGACTCCGCTGCACTGACAGTTTTCTTTTAGCAGAATTCTTTTTAAGTTTATTGTCTTGAAGATCAGGCCTCCTTAAATATCCTGAGGAACTTATTATGGAACATTATTCCTGTATTAAGTTCTAAGATAAGATCTTAGTGCAAAATAAGAAATTCTATCTTAATTTAGTATCTTATGGTAATCAGTAATCAACCGTCATGTGGTTAATCCTAAAAAACAACTATATCCGAATTCCATCCCCCCAAAATAATGTTTTTTAGGAGTCTGTTTTTATTTACATCCTTTTAGACTTCGTGTTAAACTGTACCACTTGAGAGACGCCTAGAAATGAGATCTCGATATACCGCATTTGTGTTATATTATCTGATCTTAGAGGCTTTATTCCTGGGGTTTTACTTGCCAAGTTTTTCTTTTTTCTTTTACAGTGTTCAAGTAACTCTAGCCAACAGGACAGCTGTAAAAGACATACAATTTTAATGAGGTTTTAAACATATTACACAGATTTTAAAGCACTTTTTTGATATTAAAGTGGTTTTCTATTGCTGTGCTGTTACACATTGATTTTTCTCACCCACACGATGATGAATGATGAATTTCCTGAACACAGTACACGTTTTTCTATGGTTAATAATAATAAATTGTTTGAGGATTAAAGACAAAGTGCCAAAACTTTTACCTCCATCGAAAAGTACAAGAAATTCTACGAATTTCATGCAAATGATCCCAACCCTAACCACACCCCTTTCTCTGTTTTTGCATACGACAATCTGATTGGCTGTTATATATCATTATGTGATATTTGTCGCCTCCTAGTGGCAGAAACATAACTAGAGGAATTTGGCGTAAATTTTAGACACCAAACACGTCGACGACATTAGGGGTAAAGGAGGCATTTTGTACGTTGTACAAAACGTTTTTGGCTAAACGAAGTGCAAGTGCATCTGTTATTCCAGCCAATCAGATGTTAGCATGCTTGGGTGTGGTGTAAATTTACCTTTGCCTCCTCTTCACGTACATCATCTGCAAAACAGGACACGCATCATATAATTCAGCGATGAATCACACAATGCAAGAACACTATTATTATTATTATTATTATTATTATTATTCCTCATACTTCTTCTTAGTTTTTTCCTTAAAAGTTTTTTGAGTCTGAATTTAAGAATCTATTTGGGGATTGTATTCAAATTTACTATATTTAATGTAAGGTTTGAGATTTTTCCTGACGCAAATTGCAGCTCAGCGCAGATGAACAGTATAGATGCCTTGTTTCTATCATTCACTTTCTTCTCTTCCTTCATTCTCTCTCTGTCATTGTCACTCCTTTTTTCTTTCTTGCCCCTTTTCTGTTTTTCTCTCAACATTTGTTTCTCTTTTTTCACCATTTCCTTGTTCTCTCTCTCTCTCTCTCTCTCTCTCCACTCTTCTTATTCCTTTGTTCTTTTTCTTATCTTCGTCTTGCTTACACTTTTCTTTTTCCCCCTCGTTGCTTTCTTCTTCCTTTCTTCCTCTCTTGCAGGAATCTCCTTCAGGAAGCACAAATCTAATTAACTGTTTTTATTGAACATAACGACAGGAAACTGAAACCAGCGCTTAGCCATCGCTGCACAACTCTTCCTGCATAAAGTCACATTTACATCTGAAATAAAAGCTTCATTGTCATCTTTCCTCCAAATAACAAACTTGAGTCAATCATGTGATGGTGCATTCTTCAGCTTAACCCCTGCATCCACACACACACTCACACACTCACACACACTTACTTCAGTAGAGATAAATGCTAAAAAATATGCTGTATAATAATGAATCCAGTCTTCGTTTAATTACATACCGCCGCTATAATAATCCCGGTGAAGGTGATGATGAAGAACGGGAGCAGCACATACGTCAGGGCCACGTCTCCTCCACCCGAGTGCGGAGGCTCAGTGGTCGTATTCATTTCAGGGACAAATTAAGCGTCTCTCTCTGTTTTTTTCCCCTTCTCTCTATTTGTTTGTGCCTTGTCTTTGGCGTTCATATGACTTCCACATGGTCCCTCCGTCTCCTGGTCTGGGCTGGCTCAAGCTTACATGGAAGAACACAAAAGAGCAAGAGTGTTACATATTTCAACCCAAATATAGTCTTTAAGACTATACTTTCTCAGGAGTGGAGCAACCAGTAGCCCAAGCTGCGACTGGCTCAAAGGCCCATTAACCCTCTCTGCTCCAGGGGCACTGTATCATGACTGACCCTGGGCTCTGACCCCGACACCCTAACAAGCTGGGATTTACGTGCGATGCACGGACAGAACACCACAGCTCACACCATAGCTGAAACGTTCACCAACGACTTGCTGACTTTTTCTCAAAGGCGCAAACACGATGCGCTACATGATTACAAGCTAATTTGTTTCACTTCATCTGTATTAATGCCCTTAACTAGCTAGCATGTTGTAGGCTATTACAGTACTTTAGCTACTACATTTTAGCCTCGTCGGTTATGTTTGCCAGGGCAACCAATACACCGGACTGGACAGCACACTGGGGCGTGGCCTTGGTAATGAATTTATCATTTGTCCATCCCCTGATTTAACTTTGAAAGGTGAAACTTTGAGAGGATAAATATGATTCCAGTTGTCCAAGACGCCTGCTTCCATAACGTTCCAGTGTTCAGCCATTACTTGTGATGACATTCGCCTCTTCAGACATAAAACATGCCTTGGCTGGTTAACTACAGTTGGGGGAAGAGGGAAATTGTGTAAATGTGTTGTTGTTGGGTTTTTTTTGCATTAGAAATGTCAGGAAATGTCGCATAAAGTTCCTTCTCATGATTATATCCAATCGTAATCCTTGTTTAATGTAAATTTTCATACTGTGTCCTATGTACCATACTGTACTGTATTGTATTGCACACTATATTTTTTAAAGGGATTCTCTTTAACAACTTTACATCTCATTACATTTTTGAGAATGAGGAATTCCAGTCCACCTGTTACACACATTTCATCCTAAACTAATTATTTTCTTGCACCTAATACACAGGGGTAGAAAATGACAGAGAAACTGTACTTAAGTAAAAGTACAAATTACTGTCTAATAACGTACTCAAGCCCTGCGATAGACTGGCGACCTGCCCAGGACGTACCCCGCCCATAATCTTACTCAATTAAAAATATAAGTGTCTACATTTAAACAGTCAAGTAAAAATATTTAATTGATGACATTAGCTGACCACAAGTTCGTTATTCATCATCGTTCATCATCCTGCAGTACTAGCTAGTTTGCTAAGCATAAGGAAAATATTCTGCTAACTCAAACAAACCTAGCTTTGCCTTTAAGCTTATTTAACAAAAACAAACAAAAACAACAAAAAAAATAACTAGCTAGCTAATACAGCAAGCTAATTTACAAAACTTAACTATCTAATTAAACAGACTAATGTACAAAACTTAACTAGCTCTCTAATTTAACAAACTAATGTACAACATGTAACTCGCTGGCTTTTTAACATACCAATTTACAAAACTTAACCAGCTAGCTAATTTAACAAGCTAATGTACAAAAGGTAACTAGCTAGCTTTTTTTAAACAGACCAAGTTATGAAATTTACCTATTTAACTAGCTACATTTAACAAAATGTAACTAGCTAGCTAATTTAACAAGCTAGTTTAGAAAAACGTAACTAGCTATCAAATTAAACAGACTAATGTACAAAACATAACTAGCTCTCTAATTTGACAGTCTAATTTACAAAACGTATCTAGCTAGCTGGGTGGCACGGTGGTGCAGTGGTTATCACCGTCGCCTTGTTCTGGGTTCGAACCTGGCAGCTGATTGGGGTCTTTCTGTGTGGAGTTTGCATGTTCTCCTTGTGCCTGTGTGGGTTTCCTCCAGGTGCTCTGGTTTCCTCCCACAGTCCAAAGACATGTGGATTTGGTCAACTGGCTACTCTAAATAGGTGTGAACGTGAGTGTGAATAGTTGTCCGTCTCTGTGTGAGCCCCGTGATAGATTGGTGACTTGTCCAGGGTGAGCCCCGCCTCTTGCTCAAAGTCAGCTGGGATTGGCTCCATGGCTTACATGAAGTAAACAGAGTTGCATATCTCTGGTCCTGCATATCCAGATTCTTTCATATTATCTTAGTAATTATCTGCTCTAAAACACCTCACTCAAATAATAAGCGACGTTCGTGAGTGTGAACTGGATTCTGGACATACAGGACCTCAGATGAGCAAACCCTCACAAGATTTCTTTCAATTCATTTCAATTTTGTCCCTCGTTTGGGTCTCATTTATCAATATCTTAGTGAGGTTTTCATGTGTAAATGTTTTTTAAAACAAAAAAATTACTCTGGATTTACAAAAGCATCAGGAATGCTGATTTTCTTCGCACTCATGTGGCTATGTTGATCACCCGTAATGTACAAAGTGCATTCCACTACAGCTCATTTGCATGTAGTGACGCCCACAAAACACCATAAAAGGTAAGGCACACAGACGGCAAGGAGCACAAAATGAACGATCAGGGTAAAGACTGAAAAATGGAAATGGATGTTATTTTGACTCACTTCTGTGCCAGTAAAAATATTCAATAATAATAATAATAATAATAATAATAATAAGCTGAGGGATTTGTTGACTGCTTATGGCTCTGTGCAGACAGATCGACCTGTCCTCCATTTACACACTGCCATTTCTTTTGTCATAATTGAATGATTAGTTTTATTTGTCTTAATTTATGAGTTTGTGTTGGCTCGCTTTCTTTATTTTTAATATTCTTTAATTAATCCTGGTGATATAAAATGACTGGTTTACACAAAATGTTCTCCAATAGCTCTTTTCCACCAGGATGGTGCCAGTGCCGGTTCTGGTGCAGAGCCAGTTCTGTATTGGTGCCTTTTGAGAACCGAAAGATACGTAGCGGAGGTTGGGGTTATTTCCGTTAAAATATTAGCGGGGTAACATTTGCAGGGGAAAATCATCTTTGCTTGCTTTTTATAAATTGGTGCCTTTTGAGGTTTTATTTAGTGTTCACTTTTTATTATTATTATTTTTTAATTCATGAATTAATTAGTTTTCTATTTTAATTTTTTACATTTAGCACGATTTAGTGCTCAATTATTATTATTAATATGATCTATTATTAAATATTTTTATTTGCAGAGAAGTGAGTCAAAACAACATCCATTTCCAGTTTTTCCATCTGCTTTGCTTGCTTTTTATAAATTTACTTTTAAAGTCTTTACATCTTGCATTTGAAGGTTGCCTGCATGTAGCGACCGCGAACATCGTTCATAACAGATGACGATTGTGGAATCAGGCATCTTTACTGCTGCAGTTTAGGACACAGTCACTAAATAGAGTGCCTAAATAACAACAACAACAACAACAACGACGACGACGACGACTGGTGTTAGTTAGCTGACTAGCCGTCTCAGACATTTGTACTTCTTTCACCCATGATGATGTAAGTCTGGCTTACAATGTGTGAGTTACAAGTAGACAACTTCCATTTTGAAACAAAAAATAACCTATGCACTGTTTTAAGTAAATATATCAAGATTTAGACATGTAATTAAAGCTACCCTCCATGCTGAAACACATTAAACATGTTTCTATTGCAATATTTATGATGTGTTTATTGATTGTAGTGCGTTTAATAGGAGAAATAAATGAGCTCCTAAAACAAATCTACTTCTCTCTCACCACTGTACAGCGATGTCATTTTTAACGTCATATTAATGACACGTAGGAGACGTTGGTGCAAAAGCTGGACTCAAATGCGGTGCAGAATGTAATGCAGTGCTAGGAGCATGAGAGGCGAGTAGTGATCTATGAGATGATCAGTGTGGAGGTGTGAAAGTTGAAGCTTTGGAAGCTGATCAGTTTGAGCAGAGCGTACAGATGAGGATGTGAGTGAGCTGGACGGACGAAAGGACTAAAGCGCTGCTGCATCACTCTCTTCATGTCGAGATAATGCGAAGGATAAATCGTCCTGTATCACTATTAGTGCAGCATTGTGGGTAATGTAGGAACCCGTTATCCAAAGTGAAAAAGTCAATGACAGAAGTTCAGAATTTTTAGAAAACAGATTTTGAAGATCATGTGTTAATGATAAAGATTAATATGCAAGTTGCTCAGAGTAGATTGTTCATTTAAGGAAATTTTTTATACAATAAACATTTCTTCGATGATCGACTCTATGGACAAAAGGAAATTGTCCAAGAGATATATATATATATATATATATATATATATATATACACACACACACACACACAC
>JAOTRR010000020.1:1837207-1849514 GCA_028570945.1 Gogo arcuatus | reverse complement strand
CCTGTAATGCCATTTTAATGCCTATAAACTGCCACTATAATGCCCCTGTAATGCCACTATAATGCCCCTGTAATGCCATTTTAATGCCTATAAACTGCCACTATAATGCCCCTGTAATGCCTATATACTCTCATTGTAATACCAATATAATGCCAATATACTGCCACTATAATACCAACATAATCTGCTATAATGTCACTTTAAAGCCACTATAATGCCAATATAATGGCCCTATAATCCCAATATAATGCCACTATAATGCCAAAATAAAGCCACTATAATGCCACTATAATACTAATATAATCCACTATAATGCCACTGTAATGCCAATATAATGGCCCTATATCCTGATATAATGCCACTTTAATACCGCTTTAATGTCAATATAATTCTAATATAATACCACTATAATGTCACTATAGTCACCTTTTGAATGTCCGCTCTACCCAGGAAGGATTCCTCCTTGAACAACACCTCAGAACATTTCTTCTATTTTTTGTCCTAAACGGTTTTGGGAAGTTTGTGCTCCTGGTCTTCAGAGAAACTCGGAGGAGGCTGGGGAACTGTTGATTGTTGACAGATTGTAAAGCCCAGTGGGATGTGATACATGTGATTTGGGGATTTATAAATAAACTTGGAGTATAATTTAAGAAAATATCTAAGAAGAAGAAGAAACTGAAGAGAAAAGGTAAACTCAGTTAATGTCAACAATCCGTCCTTTCTGAAAGGTTTCGAGAAAAGGCTGTACTATGGTGCATATTTTATAATTATAAAGAAAAATAATGATTGGTAATATTTCTTATTTCATTCTTTTTCAAATGAATTATTTTTATATTAAGTTGTACTAATTATATTATAGTAAAGTATAAATGTATTATATAAATTACATTGTATATTCCCACAAAAAGGTTGCAAAATGATATTTTACAGCATGTTTCCCATCATTCAAGCGATAACGGTGGTTCTTCTTCATCGCTGGTCTGGGTTCGATGGTTAAAGTTGTTACTCTGGTGCTGTGTGTGTGCTGATGGCAGGTGTGTGAGGGTTAAAACGTGAGCATACGCAGTCATTCTTCTCAGAAAAGTCCCCCCTTTCCTCCCTCCCTCTCTCGCTCTCTCACACACACACACACACACACACACACACTTACTCTCCCGCCTCCTTTCATTTCCTAGAAAACTCTTTGAGTCATCGGGGAAAAGTAAGTAATAAAAGGCTCCATTAAGGAACGTAAGCACTTTGTGTGTGTGTGTGTGTGTGTGCGCGCACCAAAGTCGAGACGTTTCAGTCGGTTCATTTCAGTTCAGAATAATTTAAATGTATTGAAAATTCACTTTGAGTTTTTTTGTGAGATGGAGATCAAGGTGAACGTCTTTATTATGTGTACACAGTTTAATCCTACAGATGAAATAAACGAATCCTTTATTTCCACATGTGCAGACATTTCCTGACCTTAAATGTAACACTGTAAAAAATGAATAGTGCTAATGAATTAGTATAGAATCCTACGTTTTATGATTCTGAACAGTTTAAAAACCGAAACTCCTGGACAATTTTGAACCCTTAAGAGTTCTTCGGTTTTCCCTCTAGAGGAGCCCTTAAAGATTCTACATAGGACCCTACGTCAGATTGCTTTCTAATGGCAGAGTTCCACGTATAGCCATTTTTGAAGTATATCCTATGAATGAACTCTTGAAGAACCCTTTTTTCTAAGCATGTACCAGGTACTAAGAGCTAAATGTTAAACATCTGACAGCTTCTAGATATTAAGAATAAAACAATGAGCAGTAGTTCGGAGTTCTTGAGTAAGGGTTCAGTGGATAGCTAAGGGCTCTTCAAAAGGTTCCTGTCTGATGGGAAACACTCCTAAAAATGTTGAACTCTACAACAGAGTGCTTTCCTATCAGAAAGAGAACTCCAAATTATTGCTCTTAATATGAATTTCTTCTTAATATCTGGAACCTGACAGGAGTTTAACATTTAGCTTTTTGGTACTTGGTACCACTCAGGAAAAAAGGGGTTCTTCAAAGGTTCTTTAAGGACTTCAATGGTTAATTTCTTATAGGGTTCCATGTGAGACTCTTTCTGAAAGGAAAGCACTCTAGTGTACAAAATCTAGAACTCATAAATCTTCTTCCATTAAGAACGTTAAGACCTCTTAATTGTCCAATGAACCCTTAAAGAACCCATGTTCACGTTTCTACCTATTAAGAAGAAAATAATGAGCATTAATTTGAAGTTTGTGTGACATTCTTACCCAGTTACTCTTAGAAAAAAAAGGGTTCATTGCTCATCAAAAACTTGGAAAACACTTGTTTTAGGGTTCTACATACATCTGATTCCCACACACACAATTCCTTTATTTTCAAATGAATGTCCGTGTTTTATTTTCACATGTAGAATTTTCACATTTTATTCATTTCACATGTATTTACTTGAATTCACAAGTTTTCAATTTGAGGACAGAAGTTGAAGCATGTTTATTCAAATGTAAACAGCATGCGATCACATGTTAAATGTATGTAATTGTTCCTTAAGGGTGTTCCCTTTATTTATTTATAGTGTAAATCTTAGAGACGTCTGTCCTCGGCCTTGTCTTTAGAGGATAAAAGAGAATAAAAGTGCTGCCTACTGACTGTACGTTTTAATCAGAGGCAACGTCTGATTTCTGAAAGTAGTATTCATGGATCCTTCACTATTATACATATAACTACATATAATTTCGTGGGTGTGTTAGGAAGTCTGTAAAAATGGCAGTGGAAAACACCAATCTTTCCACAATCTGTGTAAAAAAAAAAATTATTTATAATCCTTTTTCACTCTATTTTCCCTAATGATATTTTATTCTTCTCAACAAAATGACATTTAAGCTTTTATTATGTCGTTAATGTATATAACGGTAACATAGCACCATGGAAATGTGTTGCTGCATCCGAAAACATCATTTCTTTGCTGTTATGGAAAGTGCTGCTTTATGTGATATCTGATTCATAAAACAGCAAATTAACTAGTGATGTGTCATTTGCAAATGAATCGACTCTTTGATATGACTCTTTGAGGAGAACATTGATTTCTATCTTCCCTCCTTCTTTTTTTGTCAGTGTCATTCCAATTACTCATACTTCCATGAAAACCTCTACAACATCCAAGCTGTTTGTCTGCGTGAATTGGTGAGTCGTGTGCTTGACTGTCAGTTGTGTGTATAGGACACGTTTATTATGGAAGTATAAATGGTAATAAATCTTTATAATAAAGCACAGACACAACAGCATGATATATTAATGCATTAAAGGGATGTTTACTGTATTTGTATAACACATCTGTAGTGCTTTTCTGATTTCATTACATTTTATAAAACACAACGCAAACTAATGATTGTTCATTAGGATGTAGAGTAAGGTTTCAGTAAACAACTTTAGCCATAGTTAGGAAGAGAAGAGCAATCATTGGTGAAATGAACCAGTTTGGAGTCGACTCTTACTGGTGAGTGGAGTCAAATGATTTGACTCACTGAAAAGATCCAGAATTCCAAAAACTACTGGAAATGTTTGGTGCCCTCACATTTCAGTTTCACCCATCATGAGTGACATTCTTCCATTTTCTTTCCTTACTCATGACGTTCTGCTTTACCAAAAATGAAAAACCAGGTTCTTAGAGATTCTAGTAATACAAGCAGTTAAACCTGCTTTAAATATTCCCAGGTATCTGATACACACCTCATCTTTTTTTCTTTGACGTCTAAACATGACGATCTTAACTTTACAATGTTTTTGGGAAACAGTCCTGATCTTTTCAGTCGAAATCAGGTCACACTTACGCAAATGAAAAGAACAATCCAATCAGCTGTAGATGTCATTTAAATGTATTTGCATAACGATATTTTCAGCGCTGCAGAGGTGTGAAGTAAAAAACTGCTGCTGTACAAATACCTCATTACTGTACTCTTTCAAGTATCTGTACTTTACTGATTTTATTTCCACTTATGTTTTTTTTTACTCAAGACATTTCAAAACACCTGGGTTCCTCTCTAGTCAGGATTTAACCAAATATTCAGAATGAACAGATAGCGTGTTATAAACCGGTACAAATACTGATACAAATATGAGGAGCACTTTGTATCCAGAAAGTTTCATCAAGACTGGGATACAACAAAAAGTTAGTGTGAGTGGAAGGTTTTTATGAGGGCGTGGTCAAATATGAAGCTTGCAGGACACGCAAAGCATCAATATCTCACAAAAATGAGTACTTATACAAGATGTATTCGTAACACTTGCACCGAGTTGATGTGTGATTCGTAGTGACTTTACGTTCACAACTCTTCTCTGAAATATTTATGAAAACAGGGTCTGTATGGAATCAGCCCGACCAGTTGATCTTAAAGTAACTACGAAGCAGAAGTAGAATTCACACAAGTGTTGCAAATATAGTCTTATATACGGTATGTACTAATTTTTTGCTGAGACCAGACTGAACAAAGACCACACTTATTCATTCATCCTTAGTATCTGCCTGGTCAGGGTTGCAGTGACTTAAATTAGACTACTAGTTTGTTTATATTTTGGTATATAAACCCGGCTAAATTCTTTAGAAAACATTGCAGGCAGATACGAATAAAAATAACTGCGCGAGTTGAGACAGGTTATGAACTGGAGTGATGTAGCTGAGGTTGAGAAACTGTCAGGGCCAGAATGCTGACACTGCAGACATTTCTACATCTTGGCTTTCTTTCCAGAGGTTTCCATGTTTCTGCTAGAATTCATACTTAATTCAAAAAGAAAACAGTATAATATATATTTAAAGCATTAAGCAGTGAATTTCAAGAATTTGTTTCTAAAGTAAAACATTTTCACACCAAAAATTCTCCTCTCAAATTTAATACAAATAACATGCATCCTGCTATCTACTGATCTGTTAACATTTTCCGTTAATCTAGTATTTATCTTCGGTCATGACAGCTAGCTCTTAACACACAGGCTACAGCAGGGCAACAAATGAAAGGAAATATCAAGTGGTAGCTCCGTTGAGGCTGTGAGAGGCATTTATTTAATTATTTTTGCTCATACTATGGTGTGGCTCCACAGCAAATCAATCCTATATCTTTGTCCTACAATGAAACGTTTCAATCCTGATGGGTGTGGCCTGTTCCTGGGTGACCCTGCCCACACTGAAAATCAACTGATGCAATAGCTTTTGGAAGATTGGCACTCATCGCTCCAGAGATGTGTCACGTTGGGGATATGTTGTTCTGGTGGCTCATGGAGGCACAAAAAATAAAAAAAATTCTCCTTACATTATTCTGATTTTTTTCTCCCCCCCTGCCCCAGAAACATTAGCAAACAAAGAAACTACCCAACAATAGCTAATGTTCTTTGTTTCAAAGGGTGGATAATTTGCCATTGAGGAGACCAAAAGTCAGTGATTTGAGGTGCACACTTCTTTATTTGTGATTCTTTAATTGAACATGTAGTTAGACTAATACTCAAATAAGAAAATCCACCACCTTTGCTCAGAGTTTTTTTTCCTGCATTTGATGGCTTAATAGGAATTAAATGTATAAAGCTGATTCTAAACATGACATTACTGTGATAATAGATGTACTAGTGTACCATGACATGGACAGTTATATCATTAGCATTGGACACAAAAAGAACAATTACATTGATGGAGTGTGCCGCTTGTAATATGCCAGAATTGTCAAAATGGGTGGAAAAAACAAACAAAAACAGTATTTCTGTATTGTTTTGACTATTCCCATGCAGCTGCCAAAAATCAGACTATCATCTATATAACATGCACAACATTACTACTGTGGCCAACAGACAGTGTACACACGAGACATATCATTAACATTAAACCCCAAACACACTGTGCAGCAGTCGTTTTTTTTAAATCCAATGCCATGAGAATATCAATCATTTAATAGCAGATTTATAATAATGTAAAATGATAGTTTTGAGAAAAAAAAAACAAACAGAAATTTGATTTGGAAGAACTGGTGATTCATGACACAGTTTGTACATAAAGCTCTGATTGGTTGAGGTTTGGGTAAGAGGACGGGGTTAGTGCTTGGAGGTAAATCACAACTACACCAAATCCAATATAGATCGATATTGTGTGCGATCAGGTTGTGATAATTTATTGTCTGTATTCGTCGCTAAAAATCCATAAGGGGAAGCCCAAATTTGACTGATTATATTAGGAAATAGTGAAAAGAACGGAATACTGAATTCTGAGGACAGTCTAGAATACGAACGGATATTCCCGCAGGAAGTCTTTTAGCCTTTCGGGCAAAGGTAAACCTCTGTGATCGTGACAATGCTGGTTAATAACTACACGACACAGGTGCTGTAAACTGGGTGCCGCCTTGTACAATGGTTTAGCGAGTTTCAGCTGCAGCGTGTTTGCCGTCGTTGCAGTCGGAAGCGTACCGCGAGCCGTGCCGAGTTCTCGGTGAACCGCCTGCCTGCGATAAGCCAGAGTGTAATACTGCACCAAGTCCACCGCTCCCTTAAACTGGCGGAGATGAGGCCGAGCCATCACTACAGAGTCAAAGCCGAAGTGACCGTTCGAGTACTCGATGCGCAGGTGCGTAGGGCCGAGTTCGGTTTTCACGGACAGGGTGAAGAGGTAGCCCGGGTTTGAGCTGTCTCTCACGAGGAAGGAACCGTCCAGAGCCTCGGTCAGAAGCTGCTTAGCCTCACCTGCGGTTATCGAGCCCCAGTACCAGCCTGCAAAATGGGAAAATCCCAGATTTAACATCTGGCTCTTCCAACGCGCCACCCTAAAAGCAACTTATTATCCATATGTTAAACAGAGAGATAATGTGGAAACCCATTTTAACAACTTAAAAAAAAAAAAAAAAAAAAATTCTGGATAACAAGTCAACATTGACGAAACAAGTCATAATATCAAAACACAGTACTCACACAATTAACAAATCAAAAAATATATAAAGTCAAATTCAAAGATATTATATTAAAAAGGCATCATGAGATAACTGGTCATAATTTTGAGACACGTTTGGTATTGTTGGTTGTGTTTACACAGGCAGGCCTACTCTTCTCTTATTTCTTAGACAGCATGACCAACATGAGAGAGTATCTCAGTACTATGACTTACGATTAGGACTCAAGTTCTAATAATTATGGCTTAGTATGTATATTGGAACATGAGACTCCTCAAAACTAGGACATAGTATCACAATTATAGCTTAGAGTCTCAATTACAGCTTATGGTCTTGAAATTACCAGTTGGTCTCAATTATGAGACACGAGTTTTAAGACAGAAATTGGCTTCCATAAATTCAGTATATTAATAATCATAATAATATTATTGGGAGAATTGGAAGCGACTCAATGGGTAGCGTTCCTGCCTAACATGTTCTCCCCGGCTTCCTCCCACCTCCCAAAAACATGCTGCTACTTGGATTGGCTAAGAATAATTGCCCCTAGTTATGAATGTGCATAGTGCACGGTGATGAACTTGTCTATTCAGAGTGTATTCCTGCCCCGTGCTCAGTATTCCCGGGACAGGCTCCGGATTGACCGTGATAAAGCTGCACTTCTTTTAAGGGAGCAGTTAACCCCTAGGCTAGGGGTCCTGGGATGGACTCCAGATGCACCTCGACCCTGACCAAGATAAAAAGTGCTTACTTATAACTATCTAGTAATAATACTGGTAGAATCTGAAAAACAAGACAGATTCTATTACAATAAACACACTCCATTAGGTTTTATAAAAGGAATCATTTACGTCAAGTAATTGATCTCTTTTCCCCAAAACCTTTAATATATTTAACATTCCCAAAGTTAAATATCACTTACTCTTCTATTTACATTCTTAATCTACATAAAACATCTAAAAGTAACTAAAACAAATAATGCTTTATTAACTAAGTTTCACCTTATTCATTTGATCACATTAAAATAATTGATAGGGTATTATGGCAATTTGTGTGTTAATGGAAACATGGCAAGCCAAAGAGACACATGGCACTATGATATCCCATCATGCCCTGTGCTAAAATACTGCTTACAGTATGTAAGGAATAACACACACTGTGCTGTGCTGTTCTAGTAAAATAAATCAACAGGATGGTGTAGTGAAGCGGAGTCACTTATTTCCTAGAACAGCACGTCCCTTTTTGTAGTTTTATTCCTCTTATACCACAGTGATTTGCCATTGATTGCAATTTTTATTTACTAAAGAACACGACATACTTTTTCTGTTTAGTTACTTTTTTAAAAAAAAGTTGTGGTTGTGCAATGTTTGTTGAAGTTAACAAGGAAAAAAAAAAAAAACTGCAAGACAAAAATGCAGCTTGTGTTACTACAGAAGCTGAGAACAGCCATGCTTGTAAGTTTTTTTTTTTTTTTTTTTAATGCCGTTTTCTTGACATCACAAGTTATTTCGTTATCTTGAGATAAAGCTCATTTTATCATGAAAACATATCAATTTTGTTCTCATGATAAGAAATAGTCGTTTCCTCTTATTAGGCATACTTATTTTTATCAGTGATCAGGACTGCCATAACTACACAAAACAAAATTAATAAATAATTAACTCATGAGAAAACGGAGCTTTATTGCAAGCTTGGCCTCTGTAGGTTACCGAGAAACCGCAAAAATAAATAAATTATAAAAAAAAAAAAAAAAAGTTACACAAGTGCAGAAATGACAGAAAAAGCACCATATTCGTGATGACTAATCCTTTTATGTGGCATGTCTGCTGTACGCCATCCAAGTCCCTCTGAAGGAGCTGTTACTATAGAAACGATAACATTACAACGAGCACATTAATATAAACCTGCACTACTGTCAGGGCTGCTGTTCTAGAAAATTAATTAACACTTTCTGATCAATCAGAATTCAGCAGCAATGAAAAGTACTATAAAACATTGTAGAACTGCATGCACTTAATAGAAGATGAATAGGAAGTGCATTCCTCTAAAAGAGTTTCTGAAGCAGTTAATATTCAAATTAATCTTGATAAATGAAATGCAGGAGATTAAGAGGTTTAGGGGGTTACATATAATCTAAAGTCATAGTGGCACTCCTGTAGGCTCCAGAATAACATTCCTCACTCGCATATTGACACCTCTTTCCTAGACGTACAAATTCACTGTACCAAGTTAATAAGATGCTTTAGAAGGAGTAATAATTTGGGATTTTAGGGGTTAACCATCCCGTCCTCTCACTCACCCGACTCGTGAAGGTGTGCCATAGCATTCTGTAATCTCTGGGCATCCTCAGATGAATCCACTCGGTTCGGCTCCAGCCTGCGCTCCTTTACTTGTATCCCGTTGTCAAGTTTTTCAGGAAGGAAGTCCGAGTTGATTGCAGGAGTCCCGGGCGGCTCGGCACGGAGCTCATCGAGCCTGCAGCTTCCACTCTGGGTGACGATTGCTTCGCTCTCTGCTGACTTGGAGACGCACTGCGTGTGCCCCATCCAAAATCTGCAGATGTTTAAAGAAGGAGAAAAAATGTACGCATTTTTTTTTTCAAAAAAAAAAAAAAAAAAGGGAATAAACCACGTCCATAGGTTCAGCTTGGCACAGACACCCAAATCGTCAAAGATTTTCCTGCTCAAAGATAGACGCAAGTTTTGAAACAGACGAGTTGTGCTTTGAGGATTCGTGCCAAAAGCCAAATCTATCCAATACCACAGGAAATCCAGGACATAACACCTACATGCCTTTCATTTTGCTTCACACACAGTTGTTAGAAATATATAAAAGAACAGGACAACTTCAACATCATTTAATGGCAGAGCAGTTATACAACCCTGTCTTGAGCTTTCATTTGGTTTGTTTCAATTCATTTCATATTTAAAATGTTAGAGGCCACATTTGTTTCAGAAATGGTTGTATTATATTTATTCTTTTATAGACATTTAAAGCAACATTGATATTTAAACACATGTACACATTTGCATAGTTTATTAGTCTGCAATATTTCTAAAAAAAAAAAATCTATTTTGCTAAAGGCTACATTTATTCCATCCTTTATTTATTATTTAAAATATAAACTCCTGTTTCAAAGGTATTTCATACACGTGTAAAATATTGCTAGAAACAATTCTGCATTTTGAAGTTTTCTTCAAATATGTTATGAGCTGTGAAATTGAATTCTCAGATCTATTATTTACAGATCCACATTATAGTTTTGTTGAATATTAAAGCTGATAACATTTTCTGAATTCCTGGAAATGACATCTATTTATTTAAAGCATTCAGTTCCTTGTAGTTTTTTTCTTTAGTTAAAAAGATGCAAATAATAAATAAGGAAGAAACACTACATTTGCTCTATTATAACCATCCTTTGTGATATTTTTAAGACCCTTTATTAGACAGGGAAGAATAATTTGTTCCTGATCAACTCCACAGAAGAAAACCAGTGCAAGTGGAAAAAGTGCAAATGACCTTCAATCAAACACTGTGCACTTGTGATAAGGAGGCCTGACGGTGGTGGGTGTTTCAGAAACATGGTTATTTGTCTCGGATAATCCATGTAGCCTACGTAAAAAGCCTGCCACGTCAAGTAAATTTCATTAAAATGATCCATAAGGAATTCTGCATGATCAGATACGAGGACAGAGCAGACAAGGGTGTAGCAGAAGTGCACTTCAAGTGTGACGAGCCACTTTGGGTTTCTATGGAAGGAAAGAAAAAAAATTAAAAAAAAAAAAAAACCATCTGAAGAGGAAAAGAGAGAGCTGTGAAATGTGTGAATGTTTCCAATCTGTTTCCAGGGATCGTCTTCGTAAATCGAACCGAATTGCTAATAGTTTAGATGTTATTTTTTAAAATCCAGTTTAACATGAAGCCAACACATTTATACTTTATCCAGAATAAAGGATGTGCTAGATCTTAATTACAGTCATTTCACTCTCATTGAGAAAGGGGTTTAAAATGTAAGCCAACATTTGGGTTAATAGTTACATTTTGTTGGGGGGAAAAAAAAATAATAAAAATAGACAGATCCATGTGCTCCAATTTCTTTGTACAGTTTTGTATGGAAACAAACAAGGAAAAAAAAAAAAATGTGTATCCTCTTTGTGAAGTGTTTGTCATGGCTATGTTCCATTTCATTTCCTTATAAAAGCCATCCTTCAGGTCTGTGTTAATGTTCAAGGCTTCTACATTTCATTTCTATTCTGTATCTTCATCATAATCTCCATGAACACCAAGCAGCACTTACCTTTTCCATGCAGTTCCACAGATTCAGTGAAGCACTGCGGCAAGTTCACCACATCCTAGAAATACTGTGTTCATTAATTGTTTAGCCCAAGCTCCAGATGTCAGAAATAGAGCCGCTCACTCACGCTGAGACACAAAAATCCCCTAAAAGATTATTTGTTTTGAAAAAGAAAGAAAGCTATTTCGTCCAGACTACAGGACACAGACCTCCAGGCGGGGACACAGACCTCGTGTTGTCCAACAGTGAACCGCAGCCTTGGGTATGTTCTCACTGCTAATTCTTCCACTGTGTGTGTGTGTGTTTGGTTTAAAACCATTTTTAAACCGCAGACATCAATCAGCGGATCATGATCGAGTCGCTTCGCTTGTATCCGCCGCAGGATCCTGTGTGTGTGAGAGATTTTTTTTTTTAAAAAAAAGAGCCTCTTCCTCCGTATACTGAAGCGGCGGACTGCTTTCCAGGAACATTCCCAGAAAGCTAAATCACGTGTGTGTGTGTGCGCGCGCGTGTGTTTGCGCGCGCGCGAGGGGGTCTGCTCTCTACCCAATCCGTGTCAAAAATAGCTTAATTACATAGATGTTGCTCCAATGAACCTCAATGACACTTATTACATATGCCCCCAGGTTTACACGGGCATCTTTACACACACACACACGTTTTCTTTTTCGGGGATTTTTTTTTTCCCCACGCAGGATAAAACTGACACGACGTGCGTTTCCAAGAAACTGCCGCTGAACAACAACACGAGAGTTTCTTGGTAGGTGGAGAATTGCGTCATAGCAGGGACCGGAAGTGAACTCCTTATTGGGGGATAATGAATGGGCCATCATTGATTTTTTTTTTTTTTTTAAACCGTCAATAAATGTTTTATTGGGATGACTGTCACTATGCAATATACTACAGTATACACCGACCAGCCATAAAAGTAAAATAAAATAAAATAAAAAAAACCCACTGACAATGTTATTCACTTTACCTCTCTCATTACATTGGCACCCGGCAGTGGGTGGGATATATTAGGCAGCAAGAGAACAGTCAGTTCTGGAAGTTGAATGCAGGAAAAATGGGCAAGCGTAAGGATCTGAGTGACTTTGACAAGGGCCAAATTG
>JAOTRR010000020.1:1688775-1703005 GCA_028570945.1 Gogo arcuatus | reverse complement strand
ACTAAAGCTGCTGGTGCCCCTAAAGGCCTAGCTAATTTCACGTGCTGTAAGATAGACTGAACAATGCTGAATCCCTGTTTGGTCATTTCAGACATCTTAAAAATTCTTAAATTATAAACATGTACATGATTCTAGAGTTACATGTTCATATATTTTACACATGCTGAATTCTTGATTAGTTTTCCATAACAGCAGCTGAGAAACGGTATCATCACTCCTCTTAACATGTTTAAGTTTTATCAGCTGGTTATGAGATCATACAACACACCTTGTTGTCGACCAAAACAGAAATATGATGCTAACTCTTTTGTTTAAACGAGTGCTCTACATTAGTGTATCTACTTTAGTCCTAATCCTGTAGCAGTATTTGCATTTGGTGGGGTGACTAATCTTTAAACACTTACACTGATGCATAAGTAAGTGCTCCCTACACTCAACCTCTTCCCTTATTGTATAAACGTCACAGATCCAGCTTCATAAGATCTGCATATGATTGGTGGACAAAAAAAGTGATAATTGGCATGCATGTGAATATCAGGATTCAAGCTCACTTCCATCACACACGCACAACTAAACATTGCCGGAAATAATTTAGAATATAATTACCACTGTGAAGAAGGATATGTCTTCGATGCGGTTTGTTTGACTGGGTAAGCAGGATTGCGCAAAACCTACCTACCCGATTTCCATGAAACTTGGTGGAAGGGTGTAGCATGGGCCAAGGAAGAAGCCATTAAATTTTGGGGCGGATCCGAGTCATGGGGCGGACCCACGAATTTAGTATCTCTTTCGCTCATGTTGTGAGATATGGCATTTGGCCTTGTTGGAAGTCTGTGCTCAACAATGCCCTATATCTTAAAATCCAGTAGATGGCAGTAAAGTTCAATAGTGACAAAACATAGAAATACAATGACTCCATATCACAATCCACATCACAGGTACCAATAGTCCTCTGGGGTACACATGTTCGGCACATAATTCGAATAATTTTAGAAATATATATCCAGACATATGAAGTGCTTGCGGTTGCAGATTTGCATATCATACAAGAGTCGACTGTTGTCCTTGGGTCAAGACTGCAAACACTGAGTGTATTTGATATGATATGTTCTCAGACCCGGACCTGTTCCTGAAGTCAGCACGTCTGCAACGTTTGGCCTCGTCAGCGTCGGACCTGCCCAGTCAAAATTCATCTCCTCTAAAAGAGACGAGGCGAGACCCGCTGGCTCAGGACTGCGCTTGTGCACGAGACGGCCTCACCGTCCTCATCACGGCCTGCCTGACCTTTGCCACCGGGGTCACCATCGCCCTCGTCGTGCAGATCTATTTAGGAGAACCACAGGTAACTTCTTAAAAAAGCTTCTTGGAGCCTGAGTGGACAAGAGATTCCAGATATTCTTAATATTTTAGTTAAATTGTAGGAGCTATATGTGTGTATGTATAGTGTCTAAAGCTAACCAACTGAACAAATGAAATCAGTGTGAAAATTGATTTACATCTTATGTGCTCATCTTCGTACTAGCTTTGTGGACCGATTAGTGAAGCAAGGTAACTGTACTAGTTACATACACTCACCAGAAACAACAGTCTCCCATTTTTGTGCTTAAACAGTCAAAGCCAAAATCCCTCCCATGCCAGGACCTGATCTTCCCAGGCAGTCTCTCGTCCCAGTACTAATCAGGCACTTGGCGCATTGGGCGGCGCCACTCTCCGTTTCTACAGCCCTCGGCCTCTCGCCTATTACACAGCTAGGGTTACGGTGGGGGGCTGGTCCTCTGGTAACTGTGAGAGTTTGACTCCCTACTCACATCTGTATTGCGACGTGCCTCACCAGATGGTACCATGTATGACATCATACCGTATGTATGACCATGTATGGTATGACCCAACCACGAATAGAACTCATGATCTCCCAGTCGAGAGTCGGATACGCTAACCGCTAGGCCAACTCACGGTCACTTAAACAGTACCAAGGTAATAAAGTTGTGAGCGGGGAACTAAAGAAATGTCAGACCACATGCACCGTAGGATTGGTCTGAAGAATCATTCCAGCCAGTTGTTTGGATTTCGCCTTGTGTCTAATTTGTCTGCAGTTGAGAAAATCTTTATTCTAATGTTGCTTTGTTGCTTGCTGCGGTCACTGAAATCGTGGCACTTTGTTGTACGCGTACATGGAAAATGAACGATCATCCGTCACTTGGTTGCTACTTGCTAGCCGTATCAGGGATTAATCTGCGCTCTGACAGCCAGCTTTCTTACGAGATGGGATATACGAAGAAAATAATTTCAGCTTACTGTACAAAGTTTAAACGTATGACAATAAAGCACTGTCTGAAAGGCTTTTCTTTGTATCTTTGTATCTCATGTAGTTTTTAAATGCATTGTAGAGAATATGTCTTCAAAAGAGTTTTCTCTCATGACTTAGCACTGGGAGATCATACAAGTAACCAGTGCTGGAAGTTATACACAGCGGGGCCTTCTACACTGTTATAACCCTATATTAGTGGATGATGCAATCTCGTTTGAGTAAGATAATATTACCATATCATATCATATATTACTAAACAGCTCCTGGTGTTGTCTCAGATCTTTAATCAGGGTGCCGTGGTGACAGATGTGGCTCGCTGCACCTCTCTGGGTTTCGACGTTCTTGGTCAACAGGGTTCCAGTGTAGATGCTGCCATCGCCGCCACTCTCTGCTTGGGCATCATCCACCCCCACACCTCGGGCATCGGCGGGTACGCAACTCCATCCTACACTACTGTTTCTGTAACAGCAGCTCTAACAGTACTCCTTCAATCAGTGTAATCAGAATATTAGATATGAAGCGCAGAGTGTCTTTAGTTCAGAGTGACCAGCAGTCCCGTTTCTGCCTGTACAGTGGAGGAGTGATGCTGGTCCACGACATTCGAAAAAACGAGAGCCGCATCATTGACTTCCGTGAAACGGCGCCCTCTGGCCTGCGGGAGGAGATGCTGCAGAATCTAGAGCAGAAGGTAAACATGTTATCTGAATCTAAGGGTGTCATCACACCTGTTATTCAATTTACAGAGGCAAAGTGCAGATGATACTCTTGGTTTGATTTGGTGTGGTTTCACACTGCACATAATTAAATCAGCTAAAATATTTTGTGTTGATCAGAAATAGAGTAACAGAAAGGTAATCATAGAAATCACCCAAGCATAGAGATCAGAGTGAAATAAATAATGAGATATTTATATAAATAGCTAGTTTAAGTTAGCTTATTTTCTCTTTTTGTTTGTTGGTCCAAATATTCACAACATCTCACAGTTCTGCAGCACTACAGCTCTGTCCTTTGGTTCAGTTTATATCTTCTGGCTCAGTTTAGTAGCTCACGTCCCCCAAAAAATACTGCAAACCAAAACAAGTGGCATGTTTGATTCATGTCCTGCAGCTGAGACGATTCAGAGTTGAATTGCTTTCTCATTGGCGAGTGCTTTTAGACCCAAGTGTGATTGCTGTGTTCTCACCTGCCGAAAGAACCACACTGAACGGGAGAACAGGCACAGACTAAACGCTGTATATCTGAATTTTAAAACCAGCCGAACAGTTAATGATAATGGATCAGTAGTTAAGTTTGACCCCAAGGTTGTGAGTTCATACCCCATGACTGCCTGTTTAGAGTTCTACAACTGGTCCTTGAGCAAGAATCTTAAGAATCTCTACAATTAGCCTCTGAGCTGTTGAATTCATCAACACCAAAAGTTATTTCTAAGATGGCTGTGACTGAGGAACAGTGTTTGTTTTCCGAGTGTAATTTGATATGAGCACCATTATAATTAACACTTGCTCAGGAATGAGTTGACTCTTGAAATAAACCTGGGTTTATCTGACTGTAATGTCTGATAAGCGTGTTTGCCCTGTAGGACGTGTTTGTTAAACATCTTTGGTTTTCCTTTGTTTTTTCTTTCAGCCAGGCCTCATGGTGGCTGTACCGGGCATGCTCAGTGGACTGCATCAAGCTCACCAGCTCTACGGAAAGTAAGTACAGTACAAAGTCACGGTTCAGGATCCAAGGCTGAATCCCAAATGGCTTCCTGTTCACTATTTATGCTCACTACATGCCCCTTGAGGTTCTCACCCCTAATTTACACCTTTAACATGCAACACCTGAGAAATAGAAGAGACAAACTTGAATGTATAGTGAATGTTTCCTATAAAACTAGCTTTACTGCAATAGCTCTAATACAGATTGTAATTCCTTCCCTTTAAGTGTAATTCAGCTCTGTTTGTGCAGAAAGTCTTGGAAGGAGGTGATCACGATGGCCTCAGACATCGCCAGGAATGGCTTCAACGTAACTCATGACCTTGGTGAGCAGCCTGCAGTTCACACTGATTATAAATCTGATTAGAAACATGTTCCTATAATCTGTTTATTTCCTGTAGCGGATGCTCTGTCCCAGATAAAGGTAGAGAATGTCTCGGATGCTTTCCGAGAGCTCTTCCTTCCGGACGGTCATCCTCCTCTCTCTGGCCTCTTCATGACACGGCAGGATTTGGCAGCCATTTTGGACAGAGTGGCAGCCAATGGGATCTCTGAGTTCTATGATGGAAATCTGACACAGGAAATGGCGTCTACGGTACAGAGTCTTAAAACATTACAGTAAACTTATGGCACTGAACAGAAGGTGTTTGTGAAATGTATGTTATTGTTATTGAAATGTCTTAAAGAAGAGAATTCTACAGATAGAATTAATCAGTAGAGTTGTTTGTATTGAGATGATGTGTACATGATCAATGGCAGAAAAATTGAGAATGACCAAAGATTTGATACGACATGTGTAATTCAGTATTTTCATTTGAAATAATTAAAATATAGTTTAGACACGCTTCCCTTACTTGGACTGACAATCCCAGTGGCCACGCCTCCTTCAATGGGACTGACAGGCACAGAGGCCACACCTTTACTCTAATTGACAACCACAGAATCCATGCCTCCCTCACTGGTGTTCACAAGCACAGATGTCACACCTCCTTTACTGAGACTGACAGGTACAGTGGCCACACCTTCTTTGCTGCGATTGACATGCATAGGCCAATACCTCTTTCATAAGGACTTTTCATAAGTTAAAGTGTAACTGAGAGACATGAAGGCCACGCCTCCTTCTCTGAGACTGACAAGAACAGAGGCCACACCTCCTTTTGAGACTAACAGGCCAAGAGGCCACACCTTCTTTTCTGAGACTAAGAGGCCAAGAGGCCATGCCTCCTTTTCTGAGACTAACAGGCCAAGAGGCCACTCCTCCTTCACTGGGACTGGCAGACAGAGACCACACCCCTCTCGTTAGGACTTATGGGTAAAGTGCAACTGACAAGTGCAAAGCCCAAGCTTCCATCATTGGATCTGACAGATAAAGAGGCCACGCCTCCTTTGCTGAGCAACACAAACGGAGTCCACACCTCTTTTATTTGGACTGACAAGTAAAGAAGTGACGCCTCTTTAACTAGGGTTGACAGGTAAAGAATGCCACGCCTCCTTCACTGAGACTGACCAGCACAGAGACCACACCTTCCTCATTGTAATTGATAAGCACATAGGCCACACCTCCTTCACTGAGACTGAGGAAGCATGGAGGCCACGCCTCTTTCAGTGGGTCTGAAAGATCAGGCCTCCCTTATTGTGATTGACAGGCACACACAGGCCACACCTCCTTTACTGAGACTGACAGCCACAGAGAGCGAGAGACTAAACACTGTACCAAAAATTCATTTAATAATGTTTCTAAGGAATGAAAATAATAATAGGTTCTGTTCTGTATCAGAGCTGTCCATCTTTACACCCCTGTAAATCATACATAAGTGTAGAAAGAGCTGTTCATTTGATTTGCTATGATGTGCGATATGATGCGAGATTTCTGGTGTCTTTAGTAAAAATGTTTCGATGTTTTCGGTGATTGTCGGATCTATTTGGTTGCTCAGGTTCAGGCCAGTGGCGGTGTTCTGATGGAGGTGGATTTCAGTAACTACACGACAGTCCTCCAGCAGCCAGTACAGAGCCATTACCAGGGTAAACATCTGTCTGCTTTTATACTGAACAATTCATCTTTTTAATATTAATTATAATAATATGGTTTCGTTTATATGGTGCTTTAGGTGGGAGCCAAAAGCCTCTTTCACATATGAAATCGTTAATATATGAGGTAAAAACTACACAGAAAAGATAAATTTTCATTCCCACTCAGTCTTCCGGATATCGTGTATTCCCACCTGACTGTATTTAATGGAATGCTACAGAGAGTGAACCATGAGAGATCGGATATGACGTATAATTCACGAGGTGGCGAGTTCATTGTTGTGAATAGCCGAAGCTGAGACATTAGCTGGTTAGCAACATGGCACAAGTCGAGCTGCATCACGTCTCTGTTGAGAGTCTCTTCCTGTTTCTGAACATTTGTTTTGTTTAAGCAAAGGCTATTTATAACATATTTGCTTATACAGTGGAATCACCGTATCCTCTGATTTGCTCAGTCATACAAGCCTGACCCCTCGAACTACAATTCCCACATAACCACACACACCTGCTTTCACTTTCACTTATTACTCGCCTTATTTAAACCCCGGCTGCTGTTAGTTTGTCTTGCATTTGTTTTTATTTTCCATGCTGATGCTCACTTCTGCTGTCGTGTTTTCATGCCTGGTGTTTTTGTTGCTTTGACTATCCTGTGTAAATAAAAGGTTTCCGCACTTGTATCCATCTCCACGCATCAACCATGAAAAAAATATGGAAATGTCAGAATCCCTTGAGAGAGAGAGAGAGAGAGAGAGAGAGAAAAAAAACACAGAACATTTATTACAGTATATTGTTGTATTTTATTATTAGTTACTGTTGTTGATGTTATTGTGTGTAGTTTATAAATAAAGCTTCATCATGGGTATGTATGTACATGTAAAACAAGCTTTATATATGGTTCGCTCCTATCCGTGGGTTTGGTTATCCGCATTAGATCTTGGAACGTATTCCCTATAGATATGACACTCACACTGCATCTGCTGATGTTTTCTTTGCTTGTTGTTTTGAGTTTGCTGCCGGTTGCTTTTACATTGAGGCAGTATGAGTGCCGTCGTAATATCACTACATCATACCGCCAGCAGTCACGACACGTAAATATGATGGTTCCGATTCCCACCGGAGCTATAACAAAAGACTTCGTAAATGTTACTAGGTAGACAGGGGATAGATTAACGTTTCGACTTTGCCGTTTGCTCCTGTTCCTACAGGACACCATTACAGCATAATAACGGAAAATTTATGGTTTTCACTGTGAGTGGGAATGGGGTATAAGAGTGATTGTAAGGCTGTGAGTTCAAAACTGTAAAAGTAATACAGGGAAAAGAAACAAAAACAAGAAAAACATGACTGCTAGTTTCAAAATACCTGTTTCAAAATACTGACACTAGAGACTCCTTCCATAAAAGGTAAATAAACATCTCCTTACAGAACACCTCACCACGTCAACGATGACCATGGGTTTTTTTTGTTTTTGTTTTTAAATCTGTAAATGTGGAACATATGCCATATAAAACATTATATTCTGTAGAAGGTGGTCATTTAGTTGAGTTATACGCCTGATTACTGAACTCTACTACACTCATTTTAAACTTAATTTGCCTTAAGTCTAACATAACCAAATAAACAAACATACATAAATAAATAAAAAACTTTTATTTTACTTTCTTAAGTCTGGGATTTAAACACAACCTCCTGGTCATGAGCACAACTGATCTCTGAACTCTGTGTGTGTGTGTGTGTGTGTGTGTGTGTGTGTGTGTGTGTGTGTGTGTAGGTTATCAGATAATGGCTGCACCGCCTCCTCACGCTGGAGCCGCCCTCCTTACAGCCCTCAACATCTTGGAAGGTTATAACATCACCAGCCAGACTAAGAGGAGCAGCACCCTCCACTGGATCACTGAGGTACTGCAAGGAAAAGAATAAACAAACAAACAAATAAATACACAACATATTTATACAGCACCTTTTTGGACATTTAAAGCGAGGCTCAAAGTGCTTCATCAGTTAAAATCAAACCAAAATATATAAAATAATAAATGGTGTATAAGTACAAAATGAAATTAAGTAACTATAACTAACTATAGGTTACATTTGTTTTCTATAGCTAGGTTTTTTTTTCTTTCGCCGTAGCTGGTAGTATGTTATTTCTTCTTTTGGTATTCAGTAATAGCTGTGCTGACAGTTTTATTCTCATTATCGATTGCAGTGACATATTGGTCTTCATTTCTCATGTAGTAAAGTTGTGTGTAGAGGTTTTCTTCAGTCAAACTGAACAAAACAAACATTCATCAGATTTACAAGAGTTTCTGTAACTCTGATTTTCTTTGTGTTTATGTGCGTACATTATTAAACACCACTGAGCTGTAAATTAGCTCTGATTTAGATTTAGCCGCACACAGAACTCTGAAATGACAAAATGAAGACTAAAGGGTGAAAGAGCAGCGTCATGCACTAAATCTTCCAGTAATGCAGCTCAGCCACTGCAGAACATCAGCTACCATGGACACATGCTAATGCTTTCTGGGTTTACAGGGTGCCATTACTTTTGTTCTAGTTGGATATCAAGTCTTATGTTTTTTTAATTTGTGGATTTTTTTTTTTTAATCCCTTTCTTACAATCCATTACCATGCAACAACTGAGTTTCAGAAAGCGATTTCAAGTAGACGGTGTAATCCGTATATAAAATCGCAGTCATCATCGATAATTAATTAATTATACGATTCGAAGCTGTTTCATTCGAAATTCTGATCCTTATACTGTACGTACATTTGCACAGACTCAGGAACAGTAACGAACTAATGAAACGAACTGGATTTTCATGTGTAAATGCTCCTGTGAACGATTTACAACTTTTTTGTTTGTTTGTTTGTATCCAGCTTGATAAATTAAGAGCATTGTTTTTCACATGATTGTTTTTGTTTGTCTTTGTCTTTTTAGACTCTGAAGATCGCCTTGTCTCTGGCCAGCGCTCTCGGAGACCCCGTGTTTGACTCGTCTGTCTCTGAAGGTGTGGCTCGAATGCTAAGGTAAAACATCTCACCAGCGCACATGACACTGTAAACATTAGCTCTCAGTGCATACAACACAATACAGACAAATTACTACTCAAATAATTATAATAATACGTACAAGTGTAAACTACTCGACCATGGCTGATTTTACATTTTTGAGATTTGCTCATCCAGGTCTTACATCCTGTCAATTTATACTCATAAGTTTTCTATTAAATAGATTTATATAGTGGTGTAAGAGTCCTGGGATGAGCCCAGGACAGTGTTTATGATTACAGCAGCAGTTCTTAGTTAGAAATCTAAAGCATCCAGGTGAGATGTGGGAATAAACTGTTATCCATGATAGTGAGTGTGTATTAAACACCTGTTTGTGTTTGTGTGTGTGTGTGTGTGTGTGTGTTCCAGTAAAAGTCAGGCTGCTCAGTTCCGGCAGATGATCAACGACTCGCACTCCTCTCCTCCAGGCCACTACTCGCCCAGTTACGCTCTGGAGGAGGGCACAGGGGTCAGCCAGGTCATGGTCATGGGGCCTGATGACTTCATCGTCTCTGTTATGAGGTAGACAAAATGATGGAAAGTGGGAACGTTGATAGAAAGCTCGTCGATTTGGTGAAGTTTTCTCTAAGCAGATTATTTCACATTTTATGGAAGGAGTCTCCAGTCAGCGTAAAACTGTAACTTTACATTTTCCGACATCTTCCGGAAAGAGCAGTTTACATTTCACGGTATCTCTAACATGACGAGCTGTGTTCGGTTGTTTATAGCTGCTATAACGTAAATGTAACTTGCTTCATGAGCGTTCCACAAAGTTAAATGTAAGTACAAGTGGATAAAAAAATGTGATGTTCTTTTTATTAATAAATAAAATGTATAATGCAGTAATAGGAAAACACTTCAAGATGTGCTGTTGTAGGAAAATAATCACCTTCGCACCACCACATCGTGGATTGTTTTCCTGTAGCAGCATGCTTCCTTTTAGATTTGTTTCATTCATTACATACATTGCACAGTAGTGATGTTTTACATTACTATTCTTGAGAAAGTTAGAATAATTTTGTTTGTTTGTTTGTGTTAGCTCTGTGAATCAGCCTTTTGGCAGCCGCATCGTGACGCCCTCTGGAATCCTCCTGAACAGCCAAATTCTGGACTTTTCCTGGCCCAATAAGAGTCAGAGCTTCGTCCCACCCAATCCGGTACTCAGATTTCACTTCCTGTGTGGTTGATTGATTGTTTATTTACAATTGTACATATACATTATGACTTACCCAGGTAAATCCTTGTTAAACTAAGATTCATCAGTGAAATCTACAGATTGGCTTTTCTTGCTCCTTTGTTCTCCTCAGTATTCCACACTTTATATTCCGTCTCACGTTTCTTCATTAACGCTGTTGTGTGTGGTGTTTACGCTCGTCTCCAGCACAACAGCGTTCAGCCCGGGAAGAGGCCGCTCTCGTTCCTCATGCCCACCGCCGTCAGGCCCTCGCTGGGTGTCTGTGGCACTTACGTGGCACTCGGATCCTCCAACGGCGACCGCGCGCTCAGCGGCATCACACAGGTTCAGCTGCTTCATTACACTACACGCCTTTTCACTGTTGGTTCACATAGCTTTTGGAAAGCAGCCTGTTTAAGGAAATGTGCTGTGAGGTGTTACTAAAATGATTATTTACATTTACTTAGCATCTCTCTTACCTTTTCAGCTCAGGAATATAAAGTTTTTTTTTTAAATAATTCTTAAAGAAAAAGAACAAGAGCATGATTAAGTTGAAACTGGAAAAAAAACAATGTCTGATTCAATTTAAATATAAAAACTTATTATTATTATTATTATTATTATCCCATTTACAGTAGTTGGTTTGAATAAACATATATTTAATATTAACTATGTTAATAAAGCAATAATAAATATTAAAAATAGTCATTTTTAATTGTAACAAATTTGTTGTAATTTTTTTTTCAGCACATGAAAACTTTAGCTTATATCTTTTTGGTAATTTTCAATATTTTTTTGTTAATCCAAAACATAAGAAAATATTATCTTGCTGCAGTATGTGCTCACTTTTCATTTGTAAGTTAATATTGGGGGGGGCATTTCCTATCCACTGAGAAATTGGTGATGCAAACTTTTGCACCTGAGTGGTGGTGGTGAGGAAAATGCTAACTGTTACGAGAGCTAAATTCACCGTGCACAAAGAAAGAACGAAGGCACTCACTTGGTATTTCTTTGTCATTTCTACAGGTTTTGATGAACGTCTTGTCGCTGCATAAGAATCTGAGCGACAGTCTGACCGTTGGCCGGCTTCACCCTCAGCTCCAGCCCAACACACTCCTGGTGGATGGTGAGATCTGACTTTCATGACCCCTGTTTTTGAGCAGTATGGGTGTGTCTAGAGCGAGAGCACCGCCTAGGTCTTTGATTTGAAATTTCTCGATGCTCTGTATAGTGGTCAGTCTTTTTTTTTTTTTTTTTTTTTTTTTTTCCCCCCCCCTCACTAGCGGAGTTTCAGAGTGCGGATGTGGAGACGCTGGAGCAGAAAGGCCACAATGTTCAGAGGGTGGAGGTCATCTCGCTGGTGGAAGGAACCAGGAGAACCAACGACATCATCATTGGCGTGAAGGACCCTCGCAGTGCCGACGCCTCTGCGCTCACCATGTTCACATCCATGCCCTAATAACCCCACCCCCACCGCTCTACTCTACTGTGTGTGCAATAACACAAACATAGAATGAATGTACATTACTAACACTTGGAAAAATGGCTCTAAGCCTCTGAGGGTACTGAATAAACCACATCTCACACACACACACACACGGCATGCTCACACCTAGCGTTCAGTAAACTACACATTGCCCAGGCTGCCTATGGTTCAGTTCAGACCTGGTGTTAATTTTCGTCTCAGGTGATCTAATCACTTAAAGGAGCAAGAGTCTTTTTTTTTTTTTTTTTTAGATTTGTTGACCATGATATAAATAAACAATGGATTAAGTTGTGGCCTTAGGAAAAACGTGAATTAAGTCCGTTTGGAAAATTGACTTCCAGTCCGGAATGCTTGTTTGTGTTTAGATGTGCCTCCTGTCAGTCATTTTATAGAAACTATACTCTATGGGCCAGTGTAGATGCTGGGGGCGGAGCTTTATGAACATGGGTGGGAATCATTATAATCATGAACCCATTCGGGAACATTATAATGGGGGGGTATTAGACTAATCTTACCTACTGCATCTTTAAACCATGTATAGTTGGTCAAAGATTTAAAAAATTTAATAAAAGTATGTTTTTCCCTTTTATAATAACAATGCAAGTAAAACTTGGTATCCAAATGATGACTTGAGTAATAGAAGGAAAGAAAACTACGTAACTAGCGCATGATTCATGAAGTGTTTAATTCCTCTTATACCAAATTTTTCATTTATCGAAGAACAATGCCATAATTTTTATCCATTTGTAGTTACATTTCATGTTGTAGAACATCTTAGTTCCTGTGTAAAAGCGTAAACTCCTCTGTCCTGACACCGGAGACTCCTTCCATAAATGTTAAATGTTTCCTTACAGAAATCTTCACATTTATCAATGATTTTTAAAAAGAAATCCGTTTACGTGGCGCCTCTGAATGAGCTGTTACTGTAGAAACGATAACGTACCACATTAATATAAACCTACGCTACTGTCAGAGCTGCTGTTCTAGAAAACTAATCAACACTTTTTTTCGTCTGACCAATCAGAATCCAGGATTCAAACTTCTATTCCAGTTCTAATCAAATCCGGTAAAATAAGACAAACGTTAAGACCAGGTCTGAACAGGCTCTCCGGTCTTTTTACACTCGTCTGAATTTTCCCGGTAAAGAAATGAAGGGCTGTTAAGGGGAGGAGCTTAAGTCCAATATGATCAGCCAATGATCAGCCAGACTTTCCGATGGGACATCACTACTGGAATATTTTGCGAAATTTGCAATTCTAACATATTTCTCTTCTGTATCGTGAGTGAAAGCGCTAAGGATAACATGACGTGCGAGTGTGTTGTGGCGTTAAAAAAAATCGGAAGACGGAAAAACCAGGGGTGGCGTAGTGGCGTTGCATGTTTGACATATCACGATGGAAAAACACGAATTTTGTCTTCATTACTAAAAATTTGTTCTTTTTAAAATATTCATAATTCTGGTGATGTCACATGATCACAACTACAAATCTTTGAACGCTGTAACTTAAGCTCCACCCCTTTTGAATATAGCCACCAATCACACACTATAAATATTAATATTAGGGTGTGGTTTGCTTCTTGTGTATGATTTGAGGACAAATGAACTGCCTTATATTCGTAAATGAATGTGCGGTGATTTAGAACAAAGCAGATTGTTTGGGTTATTTTGAAGTTATTTAATTTGATATAATGGAAATTATTTAACTCAATCGTTATTTTGTGTGATTTTTAAAAAAAAAAAAAAGATTATAAATGAGGTGGATGTAATTTTTTTTTTTTTTTTTTTGCTGGAATGTTTATGGATGCTGACTTTCTTCTCACTTCTGCTGAATATTATTTATTGATCATGTTAGTGGCTTTGTTTTGGTCTTTTATGGCAGTGTGTGTTTATGAAGCCTGAAGATGAGCCTTCAGTGATGAGACGTTTTAATTTAATGTACTGTATGTAAAGAAGGATGTGTTTCTCTTTGGTAACTCTTCTTTCTTTCATTAATTGAATTAGTGTTTTATTTATTCATTTTTTGTAGCATGACATTTTGTTGTAGATACTGTATTTGCACTATTTCTCTTTAAATATTGGAATATCGTGTTGCTTTGAAGGACAATGTTACATTTTTGTATGCTGATTTATTAATGAGTGTAGTGTTGAGCTGGTTTAGGAGTAAATGAAGCATTCTTCATCGTTAAATGATATCGTGATCACAATACCGTGAATCCTTACTTTCCTTACTTATGGCGCAAAAGACATAGTACTGGTTAAGTTTAAATACTCACTGGCCACTTTATTAGGTACACCTGTTCAACTTCTCGTTAACGCAAATATCTAATCAGCCAATCACATGGCAACAACTCAATGCATTTAGGCATGTAGACATGGTCATGACGACCTGCTGAAGTTCAAACTGAGCATCAGAATGGGGAAGAAAGGTGATTTACGTGACTTTGAACGTGGCATGGTTGTTGGTGCCAGACGGGCTGGTCTGAGTATTTC
>JAOTRR010000020.1:1647747-1658575 GCA_028570945.1 Gogo arcuatus | reverse complement strand
GACCCTTCAGGCCCAAGGCTGCTTCTCTAACCTTCGGGCCATGGCTGCCCCCATGACCAGTGATTTTGTTCTTTGCTTAGCTTTGGCTGAACTTACTCTACATTCTAATTCACGTAGTACTGCATTGTATTTTATAAAATCTATTAAAATAATTGTGAAATTAGCCAGACTACAAACAAAAATGAGACGAGTGTTTGACTCCTACCGTTCATGATTTCCACACACACATTTTGATTCAATTACATTGCAAGAGTAATGATGCAGCTTAAAATTAAATAACATCCAGCTCTTTGGAAATACGAGTCGACTCTGAACATTTGCAATAATTTTTTTAATATTTGGTCCACGATACTGTTTGGAAAGGTATTCAGAATACACCTGGGAGAATCATTTGAGTGCTTCTTGAATAACTTGTCATTCGCATTGTGCAGTACAGAGCAGTGTTGAGTAGCAACATGTCCAACTTTTGGTTTGTGGAAACGTCCTTCTGTTATCTGATGCAGGTAAATGGTTAGGGTTTATGAATTAAAGGTGCTCTGTGGGCTCAGTGTAGACCTTCCAAAAGTTGTAGAAAGCTAAACTTTTTTTTCACAAAAGTGTAGTCAAATGCTTTTTAAAAATCACCGACCAATCACAGCTCCAAGAGTACCATGCTGATTGGGGGGGGGGGAGAAGGGGTCCCAAGTCGCCAGAGGTCCTAACGCTAACCCTGCCCCCTATATTAAGTGAATACAGCACTCTGGAACATCTTTTTTCAGGTTCCCATTATGTGCTGTATAGAGCTGGGGAACATGTGACCCTGGGAAGATGAGAAGGACCCTGTAGTCATATTAGTGAGCAAATATGAGAAGCTTTAATATGTTCAAAGATTTTCAATGGTGGTATTTTAATTTTCTGTCACTCAAGTCTCCATAAGATTAAAAATTAAAGTTTTAATGCTAAATGATGCCAAATATTTGGCCAGTTCCAGCTTGTGTTCTGTAGAAATGTGAAGGTGCTTGATGGAACGTGACTTATTAGCAACAGTGAGCTATTGTAAAACAGAAGTGCTTTTATTTTTTTTCCCTCCACAGATTTGTTCTTGTTGCGCAAAGAGAAGTTTGTATTTCACCTGGCACAACTTCTGTTCTCTGTGTAGTAGGTACGACTTGACCTTTCTGTGTCTGATTTCAGCATAGCCTGCTAGACTGTGTGGGGTTTTAATGATCTCTCTTATGGTTTGTTGACAGGGTTGTGTGTCCAGAGTGTTGTTTAGAGGTAGGTTTTTTGCATGAAGAAAAATGTATACAATTTGGACGATTTCCCATTTTATCCCAAATGTACTCGATCAGCCAAGACATGTGGTGTTTAACGTTTGCTTCTTTAGTTTTAGAGGCTAATGTAGCTAGCACGCAGGAGTGTAAAGTAATGAATTGCAATTTCTCTAGTTACTGTAATGGAGTAGTTTTTCCTCAGGAATTGAGTGTTTTAAGTACTTTAACAGTATTACTCCTCTTGCTATTTCCTTCTCCTGATTTTATTAGTTTGTTCATTGTGTTCCACTTCTTGAATGGCAACAGTAGAACTGGCACCAACTCTGGATAATCATGGAGGTTGTTGGGTGAGATGTGGAGCACACCTCAAGCATGTCATTCAACATTAACGCATCCTGCAAGTAATTCTTGGAAATGTATAGAGGTTTTGGTTTTATGCTAACTAGGTTAGCTAGCAAGATGGGGTAAGCTAACTAGCCATAACTGGCTATCCATGGAATGGGGAATTGCATGTAATTTTGTTTTGTTTTTGTTTTGTTTTTTTTTAAAGATTTTGTAAATTACAGTGTATGGACTTATACGGAGGAAAAGTCTTCACAGTTGAAAAATATTCATGACAGAATACTTCTTCTAAACTACTCTTAATGAAGTCATTTTTAGGACGGGTATTTTTTCCTCTACTCGAAGTACTTGACAATGGAGAAAGAACCATGGCTGCCTCCATGTTCATTTGTTAGCAACAAGCTAGCCAGCTAACTGTAATGACCATTTTCCTTTATGAAATGGTCAGCATTATAGATTTAACAAGTGAATATCTGTATGTTGAAGGCTCTAAAGCGAATCGTTTATATGCAGTATAACTCCTTTAAAAGTAAGAAGTGCTATTTTGTCGACGCTGTAAACAGCCATGTTAGTTTGATGTCACTTGTTGAACTCGCACTTAAGGACACCTTTTGAGTTCCTCAGTAGGAATTCCAAGTTGAGGGGGTGTTTTTTTCTGCCCCCCCCAAGTCAATTGGATTCAAGTGGAATTTATGCCACATGAGACAGTGGGATTTACTATCTATAAACATTCACAAAACTTCACCATGGAGCTGAACGCTGGAATGTTCCAATGCTGGTGGCCACCTTGGATAATTGGACTCTGCCCTCTGAATCTAGGCCCTCAAATTTTAGCTCAAAACTGGATGGTAAGGAAGTTCCACTGTGAACTTCAGTGTGTACAAACAAACCATTACATATAACAAAATCAGGTCAGATAACTTTTTAATTTTTACTTTTATAGCTTGATGTTTTTCTGGAAAAGGTTTTCAGCGAGATGGACTTTCATTACCTGTTAGCCGCATTAGCCTCATAGCTCCAGTCCAAAACCAAAGAACTGGATGACACCATGGCGATCTTGGCTGCTAGATGACATTTGCATAAATTATATTTTGCTTAATTATTTTTTTTTTGTAAATGTATATCCTCCATGATTTGGCTGGACATCCATGTGAATTTGTGTTTTGCATCAAAGCTGCGTCTACCCTTTAAATGGTGCATCAACCTTCCCATAAGCTTCTTTAAGAAGATCGTGTTGAAAAAAGAATCTGAGGAAAGTCAGGCACACTTCTGGAACGAGCGATGGTCATGGGATCCATCCCGGTGAGTCAGTAATACATTTTCCTTATACTACAATCAGGAATTTCAGCACATCCTTGTCTTTTAGAGGTTTCTTGTTAGGATGCACCAATTTTTATACCTCATAAATGGGTTGAATTGAATCTTTTCAGTTTGTGTATTTGTGTACCTGATGATAAACTGGTGACTCGGTGTATATTAAAATCAATTTGGAACATTGCCTTGTTGACTTTGCAAACATCTGACTGGCTTTAACCACACCAGAGTATTCAGCGAGTGATGAATGAATGTAAATTTTGTGGTGTTTAGGGTTCCTTTGGTTCTGGCATCATCTCGCGTATCCGGTTCTGTCGCTCCTCATATTCTGGCTATGAGAGACTGGCATAATCAGGACGTGTGTGTTGGATGTCAGAGACTTCTTCTGGAGGCATGTGACTCACTGGCACCACCTTCCACGATTAAAGCTCCTCAAGAGATATAAAGGATCTTTCTCTCTTTCTTTCTTCTCAACTGCTTTGATTCTTGTCTTTTCTTTGTCTAACAAATAATTTTGCAAACGCAGGACACTGCGTTATGTCTGTTAGCTGTTGTGGGGGTTTTTTTTGTTTGTTTGGTTTTTTTTCCCCCCCCTTTCCACATTGTCCATTAGTGCTTTTTTAAGCCCTATTCAACATTGTTCCTTTAACCACTGGTCACTGTAGAGGTGTGTCTTGTTGCATTTTATTTTTCTTGTTCTGGTCTGTTAAAGCACGGTGGCATTCCATGTTAAGTGTCCTCGTTGTACAGAATATTTAACCTTTTATCATGTTTTAAATCTCAGAATTGAAATAAATGATTTTTCATATGATTGTGTTCTGCTCATGTTTTGGCAAAAACAATCGAATGTAACCAATCTTAATTCACATGCGTATATTCAGTTATAGTTTGACTTGATTTCCAAGCTCTAGTATTTTTCTAAATTATATCATTAGATCCATCCAGATATTCAGTGGTGTCCTGATGGGACACCATGGAAAGTCCTGCAATCAATAAGCATGAACTAAACTTTAACATGAATGTTGGAACATTTATGGAGGTGGCAATCTTGGAAAATATGGGTCTCCTAGATTGTGTTAAGTCACTAATTTGCTATTTACCACTCTCTTGGAACCATGAATGACTGTTCCATTGTCCATTGGAGTGAATGTTTTTTAAGGTTCTGTGGTAAGGTGTTTTTCCCAACTCAGAACTTGGTACCCTCATGTTAGGGTGGGGGGGTACTTAGGGGTTCATTGGATAATTAAGGATACTTGGCTTCCTAAGAGTTCTACTTGTAACCATAAGGGTTTCCTAGGAGGGACAACCAAAGAACCTTTTAAAGATCCCCAGAACAACTATTTTTTTTCTTCTTCTTCTTCTAAGTATTAACTTAAGTGTGCAGTACAAACTCCAAGTTATTGCTCATTATTTGTGATGGTTTTCAGGGTTTCTTAAAGTTTGTTTTTTGCATAATTAAGGGTACTTAGCTTCCTAAATGGGTTCTACATGTAACCCTTTTTGAAACAATAAGGAAACACTTTATTGTAAGGTTCAATATATAACCTTTTAAGGGTTTCCCCAAGAGGGACAAATAAATGACCATTGGAGAGCCTTTTTCTATGTATGTACAGTATTAACAGGGTATGTGTGCAGTACAAACACCAAGTTATTGCATATTTTCTTCATAATATCTAGAACCTGTCAGACTTCTTATTTTAACCATTTGGCTATAGTATAGCCAAAGTTTGTGCACCCCTGACTGTTTATGTGCTTGTTGAACATCTCATGATTTGCTGTTTATAATAAGCTCCACTCTTCTGGGAAGGTTTCCACTAGATTTTGGGGCGTGGCTGTGGGAATTTGTTCAGTTCAGCTACAAGAGCATTAGAGAGATCAGGTACTGATGTTTCGCGAGGAGGCTCCAGTTCATCCCAAAGGTGTTCAGTGGGGTTGAGGTCAGGGCTCAGTGCAGGACACTTGAGTTCTTCCACTCCAACCTTAACACATCATGTCTTTTTGTGGAGCTCACTTTGTGCACAGGGGCATCGTCATGCTGTAATAGGTTTTGGCCTCTTGGTTCCAGTGAAGAGAAACTGTAAAGCTACAGCACGTTAAAACGTGTGCTTCCAACTTTGTGGTAACCGTTTGAGGGAAGAACCACATATGCATGTGATGGTCAGGGGTCTACAAACGTTTGGCCATAGGGTGTATCTTGGTAACTTGGTACACTCTTAGAAAAAGAGTTCTTCAATTGTTCTTTAAGGGTTCCCCAAAAGGGACAACCAAAGAACTGCTGAACCTTTATTCTAAGTAATCAATGGTTCTTTAAGGGGTCTTTGGATAAATAAGGGTTTGGAGCTTCCTAAATAGGTTCTACTTGTCCTGTCTGATAAAACCTTTTTGTAGGGTTTTCTGTATAACCTTTAAGGTTTTCCAAACAAGGACAACCAAAGAACCCTTGAACTTTTTTTTTTTTTTTAATGTATTTGACCAGTTTGCTATCTTGTGTCAATCTTGGGGGGGGATTTGTTCCCTAATGGTTCTTTTGGATAATTAAGGGCTACATTTTTTGGAAATGGAGATGTACAGTGTGTGCAAGCTTGCTAATCCAAATTTTCTTAATTAAAATAGTCCACTTACTTGAAACAGTTTACAGTTAAAGGGATTCGTAATTTATGACTGAACTGTCCTATTACTGTTGATTCAGTTCAGTGTTTAAGTGCAAATTTCAAGATATGTAGTATTCCAGTATGAATATCAACCATTCAGTTTTACGTGTGTGTTATCAGGGAAATGAATGTAGTGTCTATAAAACATCAGCTAGTAAATAATGAAAAATGAGCTAGTTTGTGAACTACTGTCTTTATAGAGTCGGATGATGTAATTTCCTGTTAGTTGTAAGTTTTGAGGAAAGGTTCCATTATTTTGCAACATACTGTATATTTTAACAGGCTTGGTTTGGAATAAAGAGACATCTTAGTTGTTAAGGAAATGTAGTTCTACAGGTACTTTTATAAAGGATTATGAATGTTAAGATTAATATTTAAAAAATTAGAAATGCCACTAATTTTGTAAGGTTATAGTGGGACCAATCATTTTCATTCTACTTATTATAATTCTTCTTTTGTTTGTTTAGTGTGTTTCACTTGATAGGTGTTTTATTGGTGAAGCCAAACACAATTTTCATAGAATGACTTCACAGTTCGACTCCTTAAACACGTTTATTTTGCCAGCAGACTAAAGGAGATTTTGTTAAACCCTTTTAATGTATATGTTACACCACTAGGGTCTTCTGACCTCGTTCCTCCTCCCTGTACCTAATCTTGAACAATTTGCTGAAACCAAGACGCTAAAAATGATCAATTCAATAGGTTTTATACCATGTATTGTAGATTGCACTCATACAAAATATAGCAGATTATATATTATTTGGTAAGAGAAAATCTTTGGGGTTATAGTTTTGTTTTTTTTTGTTTTTTTTTATAATTACAGCACTGTTGAATTCTGGGTTCTGATTGCTCAGAAAGTGTTGATATTAATTTTCTCTGACAGTAGTGCAGGTTTATATTAATGCGCTTGTTATAATACGTTATTGTTTCTATAGCAACAGCTCATTCACGGGGATGTGTACGGTGGATGCTCCACATAAACACAAACTGTGTAATCGTTGACTATGGAGAAGTTTTCTGTAAGGAGTCTTCAGTGTCTGTCTGCACTTTGGAACATTCAGAGGTAAATCTGTATCTCTGTTTTCAGGACCGAGGAGTTTACGATTTGTTTCTCTAGAAGATGCTTTTTTTTTTTTGTCATTACTTTTCTACATAGAGGGGGGAAAAGTCTGGTGAGGGAACGACTGTTTACAGCTGCTATAACAGAAGTGAGAACAGGAACTAACTTGTCCCGTGGGCTTTCCACAACATTAAATGTAACTATAAATGGATAAAACTTAGATGTGCTGTTCTTTTAATAAATAAAAATTGTAATCGTTGGTAAATTACTGTAGTATAAGAGAATAAAACACTTTTGCATGTGGTGTTCTAGGAGAATCAACCTCCGGATGGTAAAAGTAACTCCACCACATTTCTGAAACGTTTATGAATCCTTTATACCTTTTCAAATTGCTAAAGGATTTTGAGTGTTTGAGGTTGATGCGTTTCAAAATAGTGTGAAATCTCTAACGGGCCTGTTTTAAAGCAGCACAAAAAAGTTATGCTGTATCATAATTTATATTAATTCATTATTACCACATAACTTGTCTACATATATCTACTTAGTGTTTTGATACTTACATATTGTATTTACATCATAAATTGTCATGTCAAAGTATATCGTCATGTTTATAGACTTCTTTTTCTTTATTCTGTAATCTAGCATTACTGTGACAAACTTAACTCACTTAATTTTTCTCTCCTTGTGGCAGATTAAACATGGCAATTTATGAATTAATAAAAGAATTTCTGTACTTTTAAATATGAATACTGCCAATTATGATAATTAGCATCTCCTGTATGTGACACTTGCCTTGAGTGCATTATAAAAATGAGTAAAAAATTAACACTAGTACAATAATATACATCATAAATACAAACATAAATGCTTAATAAAATGAGTTATAAAGTTTAATCTCTGTAACCAAGCCAGGATTTTATGTAATGGTTGCTTTCTGACATGGTCATGTTGGCTATTTAATGATCACACTGGTCTGAACTTGGCCATGTGCGTTTTCTTTCTTTTTCCTTTTTTTTTCTTCTCAAACGGACAACACTGATATGTGATTCGAAAGAGTCGGTTCTTTTTTTGAACGACTCTCGAATCGATTCATAAGATGAATCAAAAAAATTGGAACTAGATTTAAAAATGTGTGGTTTTTCTTTTTTTTTTTAAAAAAAAAATATAATTCTTTAATCATGGTTTTTGTCCAACATAGCTTCACATTTACAAATTCATATGACTTAGTTTGTTACGGAAAGATACAAAGGTTAATATTTCGGATGGTGATTGGAAAGAAGTCCAACCACATCACGGTTGCGTATTAACTTCTGCAGATTTCATAAGATTATGCTGCTTTTGTTATTACATTGTCATGCGTGTTTTTGAAAGGATTATTTGTCTCATTGGCTATTGTAAATGAGGTCAGAGTTTAATTATGTTTATAACAACTGGAATTTTTTTAATCTTAACACATTACTACGTAAAGAATGAAGCCCCCCCCCACACACACACACACACAAAAGCCCCAAGTGTAGATTTTAGAAGTAAAATTGCTATGCACTATTATCTACTACCTTAACCCTGGATAAACACTCGTTTAATTTTGATTTAGATTCGATTCACTTCAACCGACTCTGTTTGAAAGATTCATCTCAGTGAAACGAATTGTTCCGCGCATGCGCAGTATCACGAAAGCAGGACTTCGTGTCTGAGACTCGATTGCTCAAGTCTCAATTCTGCCGAGCTTTTTTTCGATACCGGCATCTTTTTTTTTTCTTTCTTTCTCTCACTCTTTCTTGCCTCGCTTTTATTTCTCTTCTTGAGATCCCAAAAAAGAAATCACGGCACAATGACCGGAGATCATGGACACCACCAGGTAATTTATATTGACGTTAAAACTCTGTAATAAAGCTCACTGTATTTTTCGATATATTTCCTTTTTCTTCGAAGCTGTCTCTCAGATTCAGGTCCTGAAATGTTCCCTTTGGGTTTTTAAAGACCTTTGTGTTGAAACCTCAGCGTGTAATGTTGATGAGAAATGAAGAAAAGCTTCAATAAGGTTTCATGTAAATTGAATCCATATTGTTGTAGGTGACATTTTTGATTTCTTCTCTGTGTAATAATGTACAGGTTAAAAAACGACATAATCAACTTATGAACTGTGTTTGCAGGTGGATTCTGGCTCTCGACTAAATGGTAAGTGCGAAATGAGACAATAAGTACATTTAAAACACGTCTGAATGCTTATTTTTAGCCGTATTTCTGTGAGCAAGGCGGTGAGACTGTTAGTTTTTCGAGAAGCGAAATGGCGTCCCAGAGACTAAGTCCCCTCACCCTCGCTCACAGCCGCCTATTGTTCAAAACGAGGGCTCAAAAACACACTTTAAAAGCCATTATTTTTCAATTTGGGTTGCTATTTTGACAGATCTGGAGATTATTTTTACAATCCTGATTGTTGATTTGTCCATTTACGACTCTAACGGTCCGTAATTTAGTGCTAAAAGTGGCAAATGGGGGGTTGAGGACTTAGTCTCTGCGCCATTTTCTTTTCCTTTCCATGAGCCGTGTCTCAAACCGCGTGCTCCTCTGCTAAGTAGTGCGTTCCGTTTCTAGCCCACTAGCTCGTCCCTAAAAGCTTCCCGGTCGCTTTTGATAATCAAAAATGCGTCAGAGGGAAAATAGAATATTAGCCCTAAAAATCTTAGTCATGTATCTTAAAGAGTACGGTAAATATTACAGCGCAATAGTTTGCCTTAGTTACTGTAAGTGGCGTGCTACTTAGTGGAGTAGTGCGCGATTTGGGACGCAGCCTCTCACTGCTTGCTGTGTTGTATGGAGGCGCTGCAGGGGGAAATGGCTTTGCTTTTTAAATGTCTGGGTTAAAAAAAAAAAACCTTTCAGTTTATATAACTGAGTGTAAAAATCAGTTTGCTTTATTGATTTGCACACAAATACAGGTGAGCAGGAAAAGAGAACAATATCAAACCCTAATGAGGATATATTTCTTTATTCAGTGCCTCAGTATATAACATTTTCTTTAAAAAGTGCCTTTGTGTAAAGTTTCACTGAATTGGTTTTTGTGTTTGAAACTAATTCTGGTTTCCTGTCGAGACATTATCAGAGAGATAACTAGTTGGATAGAGAACTGTACTTGAGCAAATCTTAGTATCTGGGTAGATCTTCACTAAGTTTTTGTGTGAAGATCCTTAGATTTAGCTGATACTTTTATTTAAAAAAGGGGGAAAAAAATTCAGACGTGCTACAATTATACTACAGAAAATGTTTAGGTCAATTTTTGTTTGTTAACTTTTCTTTAGACGATAATTATTCCATTAGGCCGGGTTCCAGATGTAATACTCAAAGAAATGAGCGTTAACTGCAAATGGGAAATTCACTGTGCGCTCACTTCATAGGGTGTAACATAATGGAGTTATAGCACACTATGTAGTGCCTATAGACTACTGGAATGACATTTGACCTTGAATAAGTGCACACTGGGATACCTACGGTCATATCTCTTCTAGGACACAGACGATGTCTCTCTCTCTCTCTCTCTCTCTCTCTCTCTCTCTCTCTCTTTTTTTTTTTGAGATTTAGAAAATTGGTGCGTCATTTTATAACTTTGAAAACAAAGGTGAAGTCTTGAACATTCCTAATTGAATATGTAAATGTTCCCAGGGCTCGACATTAACGGTAGGCCGACTGTCTGGGACACCAAATGTTTGGTCCGGACGAGTCAAATCCGCATCTGCTTGTCCGACGGGACGAGTTGAATGTGTTGAAAATCATCATTTTTATAGTAATTATTCAAGAGGCGTATTATCATATAAACAGTGCCACCCATCTGCTTCACCATGAAAAGAAATCAAATGTTTTTGTTCATTGATTGGCTAGATTGTCCTATGTTCTGAAAATAATTGTTTATCAAGAAAATCTTTTTTTTTTTTGTTTGTTTTGAGCAGGCTAAAGGATATGTAAGAAATGCACATTGGCGTGAGCAACTGCTCACCAAGCTCGAGCGCGCGCTGACGTTAGCGTGAGACACAGATTGACATTAGTGATGCATTAAAATGAAGCGGGAAAGTTTGATTTGACATTTCAGCAAAAGCAAATGTAACTATATCTACAAATTAAGAGAACACTTCAACAAAATGGCCAGCATGTTGCTTCTCTTTTCCCCAACATCATCTGTTTCTAACGTCATATTTATGACCGAGGACACATTT
>JAOTRR010000020.1:956465-971690 GCA_028570945.1 Gogo arcuatus | reverse complement strand
TGCTCACTTGTGTGTGTGCATGTGTGTGTTCACTGCTTCAGGTGGGTTAAATGCAGAGGAGGAATTTCTCAAGCTGTGCTTGAGAGAGTCCATGTGACAAAATAAAGGCTGCTTCTTCTTCTAATGTAATGATCCTCTGTGAAGTCCATTAGTCATGATAGGAAAGAAGATATTTCTTCTTTCCTTCCACAGGAGACCCGACTGACTGTTTTCACCTCCAGACTCTTTTCACCTCCAGACTCTTTTCACCTCCAGACTCAAACCTGACGCCTCCTCCCAATTTCAGAACTTTGTCCCCATCATCACTGGGTGGCTCTCTAAACCCGTCCTCAGCCGAATATACAAGAGTGACAATTATAATACAGGGTAACAGAACATTTCAGGCTTTACAATGAACAAAAAGATAATGAAACATCTCTTAAGCTCATCGAAATCCTAATGTTTGAATTAAAGTGACAAATGCATTATTTGTGGATTTGTTACACTGCCATCTACTGGACTTTAAGATGTATGGCATTTTTGAGCACAGACTTCCACCAAGGCCAAATGCCTTGAAACTACATTCATGGATCCGCCCTGTGACTCAGATCTGCTCCAAAATGTAATGGTTTCTTCTTTGGCCCATGCTACACCCTTCCACCAAGTTTCATGGAAATTGGGTCAGTAGGTTTTGCTCAATCCTGACAAACAAACAAACAGTACCAAAAACATAAGCTCCTTGGTGGAGGTAATAAAAAGACACTCGAAAAGGTAAATGAAGATCTTACAAACGCAAGGCAGGAGCTCAAACTCATGCTCTTGATTGCAATAAAATTATCTTATTATTATGCACCACTAATTATAGTGTGTCTATACAGGATTTTTTTTGTGTGTGTGTGTGTGTGTGTGTGTGTGTGTGTGTGAGACGGCAGGTTTTCAGCAGTCGGAGTGTGTGTTGTCCTGTGGAAGACACTGAAGCTGTGTGTGTGAATTTACCCATCAGTGGCTGCGCAGCAGCTGCGTTTTTTCCCTCTCAGCCTGCGCGAGTGGCCGTCATTCACAACAACACACCGCTCAGCTCTCATAAAACTCTCTCTGTGTTCGAGTTCAGCCTGAAGAAGTCCAGATACAAGCAGGAGGCTCAGGGTACGAGTGTGAACACCGACACTGCGCACAGCCGAGTGCAAACGTTTACATCTAATTTAATGTTTAAAGACATTTATTTAAAAATGGTTAATAGCCAGAATAGTGGATGTTAATATTATATTAATAGTAATAAAATAGCAAAATATCAGTCACATTAAATATTCTTTAATAACTTATATCAGCTCTTTCTCTCTCACAAATGATTTTTTTTTTTTTTAAATTGATCCTTGTCTTGTTTCAGTGTTCTCGGAATCATATTTTTTTTGTAGATAAATGATAAAATTGAGGTATATTTATTCCTTTTTCTCCATTTAAAAACCATAAGGGGATGCAAACTTTTGCACTCAGCTATTGTTTGTAATATTTCTTATAAACCTTGTCTTGTGATCAATTTTAAAGATAACACACATAATAATATTATACTACTAGAATTATTTTAATTTATTAGTAAATGTATATTATAATTAATTATAATATTTAGAATTGTTTGTAATTATAATGAATCCAGATGAGGAGATTAATATTATTAATATTATTTATTATTAATAATTGTAATTATAATGATTAATGGGGTTAACAATTAATGATAATACTGTTATTGATACATTAATAATAATAATAATGATAATAATAATAATAATATAGTAATTTTATTATTCTACTATTAGTTATAATATGTATATGTATGCCTTTTTAGAGAGAATTGTAAAGCCCAGTTATTAATGAAACAGAACTGTAAATAAATAAATATTTACCAAATTAAAAATGAAATCATGTTTGTGCCTTATACTTAAGACTGTTTTTTTAAAATCTTGTTACTTAATGAATGAATGAATTATTGCCAAAATGAGATTTTTTTCCTGCTTCAGCTCAGCAGGTTGAATCTTTTGCGCTGGATTTAAACACTTGGCACTCGGACATCGTTCTCCAGGCGAAAGGGAACAGCATGGTCCTGCTTACAGACGGGAACGATCTGAAGGTCTACACTCTTAAAGGCGAGCTCCTCTCCAGCTTTAAGGAGCATCTCCAGCCCATCACGTCTGTGTGTGTGGTGAGAACTTCCTCATCCTCCTCACTCACATGAACCCTCACAACACACAGAAATGAAATCCATTCACATGCCTCTGATCCCGACAGGATGATTTCCGGGTGGTCACGGCATCACGGGATTTATCCTTGAGAGTGCTGACGTGGAGGAAGGACAGAGATAAAGGATTAACTCTGGAGAGTCAGTATCACCTGCTGGGCGGCTCTCACAACATGTCCAGGTACGGTCAGAACTTTATCACTGAGGGACTTTCATCCCTCAGTCCGGAAGATAAAAGTGACGTCTTGCGTGCAGTGTTTACCTGTACGTGTGCTTTTTATCTTTTTTTAATCTTTTATTTACTTCACCAATAAATGTAGCTAACGCTTGCGTACATTTTTAAAGCTGAATGTTTACTGTGTGTCTGAAATCTTTTTGAGGTTACAATATTTTCATGTGTATCATGTAAAAGTGTTTTTAGACTAAATTATAGTGCCTTGCATTTGAACTGAGAAGGTGGAATTTCCGAATTCCCGGTCGGAAATTTCAGCTGGAACATCCCCTGAAGTCAGATTTTAGACTCGGAAAGTAGGAAAAACCTCACCAACCCCAACCTCAAAATCCAAGATGGCTGCTCTGCGCATCAACAGTGACGAAAGCTGTAGTAATATATTGTTTATTAGCACTTCGGTCTTATTTGTGTCTCATTAAATCGGTCATACACACAGTACTGTCCAACGTCTACCTGTGGACATGTTGCTACGGTGTTTGTATGCGCAAAATACTGAGTAATGCCTTGTTATTAACTGGTATTATTAACAACGGCTAACCTGGCTAGAACTATGCTAATAGCTGGTATTGGTTTTCCGACTTGTCGTACTGGAATGTGGTCAACTCAGGTGTGATGTCGTTCCCAAGAACTGTTAATAATTTTGGCACATATTTTTGTAAAGAAAATATTATTATTTAAAGAAGGGTAGTTTTAATGAGTACAAAGTTTAGAACTCTTGTGTGGAAGGGCATTTTGAGTTATTGTTTCTAATATTTATTTTTTTAAAAATAGTTTTTGCTCACTTTATGAATCCCATTATCACGGTACTTATGTGTTTATTGCAGTATGTTGACATCACCAATATAACGTAAGTGAGAACAGGAACGGACGTGTTTTATCGACGCTCCATAAAATGAAATGTACTTACAGTATAAACTGATATGAAGTACAGCATGCCATTATTAAATAAACAAAACTGCTGTGGTATAAGAGAAAGAAAACTTTCTCTTTGTTGTAACAAAATAAAACAAAAGTACGTTTGGTGTAATGCTTTAAGCTTCTTCTGCAGGCCTCATAAATTGATCATGTGACATGTTTATTTTCAGAGGATTCACTGCGGTGGCGTGTGACTACGCGAGTATCATCGCCTCAGTGGAAGCTGTTAATGGGAAGGACGTCCTCAAGGCCTACATCTTTAATTCTTGAACATGGAGTTTTAATAAACAAACATTTCCACAATTCCACTGTATTAAAATAACGCTCATAGTGCTGCTTGTGCTTGTGCAACACCGTGCACTCTGTGTGTTTTAACATTGTTCTTTACTTTGATATCTTTTTTTAACTGTTCAAGTCAGATTTTTAATTTCTCCAACAACCTGTGTTATTTCAGCGATTTGTTTTGTAGAAATGCAGTGTACTGTGTTGAGGGTTTGTTAAGGGTTCATTGGATGATGATAACAATAAACGCTGCTGTAAAGCAGCTTTACAGAAATCCAGATGCAGATTTAGATCCCTGACAAACAAGCCAGCAGTTACAGTGGTGAGAAAAACCTCCCTGAAGTGACGAGAAGAAGGAACCTTCCGAGGAACCAGACTTAAAATGGAACAGGTCCTCTTCTGGAGGAGACTGGACAGTGTGATTATAAATATAAAAATCTGTATGATTACAGCAGCAGTTTTGGGAGGTACAGAATTACAGGATCCAGCTGAGATTATTCACAGCTTCAGGAGATGAGTTATAAGTGCAGAAAGTTCCAGAAACATCAGGAGTAGATCATCAGGAGAAGTCAGACAGGACTGCAGGGCTACAGAAGCCAAAGCAGGGTTTGACACCAGCATCCCATCAGGCAGCAGGAGTACATAAGCCCGCATCCAACTCCACAGACAGAGAGAACTGATTATCAGCTTTGCTCTTATCGCACTGAGGGACTCCGGCAGGTTCTGGGAGCTTGAGGTATCCAAAAACCAAGCATGTGTTAAGCTAAACATTGGTGCACTCACACTCATTGTTGTGCTGGGAAAGGAAATAAAACGCAGATACAATTCTTTAACAATGGAATGTACCTCAGAGACTTTACCTGGTAGTTAAAGTGAAATAACCACCAGAAGTGTTCGAGTGATTAGGAAAGATCACACACTATCAGCAGAAGTGTTTATTTTTAAGTGAACTAGCTTCACTAATTCGGGACGCAGCCCTCTTGTTTCTCAGCGATTGGAGTGGAAGGAGCCTTCAGAGGAACCAGACTGAAACTGGAACAGGAACAGCAGTGCTTTATTTCCTGAGGTTGGTTTTCCATCAGCCTCCATCCAAATGCTCTACAAAATCATAATTACACAGGTGCATTTACTGCAAGCACTAAAACTCTCAAACTCTCATTATTAAAATAAATTTTTTTAAAAATAGTGTAAATCACACACAAACCGATCACTGTTTTGATCAATTACTCCAAGTATGATGTCAATCATCTAACAGTTTCTGTAAAATATAAAACTCCTGCTGTATATGGTGTTGAAAGAAAAGAACACGATGCCGATACATGAAGCACAACTTAGAGTTTTAACTGATTGATGACATTTTCAGGACGTTTTTGAGGAACATTTTGGGCTGATCTCTCCAACAATGTGTTTCGGCCTGCAGATCCTCCACTCACACAAAGTTTTTTTTGTTTTTCGCACCATTCTGTGTAAACTCTACAGACTGTTGTGTGTAAAAATCCCGGGAGAGCAGCAGTTTCTGAAATACTCAAACCAGCCAGTCAGGTACCAACAATCATGCCACGGTTAAAGTCAAAGAGATTTTTTCTTTCGCTTTTTCTTCATTCGGATGTTTGATGTGAACATTAACTGAAGCTCATGACCTGTATCTGCATGATTTTATGCTCTGCACTGCTGCCACATGATTGGCTGATTAATCGCATGAATGAATATGAGTGTGCAGGTGCTCCTAAAAAGAAACTGCTGCGTGAGTGAGTGTGAGTGAGTATACTATATATACACACTTCAAATACTTGCGCAATATCGGCGTTGTGTTGACGTACATGAAGCACCGCAGTCTATTTGTTTTAAATATTTGTAATTTAAATTCTGAGACATAGTACTTAAAATAATCTAGATCAGTAGGTGTTGCACTTTATCAGTTTTCCTATTAACAGTCAGAGTTTATTAGCAGCTACATTTTGGAGACACAGGAGCACGAGGCACGTCTCCAATACAGGGGGATGTAATGCGCAATTCCAACGCAGCGTTGACGCTCATGACACAACCTCTGTGCGCGCGCAGGTGCCGTTTGACTCTGACCGGTAAACTACAAATGTGTATTTGGAAGTTTCACGCGCGTGGAAGCGATTTAAATTTCTGCACGGACAAAATGAGAATTAAAAAATAATAATAACATTTACGATCAAATGTAACGTGTATGTAAACTTTCGCAGTGAAATATTTGTTTATTAGTTTGCTAGAAGTAAAAAAAAAAAAAGACAGCGAGGATAAGTTATGTCTTCAGTTCTAACCGCCCAGGTAACAACACATTCCGAGCTAACTGGCTAACCGTTAGCTAGCACAGCTAACGGTTTTGCTAGCCAGCCAGTGCTCGCTACTTTTATTCAAATCACGGTTAAATTAACATTATAATGATGTTGAGTTTAAATAATTTAATGTGTTAATGTTCGTTTAAATACAGTTTACATATTATGTAAACATTTGGTGTTTGTACAACGCTATTAATTAACTTTTTTTGTACAACGACATATGCATAGCTTGCTATTGAATTTTGTGTTATATGTTATGTGCTAACTTAGCCACTTTTTACTCCTTTTTATTTGCTTCTCCAGCACCTCCTGAACTTGTCAAAAAAAGAACGAATTAGCACATTTGCTAAGTAGCACGATTAATACAAAAAACTGTAGCTTAAAGAAAGACTAGTCGTGTAGCAGCTATCAGTGTAACTATTGGTATGCTAACTCAGTAAGCTAGTTGGAAAAACATATTTGGTTTGACACAGTAACGGCGTTTTATGACGTAATTTCCGCTTTGTGCTAATAACAACAAAGAAGGCAATCCTAAAGAATCCATTAAATAGAAAGAGCTTTCCCTGTGAGCTCTTAACCAGTACTTCAGACTGTGTCCTGTTTCCTCCGCTACCTGTCTCTGGATTCTGATTGGCCAGAAGGTCTCTATTGAGACTTATCGTTTCTATAGTAACAGCTCCTTCATAGGGACTTGTAGGGCGAACAGCACAGTGTGTTTATTACTCACTTAAACTGCATATGAAGTGAATTGTTTTTCAACGTATTTCCATAAACATACTGTTGAAATACACAACTGAAAAGTTTGAGATGACAACAATAAAAACTGACGGTTTTATGAGGCAAAGAAGTTTTGTGGGTTTACTAAAAAATTGTCAGTTCGTAACTTGCGGCCAAAACGTATCATATAACACCGCCGTGACGTCACGTTGGTTGCAAACTTACTATCACATGTCGCGTTCACTATGGCGGACAGTAAACCCAAAAAAAGAGGAGGTCGATATTGTGTCGCCAGAGGGCCAAATAATGCGAGTTGTATGAACACAACTTTTACCCCTGGTATAAGGATGCATCAGTTCCCGTCCGATCCGGCTCTGAGACCAAAATGGGTCAAATTTGTGCAGCGCCATCGCCCGGACTTTTGCGAACCTCTGAGCAGATATACTTCGTTATGCTCAGCACATTTCGAAGACAGCTGTTATGAAAGAAGGTATTCTGCCTTGATGGTTGGTGAAAATAAACTACACGCCGTCCTGCAAAAAGGGTCCATACCAACCAGAGACTCCGTCACAATAAAACCACCAGAAATCATCAGTGAACGCCAAAAAAGACAAGTAAGTTTATACACCAAAGCGGTATATTTTATGTCAATAGCAAGTGAACAATCTGCGTCGCACGATTTATTGTTCTTACTGTTCGTTTCACGGACAAGTCTGGTAGCATCACAATGTTCATATATAGTTTGAATTAAAAAAGGTATAGCTCTTTGTCATATCACCGCACTAGAGATCAGTCTATCACAGTCATACAAACGGCGCTGCATACCACACACAATTTCTGTTTTGCTTTTCCTTTCCTTCAAGGAATCATTTTATTCAGTTAATGTAGTTTAAAACTTACCGAGCCTCAACTGCTACCGTTCTTTCATAACATGCTTCTAATACTGTTTGAGTAAGACCATCAATATCAGCTTGTTCATCCATATTGTTGTCTTCGACATCAGCGAGTGGTTCGTCTTCGTATGGTGCATACTGGCTGTTAAAAACTTCGTAGTCTGCTTCTGCTTCATTTGAGCTACCTGGAGTGCTAGAGTCTGGTGATTCACTCCACTCAGAATTGCTGGACATCTTTTTACTCGTTATTAAAAGGCTGATAGTGTACGTTCTACAGACTACTGTAAACAAAGCTTCGTGAAAAACGAGTACTTTGCAACCAACGTGACGTCATCAAAGTGCATCCCGCAATAAAACTCGGCCTCCGGACAGTTATTTATTTATTTATTTATTTATTTATTTATTTATTTATTTATATTTTTAAGATATAGCTGGGGTTTTCGACTAAAATTTAATAGCGTTTTCTTTTGTTTTTACGGATTTTCAATGCACAAGTGTTTTATTTGCTTATTGCACAGCAGGTAAAAATGAAAAAAAATCACTTCATATTCACTTTAAAGGTGCAATGAGCAGTTTTTTTTTACTTATACAAATAACCTGGTAGTTAAGTAAAACATGATAAAATATAAAGGTTTAGTCTTTGTCCTCAGCACATGTGTATTATGTTGCTGAAAAACCTGTTTGGAAAACTTGACTTCCAGTCCAGAATGCTTTTTTCTGTTTGGATGTTTGTCCTGTCCATCATTTTGTAAACACTTTGCAGGCCACCGTAGATCCTGGGGGTGGAGCTTCATGAACATTGACAGGGATCAAGGAGTAAAAATAAATGTAAAGATATAATCAAGTGTTGAACCTACTTACTTAAAGGTGCTGTATGTAAGAATTGGCCACTTGTGGAATTCATACTCCAAACAGATAGGGGGCAGTATATCACCAGAATGGTGTCCACCCCATTGTAAGAAACAAGGAAATGCACAGTCCTTCCTCCTTCCCTCCAAACACATCACTTCACCAACACCAGTCTCATCGAATTATCACCCACTGAAGTATAGCGTAAATCTTTTTTTTTTTTTTTTTTTAAGTTGATCCACTATTGGGTTCATGCGATTTAACTTTACAGTCATCAGTTAAATAAAAAAAAAGGCAACAACTAACTAACAGGAGGGCAAGCATACAAAAAAATTCGGCCAAACTGCTGAAACTCTGAGAGCCAGTCAAGAGAACACTGCTATCTTATCATCTTCCCGTGTGGTAGTTTATGTTATAGCTTACTTATCCCTGGAAGGTCTGGAAGCTTTTTATTAATAATGTGACTGATCAAACCCACTGCCTTTGACTCAATAAAATAATCATAAAGCTGAATGTTTTTGAAAGTCTTGTATTAAGTTTTGAGGAGTGCCACCTTACCTTTGTGAGTGCAGCTCTGTGCTCTTGCAGTTGCCGGTTTGTGAATTAGCAGATCTTGCGTGCAGCCACTGCAAAGCTGTTCATGAGCTTCTAGTGGTTTGTAATTCAGTCTTTGGCTGTTGTTTATCGTGCTTAAATTTTACATATATGAATTTATAAAATTTATCCCTAATGAGAAAGCCAGAAGGCAACAAGGCTAAGAAAAAACTCCCTGAGATGACATGAGGAAGAAACCTCGACAGGAAGCACTCAAAAGGGAACCCATCCTCATGTCTTTTCCCTTGTCCATCTCTTCTCAATCAGATTCAACCGGTTTAACCAACTTTATAGCCAAAGAAAAGGTAAGCAGGTAGCCACTGTAGCAGGTACAACTAACCAAGCGTGTTCCTGACAAGATAGCGCCCACGTCCCGAAATGCAACATGGCGTGACGTAACTTCACGTTCTCTATAACTGGGGCAGTACCTTCAACATGATTGACAAGAGGTCAGAATATGCCCACGGGGCAGCGCTACTACTTCTCTCATTTTGGACTGAGGGCAGACTGAGTGCTGCACTGACTCCCTATCGCCTCTTCAGGTACAAAGTGGTATTACGAGATGGATGGTCCGTCCTGTCTCGGGGCTAGCTGGTTAGCATGCTAACTTCAGGAAAAATCTCCGCAAAGCAATACATAGACGTCTTTGACATAATGCCAAACTGTTATTTCTTCACATTCTGTTGATAGCTAATTTTTTGAGTGTTTTAAAGTAAAATTCTTACATATAGCAGCTTTAACTATTAGAGCTCTAATCTCTTGCACTAAAACAGAGCAACGTCTCCCACCTCTGAACAGCGGTAGAATTGTAGGCGGGACAAAACATATATCATATATATATATATATGTATCTAATAACCAGTATTATCATGTTTCACTTCTCCTGTGACAGTGGTTCCCAAGCTAGGGCTCGTGACTCCACATGGTGGTATTAGTAATATTAGTGTTAATAATGTCATAGATTTTTTTGTGATATTTTGAAATGTTACTGAGAGTCCCAGTCAGAAAAGCCACGTTAAGATTAACGTTATACATGTTATTGTAGTCTTTTTCATTCTCCTGGCACGCTGCACTAGTGTAGTTCAGCAATAAAAAAGGGACAAATGTCCGTATCTGTCTACTTCTGCGAATCAAACTAGCATTGTGTCTGAAATCACAGACACACAGCTTGTTCTAGAGCTTTGGTGAAACCGAGTTTCCTGTTAGTTAGTGTCTGAATTTTAAAAAGCTCTCATGTCCCCTTCAAACCTACTCAAAACTCTGTTTCGTACACCGGTCTTCTGGATTTTCTAGATCAGTAAATATCTTTGAGTGTAGGGTCACAGTTTTTAATTTGAGATGCAGATCTTGACACAAATCACAACAACAGCGGGAAGTTTTAAAGAGAGACGGGGCTCGTCAGTGTGTTTAACGTCGCTGTGTTACGGAATCATTTTAGAGTTTGACTTGGAAACTTGATGTTCAGGGATGTTCTGGCTCAGATGTTCTGTACAGTAATTGTCACTTTTAAATCTTCCAGAAGATAGGCGTGTGTGAGTGAGTGAGTGAATAATAATGATGCTCAAGTATAAATCAGACTCCTGTGCAGGGTGTGGGATCGTATCACTATCACACCACCCTGGCGTGGATTAGTTTCCTATAACAGCACAACACTTCCCTCTAAACTCGTGAGTCCGTGTGAGGAATCGGCCCTTGGTGTTTAGTTATTTACATTACACATGAGTATGTTAGTGATGTCATAAACTGTTGAGATGTTACAGTAGTCCTGTATTATACATCTGGAATTTAAACAAAAAGTACAGTGGTCAGAGCTTGGGGAAAATCACGTCCATCACATCCTTTTGGGGTTAGTTCCTGGAAGAGTTTGGGAACTCCTGCCCTCTGAGTTGCCTGTGAGGGTGAGCACAAACCTCAGATTTGAGTCGGGGTTTGAGTCACTGTCGCCGTTACAGACTCTGATAAACATGGCTGCACTCCTGGGATGATACTTTTGGTGTTTCTTTCCCTCCATTTCCACCTCCTTGAGTGCTGGTGGTGGTGTGGGAAGCGAGTCTTCCTCCACAGTCCACTGCAGACTGGTGTCTCTGTGTGTATTTTGGAACACCCGCTTTTTTACAATCCAATCAAATGAAGGTCGAATCAGCCGAAGTCCCGCCTCCCGCCTGCTCAAATATGTTGTTTCACTCAGAAATACGCCATGTTGTATGAGGAGAAAAAGAACGTTTCGAATTTACGGTTCAGGTTGTCTTTAACGGTGCATTAGGTGAGATTAGGGCTCTAACTTTTAAGGAAGTGGGTTTGAAATTTGAATGATTTTGTTACTTTTAAAAAAAAAAAACCTCCCCATGTTAATGAAGCTCCACCCCCAGGATCGATGGTGGCCTGTAGAGTCGAGTGTCTATAAAATGACTGACAGGAGAAACAAGCTGCTGCTGTTCGAACACGAACAAGCATCCCGGACTGGAAATCAGTTTTCCAGCTGAGTTTTCTTAGCCACTTAATACACTTTTGCTGAGGCTCATGGCTCAAAACATTTATTATTTATCATGTTCTGTATCTTACAGATTATTTGTACAAGTAAGGAATTAGTTATATGGTATAATTCACCATAAGAGTGTGCAATGTGTGTGTTTTCACACAGGTGGCGGAATCCAGAGCTGTTCATCCGACAGGAGAAATCGTGGAGGAGGAACAGAGGCTGGGTGAAAAGACAAAATCCAGGTGGAGTCCTGAAGAAGTGAGTGGTGTTTTCTTTACTACTCACTTTTAATTTGTAATCTTTGTACCCCAAGAGTGAGCGAATCAGTCAATCAGCGAAGACGTGCCAAGTTTGCTTCTTCAGATTTACACCAAAAAAATCAGACTCCCTGATGTGCATTTTGACGTGCTGTTCTCTATAAACAGAGACAAATCACAGTTCTTTCTTTCACAGCATTGTTGAATTCTGGATTCTGCTTAGGCAGAAACTGTTGATTATTTTTCTTTTAAATCATGTGGCTGCAAGTCACAGGTTTATTTTAATGCTCTTGTTCTAATACCTTGTCATTTCTATAGTAACACTTCCAGCGCCATCATGGGTGGCAGCCTTCTGGAGTTGCTCTTCATTATCTTGTGACTTTTTGACGATTTTCTACATTTCTAAAGTATTAAAGCGGTAAAGTAGTAACAATGTGGGTTCGCACGTTCTTTTTAGTTTTTCTCACTTTTGGAGTACTTTTATCATGCTGGATCCCCGTCCTGGCGGAGGAGACCCAGGGATCCGTTGTTTACTCCAGGGATCAGATGATGAGCCTCGGACGCTGCAGCGTGGCCGGTGAGGAGGAAATACCAGGGCTGAGGAGCCGGGAGGTGGTTAAGGAAGAGGAGATACTGACCATATTGCCCTTTGTTATTGTTAAGATCGTTGGCGAACAAGATGGATGAGTAACTTCACTGACAAAGAGCGAGAGTGTCGAGAATTTCCTTTGGGATGAATAAAGTTCTATCTTTTCTTTTTTCTTTTCATTTTGTACAGGGACTTGTACAGCAGACACTCTGCTAATAAAAAAAAAAAGTTATAGATACGGTGACGTTTTCTGTAAGGAAAAATGTGTTTAACATTTCTGAAAGGAGTCTCCAGTGTCAGCACTTTGTAACAGTCAGAGGTGAAGCGGTCAGTCAGTATTTTACTGTAACAGCACCACAGATTTGTATTGTATATTTTGTGTGTTCAGGATAAAATTATTAAGACCCTGGTTGAGAGGATCGGCAAGAACTGGAACACTATTGCGACTCTGTTACCTGTAAGTGTTTTTTTTTTTTTTTTTATTCAATAAAACCTTATTATGCTCGAGTACTCTGTATTATTTATTAGATATGGTTTGTGTACAACACTGAAAGCTTTTAGCTGCGTCTCAGGGCCGGACTGAACAGGAGTGTAGGTACCGTTACACCTGTGTGTTGGACCCAAACTTGATCAAGGGTTCCTGGACTAAAGAGGAGGATGAGAGGGTGAGCATCGTGGTACACTCAATGCTTTAGCTGTGTTTAGAAATGAAATACAGGTGTGGTTTTAAGGTACAATAAAATGGATGACTTGAATGTCTCCTGTAGCTCATAGAATTAGTGACAGCTTTGGGAACACACCAATGGTCCAGGATCGCCAAGCTCCTAAAGGGCCGCAGGGGGAAGCAGTGCCGAGAACGCTGGCACAATCATCTGGACCCCTCGGTGAATAAACAGTCCTGGACTGCCGAAGAAGACATACTCATCTGCAAAGCCCATAGCATTCTGGGAAATCGCTGGGCCAAAATCGCCAAACTGCTTCCTGGGAGGTATGATTTAATCCCGTCGATTTGGGGGAAAACATGCAAGGATGTTTAGGGTCATTAAAGTACTGTGTGTGAGCTAAAGCTGTAAAAGCAACTGGCAAGGCTAAAAGTTGCTTATAGTTCAAAGAATTGTTAAATTTAAGAATACTTTGTTAATTCTAGTAAAATTGTTAAAACTGTAGAAACATTAAAATTAGGAATTTAGGAGCTGAGGGAACTCGGTTTGTGATAACATCAGACATAATTTAACACCTTTTTAGTAGCATGTAAATGTTTTCACAGGCCAAGCCAAATTTAAAAATTCCCACTAGATTTACAAAACTTTGATTTTTTTTTTTTGTACTCACATATGCATGTTTATAAATGCCACTCCACCATAAATTTATGAAGCATATTCACGGTATGTACAATTAGCCACGCCTACACAACTCCATAAAAGACAAAGCTCATAGAGCTGAAAATGAGAAAATGGCGACTAAACGGTGAAAGAGCGACATGCGCTAAATCTTCCAGTAATGCAGATCAGTCACTGCAGCACGTCAGCTACCATAGGCACACACTAACGCTTTCTCTTTACTTTTGTCCTCCTCAAACAGCTAGTCTTGTATGTCTTAATTTGTGGATTTTTTTTTTGTATTGCTTTATTTCAGGTTATTAATATGAAATGAAAATGCAAGTTTCACAGATTTTTCTTAAATTGTTGTGCAGTTGCTGAAATGGTAAAAATTTTGTACTTACAGGACTGATAACTCCATCAAGAACCATTGGTACTCGACTCTGACGCGTAAAGTGGCCACCGGTGCTCTGGTGATCGACGCTGCTCCTGTGGCTGCTTCACCTAACGAAGAAACATCTATAAACGCGAAAAAGGAGGAAGAAGCGGCTCGTCCTGCTGAAGAGGAAATTAAAGTGTGTCGTTGTTGTTCATAATTCTTACAGGCTGATATTGTGTGTTGTGTCTGAATAAGTTACTTATGACTGTGTTGTGGGTTTAGATGGATGTCCCCTGTGGTGTTAGTTCGGAATCAGAATCTGTGACAGACATACTTGATCAGGTAATGTACCGTATTTCTGAATACTGTAGAGTTTGTGTCTGGAATATTACATGCTCTATAAAGGAAAAGCAGCGAGTTATAGATGTATAGATACGTCGATGTTAAAAGCTGGTTAATCTCTCTGTTCTAACAGACACAATCTGCACCATCGCCTCCTAAAACTAGTGTGCAAGATTCCTGTTACGATGCTTTAAACTCAGGCCTAATGACAGACGTTACAGCAGGTCCTAACCCATATGTTTGAGACAGTTTTTATGATTTGTACCAGGGCTGCACTTCTTTAGAGCAATAAAGATTCTTAACTGTGATATAAACAGGACATCTGTTGCAATACCAGTATCAGAGTCTGAAACCCAATACTCATCTTATGAGAACGTTGGAAGCTTGTTTAAAGGTGTTGCTTTTAGGACAACTATGGTTGGCTTTTTTCAGCCAGTAACCCCCACTTTTTGGCTGATAATGATCTAATTCTGTTATTCTCTTAGAAACCAAGCTCCTGTATTAACATTTTTAGTTACAAAGTAAATAACAGGCCTTAGTTAAAGGGAGAGATGTTGGCTTTTTTATTTTATTGGAAAACAATCTAGTAAGCTGTAAAATCCTGGTTCGGATCACACTAATGAGGCACGTGTAGGACATAAACACACATTTGTGTTACTAAAGAGAGGCTAAACTGTAATAAATGTAATGGAAACTGGCTCTGTACTTGACGTGCATCATATCAATCAACATTACATATTTACGGTGTAAGGTACATCAGCAGATTTTAATGTTTTGGAATAACAAAATATTTGTGTGTATTTTGTGTGTGTGTGTGTGTGTGTGTGTGTGTGTGTGTATGTGTGTGTGTGTATATA
>JAOTRR010000020.1:901770-917644 GCA_028570945.1 Gogo arcuatus | reverse complement strand
TACCTAATAAAAAGCTATTAACAAAAGGCTTGACTAAACAGATATGTTTTCAGCCGAGACTTAAACACGGAGACTGTGTCCGAGTCCCGATCACTACTTGGAACGCTGTCAGGAGGTGACAGTTGCATCTGCTCTGTTTACGTCTCTGTTGTTGCTGCTGTAGCGCTTCGTAAGGATGGCAGGCGTGGTCTTCAGTCCTTCAGTATAAACTCTGAGTGAAGGTTCAGTGAATCTGAGTCACTGAGTGTGTGTGTGTGTGTGTGTGTGTGTGTGTGTGTGTGTGTGTTTTTCTGTTGTTGCTAAGTTGCAAACCCGCATTTCCTCCCTGCACTAGATCCATTTTTAGCGCTCGCTGGTTAAACTCGCTGTGCAGATATTTGGCTCGGTTTAAACCGAAGCTCTTTAACACTCAGTGTTGAAAAGCGTCAGATGCTTTAAATGTGCATGAAGGGAAAATCATTTTTGTGTGCAAGTCTCTGACGTTATAGACGTAACATTTTATATGTCAAAAATGTTTTGTTGGTCTCATTTATATGCAAGTAGTTTAATTTTAATATCTCATCCTGTACTTTTTACCTTGTAACAATGTTTTTAGTTGTTTGAAATCTGAATTTTAACTTTTTTTTAAAGGCTTAAATACTATTATAGTGTGCATGAATTCGAACAAAATTTGGTGTTTTAGAGCTTTTTATACACAGTGGACACATACACAGGTTCTATCAAAAATAGTTTTGTAGATATCATTTATATGAAAATCCTCATCCATTTTGCATCCAATCAAATGCTCTGAGCTCATAAGTCCCGCCTCCTTAAACAAACTGTGGTTATCACTACAGAGGTCTGACTTTTGCCTGAACTCAGCAACTTTTCCTAGAAAACTAATTTTATATTATTAAACAATTATCAGTTGTTTAATGTGTCTTACTTAATGTCCAAGAAACGACTAAAATGGCAAAGGAGCATTATTACACCTTTCTCCTCATTAAAATGAACATGGAAACTATTAATATGCATGAATATGTAAATCAGACACGCCCCCCCGTGTCCTCCTGTCATTCCTAATGACCTGTTGGTTCTAGCATTAGCTGTTTAGCTAGCTCAGGAATACATCGGTTTGGATAAAAGTGTCTGATAAATTTAAAGATAAAAGATAAACAGGTTTAGGAACTGTAATATCTCGTTTGATGGCTCATGAACATCTACCATGAATTTTTTATTATTATTGTTGTTGTTATTATTATTATTATTATTATGCTTTTAGATTTTTATTATTTAAATAGAAATCTTTTTGTCATTCTGAGCTGCTGTAATTCTTTCTCTCCGCAGTGATCCTGATCCACGCCTCGCTCCGTCTGCGCAGCATGAAGAACAAGCTGGAGAATAAGATCGAAGGTGTGGGACTGAAGAAGACTCCCATGGGTGTGATCTTGGACCTGCTGGAGCAGCAGGAGGAGAAAGTCAACAAGATCCAGGATTTCATCGAGAGCAAGCTGAAGGACTGAGCAGCGAGACGGGTCCGGTCATCGCCGAGTTTCTCCTCCTGATCCGTTACTTATATAACACTGTTAAACCCAGATATCTCCTTCACTTTCAGCAGCCATGATGTTAATGTTCAAAATCATCTGAAGATCCTGAAGGGCCGCAGCACTGAAACGTTTTTCCTCTTATAACACAAACCGCTCCCGCGTCCTGTTACACTCGGATGTCACGTATTTCCGAGTTGGAATGTGTTTCAGTGCTTCTCCTCAGGAAAACATGGCCGCCTCCTAAATGTGGATAATCCTAGAATTTAACAAGCATCAATAAAAACAATATTGTATTTAATCTAAACTCTTTATCTGTTCATCCGAAGCATCGAGTGCTGAAAAATAATCAGTCTAACAAACACCTGTTTTCTTAATTCTCTGTTTAAAAAAGGCAACCACGTCTTTCCTGCAGTGTTACACACAAACTTCAATTTATACTACAAATAAAAACCAAAAATATTATAATAAGCTTTGTTTGTTTCATAAAAGTTACAGTTCAAAATTCCAATAATTCAGAAACATTGCTACAAGCTTTTATTTTAAAAAAATCAAATACAATGTTGGAACTTAACCAAAAACTTAACAGTTAAATACATTTTTTTTTTCCAAAACAAAAGATCATATTCCAAAAACTAAAATATTTTAACTTCCAAAAGCTCAAAAACATTGTTACAACCTTTCCCCCCACAAAAATTAAAATACAAAATTCCAAACGAAATTCCAAAACAAAAAATCAAAACAGGGTTATCAGGATTTTCCCCAAAAGGTTAAAATTCAAAAACATTGTTACAAGTGATATTTTCCCCCCCAAAAAAGTTACAATTCCAAATTCAGGAATTATAAAAATTCGAAAACATTAGTACAAGCCTCTTTTTTTTCTCCTAAAAAAGTTTCCCTCAAAAATTCCAAATCATTGTTCCAAGCTTTTCCCCCAAACAAGCTGCAATTAAAAAAAAAAAATTAATAACACTGTTCTGGTTTTTTCCCCCAAAAAAGTTAACATTTTAAAATTAAAACAAATAAAAAATATATAGTTGCATGGGTGTTTTTTGTAGTTAAAAATGATGCAAAGCGAGTGATGCTTGCTGTTCATTGTGGAGACGTCTGGTGTGTTTGTCTTTCCGACTGGGAATTCCAACTTCGTAATTTCGCAGTCATCTTATTTTTTATTATTTTTTAAATTGCATGTAAACTAAGTGCAGCATGAAGCCTCAGAGTTTAAAGTTAAATGAGGTGAAACTCGGAACCTCGCAGTGATGCGGTTCGTCACTTCCCTGGGTGACGTGGTCCGTCTTCGCCATCGAGTCTTTCATGTGTCTTGTATTGGGATTGGATCAGATTTTAACCATTTGCCTTTACACTGAGAGTCAAATCTGTCTCCGATTGGTCCGATTGAAGTCTGATCAGGCATTAATATGCAAATGAGTTAATTACACTTGAGTTTTCCACTCATTTGTGCAAAAAAAAAAGTATTTTGTGTGACATTCAATCTCATAAACTCCTTAAAGATGTGGGTGGATCACGTGTTTTTGAAGTAACGTATTGTGAGGAACTTTTGCTTGTCACGTGGCTTCATGTCTCAGACCTGGGAATTGCGTTCACACCTGCATGTTTATGCGGATTATCCCAATCCGGATTATCCTGAAATGTGTAAAACAACCAGGTGTACATGGCATCTCAGATGTGTAATGTATTATAATGTGTTACTAAAGCTCTTTATAAATATTGCATTTTTTTATTTTCATTGCTTGTATGTAAGGTGTCTGTATCATGAATTAGCGTGGCAGGCTAACCGAGATATTTGTGCTAGCTTACGTTTTCCTTTGTCTATACACTTATTATAACTTTTATTTTCACACATTTATATTAGTGTCATAGAGGCCCAGTATGAGAATAACGATGGAGAACAAAAAAGGAACAAAAGCACTTTTTAGATTAAAAGATTAAAATGTTTTTTTTTTTTTCTGTTATTACTCTAAACTTGAATTTGCTCGTTGTTGATGAATGTTAATAGTTTTCTTGATTAATTTTGGAAGATGAGAAATAAAAGCTGCACATTGCACACTGCATGTTAAAATGCTTCCACTGGCATGTTGGGAAAAAGTTACAGAATTTTTTTTTTTATTGAAATTGTCCATATTTGTTGATTTACTTTTCTTTTTTTTTATTCATTTGGCGGTTGCTTTATCCACAGTAAAGCCAAATGCAATCTAATCATAAACATTGTTCTTATGCCAGCTTTGGGATTTGAACTCACAACCTTCTGGTCACTAGAGCAGAATCTTAACTGCTGCTCATTTACAGTCATTTTATTGCTACCTCAGATAACGATCAGTGAACCTCCAATAACCCAGATGAATCAGATGAACCGCATGCTTACAACTGAATCCAGATTTCTGGTGCATTTAATCAAATATTATTTGTGAGCTCAGTTTTTGAAACACTCCACGGAATCATAATCATAATCTCCATATTCACTTGTGGAAGTGTTAAACGATTCTCACGCTGATGAATTTGTGGTGAAAAAAGAAGACGGTCTGTTTTTTAGCTATGCAATGAATATAATGACAGCTTTGCAAATTCATTTATGGAAAGATTTTCCATTAATGTCCCTTTATTTCTCTAAATAAGGATGCATTTTCATATTTTTTTTTTTTTACATGTACTACTAATGTTCTTCAAACCAAACTGCTTTTACAATCTATTGTCATATTTATTGTTTATAAAAAGTTGCATCTATGCATTTAAAACGGCCTAAAGCTCCTTTATAACCTTTATCTGTCTTCATTTTCTTTTTTTTCTCAGATGGTAACTGATGAAGATGCAGAGTTAATAAAAGTTTCTGATGGACTAGAATTGGTGCACTTTGGTTTGGAAATCTTTTTTTTTTTCCTTTCTGGTGTATTGCGCTGCACAGAGTCTGTATAAAATGACATTATGTGTATATTTCTCACAGGTAAATAGTTTCATTGTTCTCCCTGTGTCTGTGTGAGTTTCCTCCAGGTTCCCTGGTTTCCTTCCACCTCCCAAAAAAATGTTGGTATGTCAATTGTTAACTACTGTGACTAGGTTTAAATGTGTGTGCGTGTTGTGCCCTGAGATAAGTGGCGTCCCATTCAGGGCGTATTCCAGCTTCACACCCGGTTTTCCCAGGAGAGGCTCCAGATCCACCGCCAGCCTGAAGATGAATGAATGATAATCACCTCCACTATATTTTCAACAAGCAGTATTGCTGTAGATCCAACCCCATACAAGAATAACAGTACTATTAAGTCTTACAAAACAAAACAAAACACCCAGATGGTTCATTTATGCGAGTCAGCTCTCACGTAAATGAGCCTGTTCAAAGAGTCGACTCTTGGAAACAATTCATCACTACTAATTACCACTATTAGAGAGCGAAAGACAGTTTTGACGGATACCTTATCACCACTTCTTTATTAAAGGCTTAGTGAGGAGGTTTTATATAAAATCTCGTGTGCAAGCAGCTAAAATTAGCACCACCTCCATTTTGGATCTTTTGCATAATGAAAGCTATTGGTCAACGATGCAAATTCCCACGTCCCCAGTCCACGTTGAACTGAACTCTCCAGAAAATGTATTTGCACCAGAAGTCTATGAAACTGTAATTAATAATTAGTGTAATTTGTAATTAATAAATGGACATTTTCGCTGACAAAATACAGTGTACAGTTTATACAGTCTAGTCCATGATCTGTAAAAAAAAAAATAAATGTAAGAGAAATGTTTTCATTCAGACAAGACAAGGATTAATAGCGCTGATCATTCATGTGTTTGTTTTGCTAGTTTACATGCTTTACTGTTTTATGCATCTTTGTTGTAAGTTATTTAGATTTTAAAACTGAAAAACAAGGAAAACTGATTAAATCTTCAGAACAGAAACATCAATTCTGATAAACTTGTTTTAATCACAAAGTGAACAGTGCTATTCTCACAGTGTTGGTAACTAACAACATCTAAATCACAAGACTTATATTTTGAAAAGTCTCCATTTTGGGAATAAAAACAAAAAGCGAAACCATTTCATAAACCTGAAATGGATGAATTATAATTTCTGAATGTTAGCTGACTGGAGGAATGTCACGTGGTTCCTCATATGTAGGGCGCTACATGTGCGCATGCGCAGTGTGTCCTAGCCAGCGGCGCTGCTGTGGGATCAGGCTGACCGCTATGCCTCGCGTTTACATCGGCCGCCTGAGTTACCACGTCCGCGAGAAGGACATACAGCGGTTTTTCAGCGGATATGGAAAACTGCTGGAAGTCGACCTGAAAAATGGGTAAATAACAAAAAAAAAAGTTAAATTTTATTCGCGCAACCTTATGCAAACACTAACATACGGCTAGTATGCAGTTAGCTTGCAGGTTAGCGTAATGGCGGCGTTTGGTTTTGTCTTGTATAGCGTTTAGGTGTTTCCCTTATTTGTGCATACAAAACTAACTATATCGAATAAAACGCTGTAGTGGTGATGTTAGAAAAGATTTCTACCGTATAATATTTGCTGTTAGTTGTCAAAACTGACCTATCGTGGGTCGATGGTTATTTTTCTCTCCAGCAGATCCCGCCTCCTGCATTCGGGTTGGATAATCGTGTATAAAAGGTGTTTGCTCATTGGACAATAGAGTCGACATGAATTGATAAGTAATCATCATGCTCGGGGCAGCCAATCATATTACGGGAGGCGGGACGAAATGAGATACTGGGGGGGGGAAAGCGCTGAAAAATTCAGCTCTGGTGAACAAGATCACGTGACTAAAGTACATACACAGCTAAAGGCAAAATGCACTTAACGCCGGTTAGAGGAAGTTATTTACACATTAATCCGCCCTTTAATATCAGTGGCGCTGTTTATGCAGTAATGCTTCTGTTTTGTGCTTCAGCACGCATTTCAACTTCATTAAAGACATAAGGGTAAGTTAAATTAGATTACATTTTTAAAGGAGTTGGTAAATACTGAGCTGTAATAGTAGTTCTGTTAGATTTTTTTTATTATTATTTTGCGCATTTATAGCACTTTCTACGTCTCAGGGTTTGTGTATAAGTCTCAATTACTGTAATTTAGGAAAAGTATCTGTTTTAATAGACGAGGCTCTGTTTTTTGAAGTTATGCACTAAAAGTTTCTCTTTCTGCCTTTATCATGCACTCTATGGCCAAAAGTATGTGGACACCCCAACTAATGATTGAGTTCAGGTGTTTCAGCCACACCCATAGCTAACAGGTGCATAAAATCAAGCACATAGCCATGCAGTCTCTGTACACGATCACTGGCAGTAGAATGGGTCGTACTGAAGAGCTCAGGGACTTTAAACATGGCACTGCCACCTTTAACACAGTTCAGTTGGTGAAATATCTGCTCTCTACAGGCTCATACAGGTGTGATGGACAGGTGTCCACATACTTTTGGCCTGTTGAGTTTGTTTTCCGACAAACCAGGTTTTAAATCTGTAAAGTTGGTGAATGTGGTGTTGCACACACTGACATCATGAGTGTAACCAATCAGTAATGAGCAGCACTGATAGCCCTGCCGCCAAGTACTTTTATTTCTTGTTGGTAGCAAAAACCATCCAGCTGGAACCTTTGGTATTATTGAAGAAGGACTAAGTTCTGTTTGTTCTGGTACTTTGTGCAGTGGATAAATGAGTTTGTCGTGCTCCGTCTCGTTGTGTGTTTGTTAGTTACGGCTTTGTGGAGTTTGAGGACACGCGCGACGCGGACGATGCCGTGTATGAGCTGAACGGGAAGGAGCTGTGTGGTGAGAGGGTGATGGTGGAACATGCCCGAGGACCTCGGCGTGACCGGGACGGATACGGGGGAGGAGGAGGAGGAGGAGGAGGAGGAGGTTATTATGGAGGCGGCCGCAGTAAGTACGATCCTCATTGTGAACAAACACGACCACATAAACCATAAAGGTCACGTTTATAGAGTAGCGTTAGCAAAAATCCAGGCTTACTTTGAGTTTTGAGTCCTCAGGTCTGTGCAGCCTGTGTTCGTCTCAGTGCCTGATGGGTGAGAGAGCAAGAGAGAGTTTTGTTTAAAGCTGAATGAAAGTGTTTTACATTGGTCTGGATTTGTTTCTCAAACTGCAGCACACATGACCCAGAGAACACCACAGATTAGCTGTTGATGCTGAAGTTCATGAAAGAAATACTGTGCTGGATTCAGTATGTTTCAGTTTCTGAATGTACATTTGATTGTTTGATGCTAAATATAAACACGAATGCAGTATCAAGATTATATTCTGTGTGATAGTTTGGGAGTCTCTAAAGACAGGAAATACATTTTGAAGTTGAGATGGTGTTCAGCTGATGAGTTGGATGTAATTTTGCGACACTTTTCCAGGAACTTGTCCTTTGATTCCTGAATCCAGTCACAGCTCTGACCTTCTACAGTTAATATAAAGCTTATGAGTGTCCTGTAAAAAGTAAAATGAAGGAACCTGTTGCAGTGTGAAATTTTTTTTTTTTTTTTTTTATTTATTTATTTATTTATTTTTTTAATGCAAATCAGGGAAATGGAGAACAGTTTAACAGCCTCATTTGTGAAATGTGCATGATTTTATTTGTTTTATTTATTTAATTCATGATGGAGCTGAACATTCACTGATATCATGTTGGCCTCATTTCCACTGTAGGGTTGAACGGCTCTGAGGACAGAGAGCGTGAACGTTACTAAAGCGTTAATGTAAGATTCCACTGGATCTGTATTTACATGAATTCAGTGTTTGATTTATTAAAGAATTACTTTTAAATCCCTTTATAGTCACACTTTTAATGTTGTGGAACATCTATGAAACAAGTCGGTTCCTGTTCTCACTTGCGTTATAGCAACTATAAACAGACGTTTTCTCACTAACGTTTCTTTTAATAAGACCAGCAGAAGTGTAAACTCCTCTGTCCTGAAGACGTCAGAAAACTTAGTTACAGCTTCACCTCTGACTGTTACAAAGCGCTGACACTGGAGACTCCTTCCAAAAACGTTACATAATCATCCCCTAAACATGTCCGAAGATTACCCATGATAATTAAAATCCTTTTATGCGAAGTGTCAGCCATACAAGTCCCCACGAACAAGCTGTTTCTATAGCAACAGTAATGTATTAGAACAAGCACGTTAATATAAACCTGTGATTAATCGACACCTTCTGAGCCAGTCAGAATCCAGGAGACACCATGTCTGACCCTACAGTGGAAAAGAAGCTGTTTGTTGATGCAGTTGTATTAATGAGTAAATGAATAATTATTACAGAGCGTATAACTAATTTAAACACCTGATCCATCACTTCTTCACTCGGAGTTTGGAAGAAACTGTACAGCATGTTGTGAAATGGTGATATGAATGTCATGTTTGTTCTGATTGTAGCCCAGTGGAAACATATTTCAAAAGAAAACAAAAAGCACAATCAGTGATGAATGTCTGACTGCTAAAGTTGCCATTTTATTTCCAGTTTGATTGCCACAGTATCAGAGTCCTCGATGTTTCAGTTTGAGACAGTCGAGTGGAGGCCGAGGCCGTGGCCGAGTTCGTTGTGGCTAAGATGACTCCCTGACCGCTTTGGCCTTGGCCTTCACCTTACAATGTGTGTGTGACCTTTGCCCCTTGATGCTTTGGCTGACCTAACCGGAAGCCAAGATGACAGCAGCCTTTTGCCAATAGACCAGGGGTGATGGTGAGGAATGCTAGTTATTATGTTGTCGATTTGGAAAGAAAAGAAAAGAAAAGAAAAGCCTCTAGCCAAAGATGTAAATAATAAAACTCAAACCAAATATGTGAACGGGGAGGTTCTGGCTCAGGCTTAGTGATCAAAAGGAAAAACATGTCTTAATCGGAGAAATCTCTTTAACCTGAATGTTATTTTTCTGTAAGTTATGAAACACAATAAAGCGGACATGGTTTTCCTGGAGACATTATAACCGTGTGTGTGTGTGTGTGTGTGTGTGTGTGTTTTTTTTTTTTGTTTTGTTTTTTATATCAGTGCTTTATATCCCTGTTCCTAATAGTAATGTCCTGTGAGGGAGGCAGCAGAAAGGCTCATGCCTGAGTGTGTGAACAGGTTTGCGATTAAAAAAGGCGATCGCTGCTAGTTTATTAGACTCTAGAGTAAACCTGAGGGAGAGGAGTAGCGCTCTGACGGCGGCGTCTCTTTCTCCTGTCTGTCTGAAGGTGGCTACAGCAGCAGGAGTCGCTCGGGTCGAGATAAATACGGCCCTCCGGTCCGCACCGAGTACCGGCTCATCGTGGAGAACCTCTCGAGCCGCTGCAGCTGGCAGGACCTTAAGGTGAGGACGAGAACCTCAGGGCGCTGGAGGTTGCCTACAGCTCCACAAGCACACGTTATTAAACATTCAAGGTGATGGATGAAAACCAGGATTTTTGGAAAGTTATGATGAAATCAGGCAGATGTCAAGAGTCTGTCGACATTTTTATTAGAATATAATTTAATTTGTGCAACAGTCAATTCTTTTATTTATTATTGACAAATACAAGCAACCTGGAATTTGTGTGTAAAATATGATAAAGTATAAAGTTTGATTGGCTGAGAAAAGCCGTTTGGAAAACTGACTTCCGGTCTGGAAAGCTTGTTTGTTTGGATGTGCATCCTGTCAGTCGTTTTATAGACGCTGTACTTTAGAGCGCTGTATATCATATCCTGGGGGTGGAGCTTCATAAAAATGGACAAGAGTGGGCGGGCTTAAGGAGTAAAAAAATAAAAATCATTCAAATACCAAAAATTCCACCTACTTCACTATTAGAGAATTACTCCTGGGGGGGGTGGACTAATCTTATCCAAATGCACCTTTAAGAAGTTTTTCTTACAATACAGATACACAGATGTTGGTTTTATTTTTTAAAGCCAAAATATTTAACAGGTTTCTTTTAGTTTGAGGTTCAGTTGCAGACTGAATGCTGACAAACCAAATCTAAGCTGTAACTTGTGTGTATTACAGTAACTCTGAGGTTAGTGCTGTGCAGTAGAGTGGAGCTGGGATTAATAAATTGTGTTCTGGGTTTAGTTTACTTCTGTATATCAGTACCAGGTTGAATATATGTGGGTCTGTGTATTAAGTTAATGTATGTTGTTCTGCAGGACTTCATGCGGCAGGCGGGTGAGGTGACGTACGCCGATGCCCACAAGGAGCGTGCCAACGAGGGAGTGATCGAGTTCCGCTCTCACTCAGATATGCGCAGGGCTCTGGAGAAACTGGACGGAACCGACATCAACGGCAGAAAGATCCGGCTGATCGAGGACAAACCGCGCCGCCGCCGCTCGTACTCTGGCAGTCACTCCAGGTGAGTGCGTGCACACGGTGCTGTTTACATTTAATTTTCCTGGTAAACAAAAACGACTGGGTAAATAAGGAGTAGAAGACTTGGATGAGGCGTCTCTGTTAACACTGTTGGTATCTGGTTCTAGAGATTTCTGTTGTACAGAAATTCTTTATTCGCTGTAGCTAGTAGGCGGAGTCTGAGGTGGTTTTGTTTTGTATCTTTGAGATTATTAGCTAGAAACGTTTAATCATGGTTCATGTGTACAGACTGACCAACAACTGACTGATGAATGAATGAGATGAGAACATTTTGCTGCGTTGTGTCTGAGCTTTCATGATGGGTTGGAGGATTAGTCATGTTCAGAACAAACCCATCGATCCGATTGTCCCTCGTTCCTGTCTGCAGGTCTCGCAGTCGCCGGCGTTCCCGCAGCAGGAGCCGCCGAAGCAGCCGATCCCGAAGCAAGTCCAGGTCTCGCTCAAGGTGTCATTTATCACTCCTAATTTATCTCTCTTTCATCAATCCTTCATCACTCTAATGCTCATTTCTCCCACCTGTTGTCTTCCCCCCCTTCCCCTCCAGGTCTCGTTCCCACCGGCAGCACTCTCGCTCCAGATCCCATCACAAGTCCCGTTCCAGGTCGGGTCGCAAGTCCCGCTCCAAATCTCCCTCCAGCAAATCTCGCTCTCGCACACAGAAATCCCGTAGCAGGTCTCGTTCTCGCTCCGGCGACCGCCAGTCGCGCTCCAAGAGCACTTCTAAAGTGAAGTCGGAGCACAGCTCTCGCGGCCGATCGAAAGAGAAATCCACGAGTAAGAAATCGCGCAGTCGCTCGGCGTCGCCCGCTGAGAACGGAAAGGAGGAGCGAGCCAAATCCACCTCGCGCTCGCCGTCTCCCCCGGTTGAGAAGAGCGGCTCGAAATCTCCTGAGCCTCACTCGCGCTCTCGCTCACGCTCTAAATCCGGCTCTCGCTCTAAATCCAGATCCCGTTCCAGATCCGCCTCCCAGGACTAACCCGCACGTTAGAGTGAATTTCTGAACCACACATCGTTATCCGGCTCTTTAATTGATTCCCACTGGGTAGAGTAGATGTTTTGTACGAGGCATGAGCAGAAACAAGTGGAATTATGGATCATCATCATCTGTTCCTCTGTGTAAATGAACATAGATTTATTATTGAATGACCTTTCCATCACCCGTGACTTGGATCGCTCCACATGTCCCGTATTCCCGAGTCGGTTCAGGAGGAGAGGGCGAGCTATGACGAGCTGGTGTGTGTTTGTGGTTCTGTGATGTTCATCTTTTCAACTCCCTTTCAGTCGTAATCCGTTTGAATATCCGCTGTTCACATTAGAACTTTTTAAATCATTTCAGTCCATTTTTATTGTACCTTTTATTAAAAGTCCTCACTGATGCACTCCTGCAGTGTGTGTAGTTTGTAAATACCTTCATCATCTTCTGTTTTTGGATGTGTACGGTTTATGTATCAGGGTTTCAGGTACCGTATTCGATACAAACAGCTCCTCAGAGTTTCACTTTCTTTTTTTCCTGTTTGAATAAAGATCCGGGTGTGATCCAGCCGATCATCAGTTAATCACTCGGTGGAAGATGACGAGCTGTTTCCCCTTCAGGAAAAGTTCTAAGTAGAGCCTACTGAGAGAGCTGAAAGCCCTTGACTGTCTGAAGAACCCTTGAGGAACCTTTGCCAGGATGCACATTCCTCATTGTTCTAACTACACTCTTAGTCAAAAAAGGTTAAAGCTAGAACTCTGAAGGTTTCTTTGGTTTGTCTGTTTAGCAGAACCTTTAAAGGCTCTGTGTAGAATCCTACAACACAAAGCTAAAACTGTTAATCATCTGAAGAACCTTTTGAGGAACTTTTTTTTTTTTTAAGTTGGTACTGAATAATCTGAGAGTTTAAGGGCTTTGTTATCAGAAAAGGTTCGTGGTAGAACCCTCTTTTTGGGTGCCAAGTACCCCTAATTATCCAATTATTTCCCCCTACACTCCCTAGAACTTGGCAGATGTTTAGCTAAAACTGTCTTTATCCACTCTTAAGGGTTCATAAAGGGATAATTAAGGGTTCTTGGCTTCCGAAACACTTGGAGCCCTTTCTGTTAGGCAAAGAACCCTTTTTTATAAGAGCATAGAACCCTAAAGGTTCTTCGTGTCCCTGTGGGGAAATATTTGAAGGTGCTTTATAGGACAGTTCTCCTATCATATCTGGTTATTGAGTAGAACATCTTGGAACTTAAGAACCCTTAACTATTCAAAGAATTAACTGGGATAGTGTTCTACAAACTCCAAATTATTGCTGATTTTTGTTTTATTTTTGTATTTTTCTTCATCTACTTAGAACCTGACAGGAGTTTCATTACTTTTACACTGAAAGAGTTCCTTAAGGATTACTGGATTATTAAGACTGCTTTCCTTTCAAAAAAATAAAAAAAACGGTTCTACTTGCAAACCTTTCTCATAGCACTTTGTTATAGGGTTCTCCATAGAACCTCTTTATTTTTTTGTTTCTCACAGCTACAAATTAAATGGGGTACACGCGTAAGGGCAGGTATACACTGTTCGATTTTAGGCTGTCCCAGATGAAAGATGACCAACGTGGTAATGTCTTTGGTCGTGGCTCCAAAGCGGTGGTTCTCCGTCGCCTTGTGTGAGGTTCGAAGATGGCTGTTGTCACAATCCTGCAACCAAAGATGGCCTGGGACACTGTCAGAAATTTAAGATGACCATCTCAGTGTGACTGCTGCTACGACCTACGACTATTAACCAACCAATAGGAACGCAGCATGAAATGACGCACTGATCACCGCGACACTGGAGCTAAACCCGTTCTTGCTTAGCTTCACTGGTTACCGCTGTAGCAGCGCCGATGGATGACGTTTTATTCTTGTATATTGACGTTTCGTATCCTATGAGGCAGGAGGAGTCATCATCTACCTGTACAGTCTACATCCATCAAACTTGAGGTCATGCTCAAGATTATTAGGTCCATGTGGCACAGTGTGGCTTACAATAAACTCGTACGGTTACTGAAATCTCAGCCTGTAGGCACCATCGCAGTGCACCAAGAAGCTAAATATAAACTGACAGGTTCTGGATATTAAGAAAAGTAATGAGCAATAATGTGGAGTGTGTGCAGCACATTTAGTCAGTTCACACACACACTTAGAGCCAGCGTTTATTGGATACTTTAAGAGTTCCTGGAACCTTTACTCATAGAAAACATTTTGTCGTAGGGTTCTACATCTAACTTTTAATAGAAAGAGAGACAACTGAAGATTCCTTAAGAGGGTCCGAGATTCCAGGAGCTTAATGTTAAACTCCTCACAGGTTCTAGATACTGTATTAACAAGAGAATAATGAGAGATGTTCCTCTACGGGACAGTTCTACGTAGAGCCCTTTAACAGTGTTTTCTTATCGAAAAGGATTTTTTAAAAATCCTGAAGTAAAACATCATGAGCAATTTGAGGTCTGAGAACCCTTAATTCTCCGGTGAGTCCTTAAAGAACTCTTCGAGAACCATGTGCAAAACACCAAGAAGCTAAAGACAGGTTCTAGATACAGTATTAGGAAAAATAATGAGTAATAATTTTGAAGTTTGTATCACACACTTGCCTAATTAATTAATTAACAAACAATAAAAATATATATTTCTTAAATTTAAAGATATAATAAAACGGGACTGGATTAATTTCCAGAGCAAACATTTAAAATAAAGTGTTCATGCCTCCAGTCAACTAGCTTTCATTTAAAACTTCATCAAATATCTTCACTTTTATTCTAACGTAAAATATATGTTTATTTGATCAGGTTGTGTTAAAGGTGAACTCTGGTGCTTAATAATAATAATAATAATAATAATGATGATGATGATGATGATTATCATCAGTCGCCTTTAATGGCAGTGGAAGTGTTTCTCCAGCACAGGCGTTTGCTTAAATTGATTTTATTTGTATTTATTTAATTATTTCTAAGGGAGAGTGTGTTCTCGGGTGAGAAGTGATGCGCATGCGCAGTAGAGCTCTCCCCGCAGCAGGACGGAGCGCTGGTAAGAATAAACGGGTTTGTTTTATATCGTTTTCAGCTCATTAGACTTCGATTTGTTAGATTTCTAGAGATGGGAAAGAGATGAAACTGTTCATCATGTTTAATTTCTTTGCTCTGAAGGAAAAAAACAACCCAAACCCGACGCTCCGCGTTTTATTTCTTTATTTTATTTATTTATTTCTTTATTTAGCGGCTGAGGAATAAATGATTATTAATTAGCCATCAAGCCGAAATGAAATCGGAAACGGATCAAATGATGTTTAAAAGCTTTTACTAAGCAGCAGTGGAGTGTTGTTGAGGCTATATTTCACCCCGGATGCTTCCTGTGATGCTGTAATGATGATAAACGCGCAGAGAAATGATGGAGATTAAAATCCTGTATTTATGGAAATAAATATTATATACAGTGTTTACATCCATGACTTCCTATAGTACGATTTTACATCCCCGCCATTTTGCTTTTATTATTCTACACTGATGATAAAAATCAAGAAACGGGATTTCAGTCCAAATCATACAGAGCTAGAAATAATGGCACCCTACAGACTACAGGAAAAGACACTGGATTTTATTCTTCTGCTTATTTACCCTTACACTTATACAGGTTTGGGTTTATTATAAGTTACAGGGTGTGTGTGTGTGTGTGTGTGTGTGTGTGTGTGTGTGTGTGTGTTTAGAAAATGCTTTAGAAAAATGTGCTTTCTGACTCTCATTGTAAAGAAATAAAGGCTTTATAAGATCTGATTTCAGCTGAGTGTGAGACAGAGTGTAGTTTAATTCCTATATTTCTGTCAGAGACACAGCCATGTTGTGGTTAAAAAATGGACAGAAGAATGTTAAAGGATGAAAAAATCCTCTGCTGCCTGGTGTCCATGTGATAAAATGTTATAAAATCACCTCAATTGTCTGCTGAAAATGAATTAAACTGAATAGTCAGAATAATCTCTCTCTCTCTCTCTCTCTCTCTCTCTCTCTCTCTCTCTGTCTCTCTGTCTCT
>JAOTRR010000020.1:836664-850332 GCA_028570945.1 Gogo arcuatus | reverse complement strand
AATTTCACCTTCAAATTAACTGCTAATCCTAGAGGTTCACATACTTTTGCCACTCGGTGATATGTAATATTGGATCACTTTCCTGAATAAATAAAATGAGTGTAATATTTTAGTCTCATTTGTTTAATTGGGTTCTCATCATCTACTTTTAGGACTTGTGTGAAAATCTGAAGATGTTTTAGATCATATTTATGCAGAAATATCAAAAATTCTAAAGCACCACTGTATTTGTTCTATTTAATTTAATGTAGATGGAGTGCTTCACAGGCATTGGTAAATAGTACTGGATGCTATTTTTTAATTACTTTATTATTATTATTATACTTTTTTGTTTTAGCTTTAAAAAAATCAGGGACTCCTTCTGATTTAATTATAGTTTAACATTGTCTGAAAAAAGTGCAGCGTTCATTCCCATTGTTTTTTAAATATTAAAAAGATTTGTAGCCTTGTTTGGGCGTTCTGAATGAACACCTGGTAAATGTATCACATTTTCAAAATTTGCATTAAGGAGCTGGATGGAAAATCCTGCATAGTTTTTGTATGTTGCATTAGACATCACGGGAATATAATAGATCATGGAATTATTTACCATCATCAGAAAACGAATGAGGCTTGTTCCCTCCATCAGGAGCAGCTCCTGAATCCCCCTGCTCTGGGAAATCTGTTCCGGAACCCCTCAGGCCTCCGAGGATGGTGTCCAGCTGTACAAAGAGAAAATACAGAGCTGTTCAATAAGCTTTATAAGAGATTCGAATTGTTTAGAAGTTCAGAAGTGCCAGACGTTCACCTCGTCAGGAGGTTCTGACTTGATCTTGCCCTCCATGTTCTCCTGTGCTCCTCTGCTGAGCGGAGTGCCATTGTTTCCCCCGGTGACGCCTTTCCCTTCCAGATCTTCAGGCTTTGGTTTGATGTCGCTGGACTCTTTGGAGTTGGAGTCATCCTTGTTGTTGAGGAGGTAGTGGAGCAGGGCGTTGGTTTTCTTCTCCTTCGGGCTGTGTTGCTCCTGCTTGGGTTCTGACGTTCCCGAGACTCCTCCTGGTCCTGCGTTGGCACCTCCTGTTTCTCCTCCAGTGGCGCCCGCATCCTGGCCAAGCATTGCCTTGCCCGTTGCCTCAGCAGTGATTTTTGCAACTTCATCAGGCGTGTTTCCATTCTGGAGCAGCTTGTGGAGGATCTTGTGCTTTTTCTGGAGTGACGCTGTGTAATGAGAAGAACCCAGAGCTTCAGAGGGTCCTCCTCCTGCTGCTCCGAGAACCTGGCTCTGATTGGTGGATGAAGAGACGCCAGTGGAAGATGGACTTGTCACACATCCCGGTTCCTTGCCCTCCAACGTAGCTCCTGTGGCAGGTCCTGGAGGTCCACTTCCAACCCCGAGCCCCAGCTCCTCAGTGGGTGAGGTGAGGAGTTGGAGCAACTTTTTGTGTCCCTTTCCATCTGGAATCTTCCGAGGAGGTTCTGATGAAGCATTTCCAGCTTCGTTGGTTGTGTCCCCTGACTCTTTGCTGCCTCCACCAGCCTGGCTGTCAGGTCGGTCTACACCACTACTCTCTGCTTGGTGGTTGTGGCTGTGGTGGTGGTGGTGATGCAAGGGGTGATGCTGATCTCCAGGTCCATGACTGTAAGCTCCTGCTGGGCTTTTGGAGTCCCCATGTCCTGGCTTGCAGGGTTGGGAGGAGGAGGATGAGGAATGGACACTTGGAGAGCTGTCAGGTTTGTGTGCTATAGAAGGGGATGTCAGGGTGGATGGCAGGGAGGTGCCTACTCCTTCACTGATGGCCTGAAGAGCATTGAGGGAGCTGCTGGAAAAGGTTGTTGCACCTCCTGATGATGCTCCGACACTGCCTGGACCCATTGGAGAATGCATGCCTGTAAACAAGAAGAGGCAGCTGAAACGTCAATATAAATGTTAGCATATCAACAATCCTGTTGTGACACCCTTTTCATTTACCTCCTGGAGAGAACTGGCTGGACGCCATTTTTGGACTTCCTCTGTTACGTGGAGACATGAGGAGACCCTGCTGAGGTCCATTTAGACCCGGGCTGCCTTGAGACGGGCTGTTCATGCCACCAAGCCCGTAGCCTCCTGAAGCCTGGAAGAGAGGCTGCTGATGCTGCATCCCAGGACCAGGGTGATTCATAGGATTCATCTGAGCCATGGGATTCATTTGGCCCATTGGACCCATTGGACTCATTTGATTCATCTGCATCATTCGATTACCCATGCTGCCCCCATACATGGACCCCCCACCACCCATGTGACCCATATGTCCCATGTCCTTCATGCCATAACCCCGATTCATACCCATCCCTCCCATACTGCCCATGCCCCCCATCCCCATGCCTCCACCAGGACCCATGTTCATTTGGCCGTTGGGGTTAGCACCTCCTATGCCCTGCTGCCTCATGCCACCTTGCATCATGCCACCAGTTTGGTTGGTGCGACAGCCGTTGGGCTCCCTGCAAGGACAACACAAGGAATTCTTATTAATGTCCAGCGGATGTACAATGGCATATACATGTGTGCATTTTTGTGAAGTTTACATAAAGCATGTACAACTGAGTTACCTCTGTAACAGATGAGTAGATATGAAGCCCTGGGGCTCATTGGTCATCGGGTTGCGATACAGCTTGCTTTTGGTCTGCGCTGTGACTGGGGTGCCGTCTGATAACGAAAATCTGTACACGGGGGTCTCTGCATGACCATGGAGAAAGGCTGAGAAAAGAGAGACGAAAAAACTGATTAAATACATAGACCGTCAAAGTTTTATGAAGTTTCACATGAAAGAGAGAACAACTTAATTATCATTATAAGTTTGAAACACACCCAGTGGGTCCCATAGAAAGTCATTTCAGATTAATTAAGACTTTAGACTAATTAAGACCTGATGATATCGTGTGCATTCCTTCAGAAATATCCTTTAGACCATTTTTAAAGAATTCTTCATTTCTGCATTAACTAGATTCCATGTAAAGCTGTTATCTAAACCTACAGAAGTCTTTATTCTGTAACTGAAGCCTTACACAAAGAAGAAACCATACCATTTCATTGTTTGTTTTTTGTGATACATAAACTTTTGGTGTGTTTGTACTGACCCTCATGGTAGTGACGCTTATTAGACCAGGGTTGTCCATCACTGTGCTGTAAAAACATCTGTATACAGCGTCTCAGCAGGTCCTCCCAACCTGGACGCATGGAGGTGCGCAGGGAATTCTGGTCTATCTGAATCAGTTTGCCTGTTTAAAACACACACACACAAATTTTCTTGCATATTACATAAAAGTTCTTGCATATTTCTGCATTCCAGTGTTAAAATGTGAAACTGTACTGCAATGAAATGTATTGCAATTCCTTTAGATCAGAGGTCTTCGATCTTCTTTACAGTTTGATCTCTGATGTTCACTGTGGTATAGAAATGCACCACCTCTCTCACTGGATTTAATTCATTTGATTCATCTGGTTTACTTGACTCAATTGATTCACACACACACACACACACACACACACACACATATATATTATATATCACACACACACTGTACCATCTAACCCGGATCCCATTTATTCAGATTTTCTACATCAAATACAAAAGGTTCAGGGTTTGACAGCCTTACAGTAGGTGAAGAAAAACAGAAAATATTAAAATGTAGAATTTTATGACTTTAAATATAAATATTTGAGGTGTTCTGACCCGAGGGATCGTGTCTGGTGTTGAAGCTCTCTGTTCTCTCCAACGTAGTCACACGTCGCGCCACACAGATCATACATGACTGCAGGTCTGAAAACACACACACACACATAAACAAACACAAACAAGAAGTACTGTGTGTTATTGCAAAATAATGCATGTAGATGGGTGATGTGATTATTTTCCTATAAACAGCACCTCCCCAAGTGTTGTATTCCTCTTATACCACAGCAATTTTCTAAATATAATTTTTCATTTATCAAAGAACGTCACACTTCTTATCCATTTAATGTTGTAGAATCAAGTGAAACAAGTCAGTACCTGTTCTCACATATGCTCTAGCAGCTATAAACAGTTGGTACCTTCTCCCTCCTCCATCATGGCTTTCGGCTGTGTGAGGGCAAAACACTGCATGGTCTCATAGCGGGGCGTCCCGGGGTTCTCCTCGGCTGGACCGGAGCTGAACTTCACCAGCATGCGGCAGTTAAAAGTGTGGCTCTTCTGTCGAGGAGCTTCTCCTCCCCACGCCATGCTGTTCACTGGGGAACCAGAGAGATGGAGGAGAGACGGATTAGAAACGAATGAAAAGAGAATTTTGTTCACACTACACGAAAAACCTGTTTATTTTGTAAATTCACTCCCTCTAACACAGACTGAGGCTACATCTTTGCCGGTTTCCTTCTTGTGAAGTGAAAGTAAGTAACCGCTAACAGAAACAAATCCATCTTTAATGTGTGTGGAAAGAAAAACAGAAAAAGTCTGAGGGACGGACATGGAGACATCAAGAAGTACAGACAGAAGGTTGGACAGAGAAACAGAAACAGGAGTGGATGGAGTGATACGGTCTTCTCTCCGTCATTCTGTCTGTCCCTCGGTCAGATGGATGGACAGTAAAACCAATAGATGACAGACAGAAGGAGGGACAAACAGAGGGATGGAAAGAAGGACAGAAAAACAGACAGAAGAAAGGACAAAGATACAGACGAGAGAAAGACAGAGAGAAGCACGACCCAAAAGAGGGATAGAGAGAGGGATGGACAGACAGATGGAGAGAAGGAAGGACAGATAGGATCTACGTGTCCACACATTAATACAGACGCATACGAATACAATGTATTTGTGCGTGTCTGTATATATCCATGCACGTGTGCATCCATGTGCATTTTTGTATTTGCGCATGAGTGTGTTTATCTTTGTGTGTGTGTGTGTGTGTGTGTACACATCTGTGTTTGTGTATATCTGTGTGTTTCCATGTGTTGGTATGTATCCATGTGTGCGTGCATCGTCATGTATGTATATATCAATGTGTGTGTGTGTGCGTTTCCGTGTCTCTAACCGTTATTCCTGGGCAGGTTCTTGTGGAAGTCGTCTCGGTCGTCATCGTGCAGGATGTTGTAGACGCTGGTGTTAATCAGCTCCTCCTGTGTGTACTGCAGGTACTGAGTGACATTATCGGACACGAACACGATGCTCCCCTCTCTGTTCACCACAAACAGGAAGCCGTCCAGCGCCTAAGGAATCATGGGAAACGGAGTCTGATTGTTCAGGCATCACTCAGAGTACACTACAGGGTTAAGTGTGTGTGAGAATGTTCGTCTCACCTGGAGTAACAGAGGTCCGAGGTGGTCCTTATCGATGACCCCCTGACCTGTGGAGGACACGTCGGCTTTCTGGACGTCATCATCGCTCGACGAGGCTTTCCCTGTTCCAATAAACACAAACAAACAAAAACTGGTTACAGAAAACAACTGAAACTGGAATCTGTAAATATAGGAGGAAATTTCAGAAGATGGTCAAATACAGAACAGCAAAAACATCTTAATATTGTAATATTTGTACTTTGATTTCATTACATCAGGGACATAAACCACAACAATATAAAATAATTTGTAAATTTGCAACCCGTTGTTGTTCAATTGAAATAATTTGCCATTGTTCCTAACGTATCAAGCTTTAGTGCTCACGAGGCGCTCTTTCACCGTTTTGTGCTCTCTGTGAGCCCTTTCCCTTTTATGGAGTTTTGTAGGTGAGACTAAACGTAAATGTCGACTTTGTCTTTAGTAATTTATGGACCATTGGTATTTATCAACAGATACGAATACAAAGAATATCGGTGAAACTTGAACGTTTTTTGTTCAGTTTTAGTAAAATTGTTTTTTTTTAAAGCAACACAAAGCAATTCCATAAATTAAGACAAATTATAACATTTCATACCAGCAAAGCAGCATTTATTTATTTAAAACTCAGGTCTGATCTTCTGACTGATATTTTTGTTTATCAGAATTATTAGCTCCTTAAAATCAATATTAGTGATGATTTTGATATCGATCAGGCTCTATTGTGCGGCAAGATGACGATGCAGTTTAAACAATTCTTCAACAACCAGAGTAGGACAAACATAAAATATTAAACATCATTACTGAATAGTGAAAGTGCTCATTTTGGCCATTTTCAGGGCCACTGTATAATCCATTATTCTTCTGTAAAGTCTTCCAGCAGGTTATTAAGAGAAATAAAGGTGTGTGTGTGTCCAGTAGGGGGCGGTGCAGTCCACTCTGATGCACGCATGTGTGTGTGACAGAGTAAGAAGAAGAGGCGAGGCGAAAGTAGGTGAGACAGCAGTGCAGGTAGACACGTCGCCTGGCGCGTCTGAATTCAGGAGGTGAGACGGGTTTGAAAGCAGCGAGAGGAATCATTTCACCTGATGAGATCCCTGGAGGAGTGAGTGCAGAGCTCAGCGGTGGAGAGGAAGGAGACGAGAGGACGAGACCAGAGAAACAGACAAAGAGCGGGGGAAAAAAAACAAACAAGCAAAAAAACAAACAAACAAACAAACAAAAAAAAACAGATCCTGTGCTGCCTGTGAAAGTAGGCGGGGTTTCTCAGAAGCATGCTGGGGCGGAGCTTAGAGATAGGCTCGTTTTTATAAATGTTTTATTTTATTTTATTTTTTTTTAATTGTAGCTTATCTGATTCAAAGGACAAACTATTCAACATGGGACAGTGATTTTTAAAACACTGAAGGTGCCAATACTTTAATTTCAGTTTTAAAATAATTTTTTAAAAAAGAGAATATTAAGTACTGTGCTGTACTTTTGTGACAGAAAAGCTGTTCTGCTCAGAGACGTTATTATGATTACCAATATTATCATCAAGACAAATCTGTAAGCATCATTATTTGACCACTCACTGATCTGCACTATTTTTAGCCCCGCCCACGTGTCCCTGTTTGGTTCTCATGGTACCAAAACCAAATTCAGCACAAATAACTACAATGATGTGAGATCATGGATTTGTTTCTGAACCCCACTAACCTGCTATCAGAGAGACAGAGAGAGAGAGAGAGAGAGAGAGAGAGAGACTCTTCATTATTCACTTCCTGTAACCATGGCAACCGCCTCCATAAAGTCCGAGGCAGCTGTACGGCTCTCGTCGAGCTTCTCCACATGCTTTAGCTTCTCCATAACTCCTCCTCCTCTCACCCTGACCATCATTCTCTCTCCATCACCACCACTTTCTCTTTTTGACTTTACGGTAAAAAAATGTAAATGATCAAAATCACACAAGACTGGAAGAATTTTATTAGCTAAACATAAAACTGACTCATTTTCTACTGGAATTTGGTTTATGATCAGTTGGTGTAAAGAACACTTCAGCTTGAACTTAACAACATAATTTCATTTTGACTAACAAATGGTTTTACTTCAGCATCGCTGGTTGATTATTACCCACTAATTAAAAAAATTCTGAAAAAAAATACTGGCACTCAGTTACTCTACAGTCACACTAGTAGGCACCAAACACAGCTTGATATTGTTGTTGCTTGTGGGCGTGGCCTGTCCAGAGTTGGCTTTTTTTTTTTTTTTTTTTTAGTTCTGATGAGAAACAGTAGTAGCTATTAGAGTCTGACTGATTTATCAGCGTGCCAATATTATCAGCCAATATGAGCTAATTACGGATAAATCAGTATCGGCGTTTATAACAGTTGATAAATGACAATTAAAAAAGAAACAGACAGAAGATGGATCCTTCAACCATGTTATGAGCGTCGTCGTGGCGTAGTCCACCAGCGGGCACATTGTAACTCCACTGTTGCTGTTCCAACAATCAGCGTCGAGCAGATTCGCTCACGACGGAGATCTGTGTTCATGTTCATTAGTACTCTATAATTTATCTAATATTTTATAAGCTTTTTTGCATTTTTATACATTTGGCTTTATTTATTAAAACTTTAATAAATTTTGTTGTACTTTTGTTCAAAGTACTATTTATGACAATAAAACAAGTTTATTTTTAAACTGTATTGTCATGTTATCTTGGTGAGGACTCAAATAACTACATAAAACATGTTAGGGAAATCTTTACGTGTTTCTTTCTGAAAAAAAAGAATATCAGCTGATATAGCATTATCAGATTTTTAAATCTTCAAATATCAAAATCGGTATCAGTCTTAAATCCTATATCAGTCAGGCTCTAGTAGCTATACATCACTTCTACTGCTCATGAGTTAAACACAAATTAAATCACACACTAAGTATTATTTATTTCATGTTAGCATTGTTCTCAGATTCGATTAGCAAAGTGGGCTACTACAGTGGTAGAAATAAGTCAGTTTGTGTCAGTGGCCAGAAGGCATAACTGGGTCACAAATCTACCGGCCCTTCAATCTGTCTAGCGTGAGATCAGGGACAGACCAAAGAGGGGTCAGAGTGAGGACTGTAAATCTAAAATATTAGCAACCACTTTATTTGTTATTTTTGCACTTTTAGAAAACTGAAATTAACTAAAGATTTGTTAACATTAAGTTGTGCTAATAATCATTTTGGTACAATAAATTTAAAAAAAGGGAATTTACCAATTCACCATCATTCTATGGTTCTATTATTAGGCAAATTTAGCAACTTTCCCAAAAGTGCTCAGACTTAAGGTCACTAGAATTAATATATTTACAGTACTTAAGTCATGTAGTACAGATTTTTAAATGAAGTAGCTGAGTAGAATATATTACAGCATATTTTAACTACATTATGTAGAGACTGCATGTAATTGTGATAACTTATCTGAAATCATGCTCTATTATGTCTGTATCTACCCGTCACGTCCACGTGTGTCGGCGCTCGGAGCGTGCAGTGGCGCGCTCAAGCTCATTAGGATTAATAGCCATGCACCTGTTCCTGATCAGAGCGCAATCACAGCTCGTGCTTATCAGGACTCTCCTCACACACAGACTTTGCGAAGTCTACGATCTGTTCCTGGTGTCTGACGTTACCAAACCTTAATTACTGTTTTGCTACTCTGGTTTTGACTTTGCTGTCTGCTTTCATGACCATGTTTTGCCTTGCCTAATATATCCCGTTTGTGCCTTGCCTGATCTTTGCCTGTCTCTGGTTCTGCTCTTTGCCTCACGTTTTGGAACTGTTTTCCAGCTTGCTTTTAATAAAACTCTTCCTGCACTTACATCTGTCCATCACCCATACACATAACACCACCTTCTCTCCAGAAACTTCCTCTTGCACTGTCTACTTTCTCTCCAGAACGTAAAAAATTTATTTATATATAATAAGTGTGTGCGCGCGCTCACAGTGCAGATGTGTGTCCAGCTCTCCAGCAATGTATGCGTGTATGACGGAAGCTCTTGATTGAACATGGCTCTGTAGAGCTGAGGCAGTTTAGAGAGCCACACACCGCTGCTGTACTTCTGCAGGAGCTGCTTTAAACGGCCCTGAAACAGCTCCACGTCGCCCTCTACAGGAAACGCACACACAACAAATTAACAAATACTATAATAAATATAATTCACTATTGTCAAAAAGCTTAAGTAACTTTTACTTAATTACTTTTGAACATTTTTATTGTTCTTGTCAGAACCAACAGCATGTGTGTGTTGTGTGTGAATTCACACTTCACCTGCGTTTTGGTTCTTGCCGGACGGACGAGGGGTCACATCCTGTAGGATTACTGACCTAGGATCAGCAGAAAGAGGACCAGAGCGAGTATAATAAGTTAAATCCACGCAATAGTGCTGACGAGCTGTCACTCACCTTGTGGGCTTTTTGCCCTGGTGGGCGGAGCCTGGGTGGGTGCTATTCACCTGTCGCTGGTCACCTTGTGGGCTGCTTTGCGGGCCTGAAGACTGTGTCCGGCAGCTGTATGAGGTCATGTGACTAGGCTGCCTCAGGGATGAACGAGGATTAGCTTCAAAAATCACAACCAGAAATTTTGTGAAACTTTACCATCTCTTGAATTTACAATATTAAATAAATTAGCTGACTCCTGTCACAGCCAGATCTCAGCACACAGCAGCAGTGTGTGTGTGTGTGTGTGTGTGTGTGTGTGTTACCACTGTGTGAAAACAGAGAGGAAGACTTCGTCCTCATGCAACAGTTCAGCAGCTGAGAGCGACCCGAGTTCTTCTTCGGGTTCTTCTGTCGAGCGACCAGCTGAGCGATGTGGGCCGTTTCCTTACACACGGCAGCAAAGCACATCGTCTACACACAAACACCATGAACACACCACACACACTCATGTACACACAAGGCTCCATCACACATGTATTTACAGCTTTGCATACAGCATCATTCACAGCCTTGAAATGGGATTTTACTGTGATGTGACTATACCATTCACCTCACAAACAATTTAATCCCCCAAATGTAATTTTTTAAAAATTTTATTTATTTATTTTTAAACATTTGACGCCTCTCTTGATCACACAGTGAAGCGACAAAAGGATCTTACCTGGTAATGTCCTGGCTTCTGTTCACACACATACCATATCTTGTTTTAATCGTTTCCACTTTCCTGTTAAATTCCATGTAATAGTGTATGTTATTGGGTGTCCATCCATCTCACCTCTCCAGTGTGGGAATGTCGGAGCTGCACCACGTCGGGAATGCTCCTGAGGAAGTTCTCCAGGTTCCTGTAGCCGAGCTGCGCGTGAGGGATGAAGTCTCCGGTCAGAGCGCGGTAATCCACCTGCACCCTCGACAGCACCACACCGCTCTTACTGCTCTGCAGCACGGCACGCAGCATCTTCTTCACCAACTCCACGTCACACATCCTGCGCGCGCGCGCGCGCGCACACACACACACACACACACACACACACACACACACAGCATATGACCACATCATCCTTAATAATAACACAGTACTCAAAGTATAAATTATCTTTATAAAATACTTACAAGATAACAGTCCACACATAACATACTCTCATTTTTTAATGCAATTCTTTTTAAATTCACCTAGAAAGTTTTAATTTTCTATGCTTTAAAACACAGCTGTATTGTATCTTGTAAGAAATTGCCCATTTTTTAAAAATCCATTACTATCATTAGTTGATGTGAATACTTAAATAGAACAGTAACAGTTACTGTAGCTGAAATATACAGAATATATTTATTATTATTATTATTATTATTATTATTATTATTTGAAAAATTACACATTTGGTTTTAACTCCAGCAAAATTATAAATCTAATAATAGTTTAAACTTCTATCTGTAACTGTCTGAACTGTTGTTGTTTTTTTCCATTAAATTTCTCACACAAAATAGAAATTACTGTTAAAATCTGTTTTTATTTAAATTTTTTAACAGCAGTAGTAGAACAATAACACAAAAAAATCAAAACATTATTTGAGAAGATCAATAGAAGCTGGACGCTCTAATTCTTTTATTTTTAATCAGAATTATATTTATTTCATGTATTTTACATTTGTGTAGCAGCCTAACCGGTGAGCTAATTGGTGGTGCTAATTATATCCACACACTGATTAGCCGGCAAATTTAGCAAAACAAAGCAAGTTAATTGATCCAGTCTGGGTCACACTGCGACAATATTGCCATTAAAACACTTCACAGGCAGAATATCAAGGTTAATCACACATAAAGGACTGAAAAGTGCTTTATATCTCACCTGAAGTTTTGCTAATTTCCACTAGGTATCGGTTGACCGGCTCGACTCCACGCGCTCAGTATATTATGTGCTCGCCAATGAATCGGTTCCTTGTTTTTAATGGTGCGACTCTTTAAAGTGAATCGATTCGCAAGAGCAAACGAATCCTGCGTTTTGTTAGCAAAGTTGCTAAAGCGATATATTGTATTACGATTAAAATAGTAGATTATGTAAGATTACACTGGAGTGTTAATGATTGATGATGAAGTTGTGTTTTTATATGTATTTTTGCCTTTGTTTCATAAATATGTTCATTAAAATGAGTTAAATTCAACAAAACTGAAGTACACTTGAAGTACATTTTCATCATACAAGCACATAAAAACCATCATTTCTTTTATTGTCGAACATATTTAATAAAAAAGCAAGCTGCAGGACAGACTAGTGATACAAAGTGAGTGGAACCCAGCAAATTTGTTGGTTATCATTTGATGCTAAGTGTAAAAAGGATAATTTCTACATATGTTTTAGTATTTCAGCACATCTGAGGTAGGCCTAAATGTTGATGTTCTGGATGGTTCTGTCTCATTTCCACTGTCACTGTCTTTACATTATCTATATAAAGCAAAATGGCTAAAAAATTAGCTAGTTTATGTTAAGTCCATAATTTTCTAGTTGCCTAGCAACAGTGTTCTCACAGCTTTAACCACTTCCACAACGTGTGCCATTTCTTTGCCTTGTGTTAACGACTTCCCATAATTATATAGTTGATTTTAAGTAAATGCAAAAATTTTTAGACAATTATTTATACTTTTTTCCCCTCAAATACTCATTCAGGATTGTGAGAATTACCCACAGTGCATTGCAAATTGTGAGTCAGTCAAATGTAAATGTAACATTCAAATGAGTGCGTAGTAAATGAATGAAGTGTAACATTAAAGCTGCGTTATTTGTACAGTCTGTACACAGTAGCTAGCTATCATGTGCTAGACACTTAGCCGATTAGCACACAATATATTAGCTAGCTATCAAACAGACTACAATTCTATTGACTCCTCTTTGTACAGCAGCATCTATGTACATCATCCCAACACATTTTTTTGTTTTGCAACCACCGCTATTCCTCTTTCAGATGCTACCATTAGGGATCTAGTGCTTTCTCTCTTTTCCAGGAGAGCCTCTGGAAGTTTGTCATTATCCGATTGTAGCTACATCATCGTTATGCTGTTGGATACACTGGTCTTTCTCGAGCTGTGATGACAGTGTTATCACCCGGGCAATGGTGAGCGGGTCTTGGTTGCTATGGAGGTTGTTGCTATGGTGTCTCTTCCTCAACAGAATGAGTTTTGGGTTTCTGAGCAGGGTATAGAGGAGAAGCCAGCGGGTACGGACTCTGCTGACTCCTGGGAATTCTGCGTAAGAGAAGAACAGTTTATTAAACAAATATGACTTTTTCAACCACCACTACAACTGATATTTTTCTGTACGTTTAGAACGGTGTGTTCTTATTGGCTGAAGTGGCAGGTATTTGTTGTCTGACCTGCATTGTCAAACTGTGCGTACGTGTTCACAGCCCTCTGTCTGTGCAGTGTGTGTTTGAGCAGCAAGTGACAGAAACACACCAGAACTGGATTACTGTGATGATGATCTGCTATTATCATTCCCACCCACGTACAGTAACCTGAGAACGATTAAATAAACAAACAAATGGTTGTAAATCAAGGTTATAAAATTGTAATCTGTAATGTTGTGAATGTTTTTTTCAGTCATAGCCATGATGATGGGAACTGGGCTAGTTTTATTATCTCTATTACCACAAAGTAATATAATGAAAATACTACAATTAATTTTACCAACATTCCTTAATAGTAGTTTTTAGATCTTTTTAAATTTTGTATGTGCAGCTGCGAGCAACATATGGGTTTACAAAAATAACATCCAAGTCATCATTTAATTAAACAAAGAATAATTTCTTTTAAAAAAAATTATAAACCTTTAATGGTCCTTTAGTTGTTCCTCTAAGTTCTAAGTATCCTACAGAAAAATGTTTTCAAGTGGAACCCTGTTGGAGCCATTAAGAGTC